>WAAD01032221.1:18220-29570 GCA_013389945.1 Fregata magnificens | reverse complement strand
CAATGATTCTATGATTCTATGATTCTATGATAACACATCAAGGTAAAATTTGTTCTTTTCATAGTAATTAGAGGCAAGGAATGTGTTAATGCATAGACTTTTCTCTCTTTAGTTCCTGTGCTGGTTTTGGCTGGGATAGAGTTAATTTTCTTCATAGTAGCTAGTATGGGGCTATGTTTTGCATTTGTGCTGAAAACGGTGTAGATAATACAGGGATGTTTTCGTTATTGCTGAGCAGTGCTTACACAGAGCCAAGGCCTTTTCTGCTTCTTACACCACCCCACCAGCGAGTAGGCTGGGGCTGCACAAGAAGCTGGGAGGGGACACAGCTGGGACAGCTGACCCCAACTGACCAAAGGGATATTCCACACCATAGGACGTCATGCTCAGCATATAAAGCTGGGGGAAGAAGAAGGAAGGAGGGACATTCGGAGTTACGGCCATTAGGCGTGATGGAGCCCTGCTCTCCCCGAGATGGCTGAACACCTGCCTGCCAATGGGAAGTAGTGAATGAATTCCTTGTTTTGCTTTGCTTGCGTGCGCAGCTTTTGCTTTACTTATTAAACTGTCTTTATCTCAACCGACGATTTTTCTCACTTTTACCCTTCCGATTCTCTCCCCCATCCTGCCGGTGGGGCAGCAAGTGAGTGGCTGTGTGGTGCTTAGTTGCCAGCTGGGGCTAAACCACGACAGTCCTTTTTGGTGCCCAAACTACCAGCTCCTGTTGATTTTTAGTAAGCACAACAACAGCCCGGGTGTGGAAAGTATGTTTTGAGTGGATTCCCAGTCTGTTTGGGAGACTAGTGACACAATACTGTTTCCTTCTGTAGTTATCAGGAGAAAGCTTCAGGCAAGACTGCCTGTGACAACCTTATTTCAAACATTTCAAGATCTTCCTAAGTCTGAGCAGAGTGGTCTGCATGTATTGCACAGTGTACACCATAAATGGCACTGATGTCAAGGACATGACACTGGATTGAAATTAATAATCAGCTGCCTTCTGCCAAAAAGTAATGCAGTATTTTATACACAACATTTAAAAAAGCCTTGATTTTAAGGGTTTTATGAAGCATTAAAAAACCTCAGAACTGTTGTGAAATACCACTAGAAGCAGTGGTACTTCAGACAAAATTCCTAGGAAAATATATTAATGAAATTTTGAATAGACAAACTGAAAGCTCTAATGCTGTGTTATTCTTGCAGGAAACATCATAGCAGTTTCTTGTTGTTGTTGTTGTTGTTCCATGCTCTCTTACTTTGGATATGGGATTAAAAAGGCAAACCGTTGAATTCTGATCCGTCCCTTGCTCAGCTCACCTAAGCTACCATTTGCAAGCTTGGATAACTTATTTTTGATTGTATAATTTTGAACAAGTATTATTTACATATTAAGGAATTAGAAGAGATAAGAACTGTAATTCTACAATGAATAAAGCCCTCTATTGTTTCAGGGGTTGCTGTCCTTCGTTTCGATCAAATAAAGCATGAATGGCTCCAATAGATTAGAAGAAAGCACATAGATATAGGTATTCCATAAATGCTACTGTCCATGTTTTGACTGGGATAGACTTAGTTTTCTTCATAGTAGCTGGTATAGTGCTGTGTTTTGCATTTAGTATGAGAATAACGTTGATAACACACTGATGTTTTAGTTGTTGCTAAGTAGTGCTTACACTAGTCAAGGACTTTTCCAGCCTCCCATGCTCTGCCAGCTGCACAAGAAGCTGGGAGGGGAGGGGGCACAGCTAAAACAGTTGATCCAAACTGGCCAAAGGGCGATTCCATACCATGTGACGTCATGCTCAGTATATTAATGGTGGGGAGCTGGCCGGGGGGAGCGATTGCTGCTCGGGGACTAGCTAGGCATCAGTCAACGGGTGGTGAGCGGGTGCATCACCTGGGGATTCTTGTTTTCTTTCCCCCTCTCTCGTTGTTTTCCTTTTTGTTACAATATTATTATTATCATTATTATTATTTTATTTTAGTTATTAAACTGTTCTTATCTCAACCCACAAGTTTTCTTACTTTTGCCCTTCCAATTCTCTCCTCCGTCCCAGTGGGGGGTGAGGGGGATGAGTGAGTGGCTGTGTGGTGTTTAGCTGCCTGCAAGGTTAAACCACAACAGCTACGAAACACCAAAAGCGAATTTTCTGAGAAAGGCAGCTACTCCCACCTTTCTCTCTAATTTCTTGCTAATGCTGGCTAATTTCCTGTAGTATCCAGAAAAGCATGCACAGAGTTAAAGACAATGAACCAACTGAGCAGCCGCTTTCCTCCCTCTATCCTCCGCACTGAGGCCTGCCCTGGATGTGACATCCTTGGTCTGACCAAGTCCTTTGGGAAGCCCAAGTCATGGAGGTGGGGGAAACTTCATCTGACTGAATTACACATTTATTCTGCTTCAGTTGTTCAAGATAGACACAGCAAATGGGGCTTTTTGCATTAGTACATCATCTCATCTCCTGAGGAGGGAGGCAAAGCCACAGCAAGGGATGCAGCACATGCTGTGCAAGCCCTAGCTGGTGATCAGCGTCCAGATTTCAGCCAGGCAAATGCACACCGTGCAACCTTGTTCAGTTGCGCAGGGGCACCAGAACCATATGAAGGCACTGTCAGGATCCATACATACTGCTTCATGGCCAGGGCAGTGCAGTACGGAGACAGGAGAGGAAATACGCTCCCCATACCAATCTGCCTGAGACCAGCTGGAAGGGCAGAGCTTCCCTTCTCCAAGTTTACCCCCACGGTTTAATTGCTGAATACTCAGGAGGTTTCAACTCAACCAGGGTAGCCACTGCGGACAGAGTATCCACCAATCCACAGCACCTCCAGCTGTGAATTGCCCGATGCTGGGCTGAGTGACCATAGACAGCTGGGGGGATCACTAAAGGTCACTGGTTTCCAAATGCAATTAATGGCTACTTTCCTTTTCACAGTGAATGGTGAGCATACACGGGACGCTACCTTGTAAGCTGTGTCGCAAGTTCAGCCCAGACTTCTTAAAGGTCACCTTGCACATCCACCGTGCCTGAAGTACAAACCTTTCTCCGTCTCAACTGGAAGCAGCAACTCCTTCATCGAGCCTTTCATGGTACCCTTCCTGTAAACCTTCCCTGTCAGACTGTGAAGATCTGTTCAGTTCCTCTGACCTTCTCCTCCTCCTCATCACTGGTGCTTAACCCTCTCTTCCCTCCCCGCAGCCTGGCAGTCTGGAAAAGGAAGCATAAGTGACTGGAAGCAATTGCTAAAGAGGTTAGTGTGGAAATGGCTGCGCAGAAGCAGGGACCAGCCTGTCTGGGGACGATGGAGAGAAGTGGACTCCAGCCAGCCTGACTCAGGGAATGGCCACGAGGAGTATCAGTCCCCCCTGCCTAGAGGCAGCTGCATCACTGATATCTCCTGCCTCCTGGAGATACTGCAGAGCGTCCAAGCGTTCAAGAACTGTCCTGGAGCAACAGGCAGTCCAGTCCAGCAGCTCTGGAGGTGGGACAGGCACGGCTGAAGCCAGGAGTGATTTTGCAGGGTAAAGCTCCATATTGCACATCTGCTTTGTGCACCCTGCTCTCTCCCTGCCTCCTTCTCCCCAGTAAGGGCTAAGGAGAAGCAGCAGCAAGAAAGACAGATGCATTTTTCTGGGTGGTGTTCTGGCAGACTTCACACCCAATCAGGCTGTGCATGTCCATGCCGTGGTACCTTTCTGCTGGGTTAGATTTCCCACAGCAAGTGTGAAGCCAGTGTAAACACTTGTGCATGTGGTTTGCAACTTGAGAGGTGTAAAAGCGGGTACTTATGCCTTGCCCGAGACGAAGTTATGCCAGGCATGATGAGATACAACAGTATCTATACCAGTGCAGACCTGGCCTTAACACGATGCGAGATCATGTTTTGGCAGGAGCAAAAGGTAAATCTTAGGGGCAAAGGGCGAAAGGGGAGGGCCTTCAGTGAGATGAAAAACTGGGAAAAAATTCAGGTTAAATAAAACATTCTGTAGATGTAGAACTTTATTCTGTTATATTTTGGTATTTTTGCCCACTTATTTTGAGTAACTGTACCTAAATTTTAAGACAGAACAGCATTTTAAACAAGATTGAGATACACTTTTGGTCTGGATCAGTGATGCACAAATTGGGGGGGAAAGCACCCAGACAATATTTGCTTTAAAATTTAATCTATGCATTATTTTTTAAAAGTGTGTTTCTTACTCTCTTTTGCATGAGAAGGTAGTAGGGCAGCCACAGCTCCATCCAGAACAGTTCAAGGGTTTTCAGTGAAACCCTCAAACCTATGAAACTTGCAACCTAGTCCTGCTGAAACAGGGACTGACTTTATTTTAGACTTGCTGTTGGAAGGGGCCACAGATTTGCAGGGCAGGAAATTAAGCTCCCAAGAAATTCTGCTCTTCCCCTGGAGTTCAGCATTGTGCAAAGCTTCCAACTACTGACTATTTCTCACCAGCTGGGTTTATTTGCCTGTACCAGTCAATTCTTTTGAATGAAAATCTTTACTTTTCCATCAGTTACAGAATTAAGGATAGCATGAATCCATTGGGAATTGACAACATTCACAGCATGTCCAAGTGTGCTAGGGAAGCACAGAGGAATCACAGGGCAATTTCATACTTTGGGAGCTGGAAGATATTAGTTGGTGAATTGGGAAACGCCTTCTGAAAATGCATGTAATTTAATTGTTATAACAAATCTAATTACTATTGTATTAACTGATCTCAGACAAGTATGTTGGATTCTGTGCAGTGAGAACTGATCTGCCTGCCAAAGAACTCACTACACAAGAAGCTTATAACCCAGAAGAGCAAGATATAAAGTACCCATCCAGCCCATTTCAATTTTAACCACAGTGGTTAAATAATCCAGGAAATTATATTTATCCAAGTCTTACTTTCAACTTCTGGTTTTGTGGGTTGCTATTCTGACTGAAAGCTTGAAAGGAAATTTCATTCAGCAGTTCACCCATTGGAATGCATTACAAAATCACTTCTGGTATGACTCTATCTCTATGTTCCTCGCCTAACTTGGCTTGGGAAACTGACAACACTCGTGCAAGTTTTCCTTGACAAAAAAAGCTTAAAACAAGGGGAAGTTCACATGGCTTTTAGTTTTCTTAAAGCTATTTCAATTAGCAATTAGCTGTAAGTTAGCTGCCATGTGAGACTTTTAATGTGAGCAGGGAAGATACAGTCAGTAGCCTGGCCCAGACAAGCATCCAGATCATCAGGGCAGGTCCAAGGTCAAGCCGGGAAATCAACGGATCAGTTGAGCTGAAATGGGGTCCGGAGCCCCTGGGCTGTGGCATGGGAGGAGGGGTCACCTGAGGGGTGACCCTTCAGAGTCAGTCAGGCTCATGATGAATTCACAGACTGCGTCACGGTCCTACACAAAGGTTGTGAACTTCACTGTTGAAAAATGTTCTGTGCCCACCTACTGACAGTAACTAAACACCCGTAAGGAAGCAGGTATCATAAGCTAAACAAAGCAGTCTTGGACCACCACAAACCTAAAGCAGAGGAGCAAGCTCAACTGAAAACAGAGACCCAAAGCATTGCAGGGAGCAACTACTGGAAGTATTTATTGGCATGTTTACAAGGCAATTTACAGAGACAGCAAAATGGACTTTTCACCCTGTCTAGCACTTCATGCTGACTCTTTTAACCGGACTTTTGACACATGGTGGGAAATAGGTCCCTACCCTGGCCATCTGAATCCTGTCCGTGGTTCCTTACAAGGTGCTGCCCCTTCTGTTCTTGTGCTTTCTTGGGGAACTACCATGGGGGATAAAGATATATTGAATACTCTGTTCCAGCTTCTTGTCTCACCTATTTCTTTCCCTCCAAAGGACTAGCTCTGCTGGATAAATACCAAGTGCACTTACAGAAATTTGCAATTTCTTCTTCCCATTTCTTTGAAGATCAATATGACAGACTCTTCATCTTCCCTGTGAGCCTCTCTGAGCTTAACTCAGTATTGTTTCCAGACTAGAACATTTTCCTAGCTTAAAAGGCCTTTTTGCCAATTACACATTTTCAAAGACAGTAACCACCCTTTGTAAATCATGTATCTTGGGAAGCAGTCATTGTACAGGTATCTGCTGAACCTAAGAGTGACCAGACAGGAAGCAACCACAGATCCTCCAGGTGAGCCGCTAGTGCTGCCACTGCCCATTTTCAGGGCATCATACCAAGAATTTAAACAGATTAACCCAGGGTGCCATGCTATTTAGCTCTAGTGCATCTGTCCCATGGACTGTTAAACTATCCTTGCCCACACAAATCACTTGATAAAATAGCCGTGCTGGAGACAATAAAAGCTTTTTTTCCCCCTGCACAAGCAAACAGATAAACACCAGAGCACCTGACTTTAAGCTGCCCTAGAACCCTTTCCATGCTAGATATATATGTCTCTTCCCTTCTAAATCCAGTTGACTTCGTCAGCCCTCCCAAAATGACAGCTGTGCGTGATTCAGTCTGGGAGCTTTCCTATTGCAGCCACATATTCAGGGAGGTTTTGGGCAGTAGCAATCATGTTTCCAGATCAGTCCAGAGGGATAGAGAAGAATATCTGTAATCTGTGCCACTCTATATGCCCCGTAACAGCAGTGCCATTCGCTAGAAGACCTAGTCATTATCCGCCTTCCTGGTTTACAAAGCTCCCGTTTATATTCTTGGACATTACATACCAATCACATTTGAAAACCCCATGGAAAAAGAAGGGGAGAGAAGTCAAAACACCTTATGAAATCTCACCCACTTACCACAAACTGAAAGTTCTCAGACAAAGAATTACTGAGTTCTACAGAAAACAGAAAAAAACACATCGAGTTCACTATGAATTGTATTTTCAATAAGACCCTCATGTCCATCTAACAATGTTTTTAGCTGCCCTAAAAGATTATGTTTTGCAATTGTGAAGAGTTCTCAAGAAAAGTATCCATTGCCATGTCCTTCACCAGTTTCAACAATGAAACCGTATTACCAAGACACAACTTCTGCTCTTTGTAATAGCCGTTGTATCATCGTTTCCTCTTGATACGGCCACTTCTTAACCCATTACGTCTTTCTCATGAAGTCACTATTACTCCCTGTATTGCTTCTCCTGGAGAAGTTTGGATATGATCCTTGCCACAGTACCTCTCGCCCCTGTGGACCTCCTACAGCAAGGACTTTCAGTATTCTGAATTCCAACTTTTCATGGAGAAAGTCTGTATTTGCACAGCCAGCTGTCCCCTACTAAGAGCTTGTCTTGGGATTAAACTGACCAATGGTGCAAAGCCAGTTCCTGACTGAGGAGCACCTTCCGGTAGAGATGAAGGCTGAATCTATATGGACGCAGTCTCCGTCATTTGTTATATTGACATGAAATCTAAAATGCCAAGAGGAAAAGAAAAATTAGAGCAGAACTTTGGTCTAAAAATTAGACCTATTTCTTATTCTTTGTAAAACTGGGTCTTAAAGACTGCAGAGAGCAAACTAGGGAACGATTTAAAATGAGCCCCGCTTCTCATTGCGAGGATCAGAATTCACGTGCACGTGAAACGCATGGTGATGCTCTGATGCACCTTCTATTAAAGCAAGCTGCTTTGATCCCCACAGAGATGTACGACGTATACTTATACTTCACAGTCTACGACGTGTTGTGAGCACAAAAGGCACAATTCTCCAGAGCAGGAGAGAGAGGATCCCAGCGGGACCCATGGCAGCAGCACTCCTCCAGTACAGAGTGCGGCCCTGCCACCTCTTCCCACCGATTTTGCTGGGTCTCTGGAGAATACACAGGATGTGGCTGCAAAGAAAGCCAATCTCCAGGATACAAAGTGGGCAAAAGCGATGCCTTCTGAGGCACAATCACCCAGCCCAGTGACCTTCCAACATGGTCCTCAGCACCTCAGCTGGGCTTAGGAGGCCCTGTCTATAGTGGCTGAGTGTTGAACCCTGCAAGACCAACAGGGCAAGCTAATTCAAACAATTTATGTCTAATATTGGTAATTCTTCCTAATAAGGCAAATGTTATCCATCTCATATAGTGAGATTGTATAGAAACAAGTCACTCCAGGCATAACCTAACAGCCGCTGCGCAACCACATGAAAAAGCAGGCAATGATGATGCCCCTTCCTCACTTCTCTGGGGACATAACTAGTTTTATTAGCATAGTATAAGCATTTTTACAGCCATATGACAGCCCTCATTGGGTAAGACATGCCAGTGTATCTACAGTGGAATAGGTAACACAGAATAACTTTTTTACTTGGACAAAAAAGCTAGTGACTCTCCTCCCGCATAGTGTAATTGAAAGAAAACTCACAAGTTTGTGTCAAATGACTCTCCATTCACCCAGAAGAATTTGTTTCCTTTCCTGCGCAGCCCAATCCAGAAGTCTGTTATGCGTATTCGATACATTACAAAGTTCTAGACAAAACACAGAATAAAACGACACATGGTTATTAGATTTTTTTATGATTATGACTATATAGCTTTTTGTATAAAAACTGCAGACATAAACTGCGTCACAGGATATGCAATGGTGGAGGTTTTTTTTCACAGGTCACTGATGTTTTACTGCTAAATTTAATTAGATTAAATACTAAAGGAAGCCCTAGAACCATTACTAATAGTCAATGAGGTCCCAGCTATTTAGTCAGTAGCCATGCAGAGTGTTACTGACCATCCACCTATACCCTGTCCCACCCTGCCATCAAAAACATCCACGTATGTCATTAGACATGCCATATCGCATTACACACTAGTACAGTGGTTTCGCTGTATCACCAGGAGAATGACGTTTCAGTACAAGGACAAGTATTTAGCGGGGACACAGTGCCTGACTCGGCACAGGTTGTCTTGACTGTGTTGTATCACCATAATTCCTTGGATGTCAGTTACGTTGCATCTCTATCAAATTCAAGTCACACATTTAAAATCCCCCAACTTCCCAATTTTCACACCTTTACTCTTGCCACTAATCATATCATAACTGTGTGAGTTCATTCTGGTTTTCTGTTCCTTATATTCCTGACTGTAAAGTAAGTTGGGATGACCTAAACCCAAACTCCGGGACACTCGAGGGCACACACGTAGTTTACTGTCTGCAATATGAATAAAATAAAGACTTTCTCAACTCCTTCCTTATGATCCTATGGTTGTCTCTGAAAATACATTTGCTATAGCGCTATTTTCTTTCATTTTTCTCAGCCATACAGAACACCCTGAACTGGTAGGACATTACAGAAGATTTAAAGAACATAGTAAAAAGAAAAATGGTTAGAAAACAACAAGAAACACAGGTGGAACCTGCTGCACGAACTTTCAGTCCCATGGGTCCCAGCATCATATAACCACAGCCGGTCTTTGCCTTTTGTGGAAACAGAGAAATTGACTATTTTGCACAGAACTAACAACACATTTCTGTTCCTCAGTTGGCCACTAAACCATTTGTTATGCTAGAGAAAGCACCCTTTAAAAGAACTGCGTCCTTAAAGACATACATGTGCATCAGTGGTCTATAAACTCAAAATTAGTTTAGAGGTTATATTTAGTGTGGGAATTGCTGTTGACTGTACTTTTGGGTACCCTGGAGAGGGAATGAACATCAAGAGGGTGTGAGGGGAGAGGACAAGATAAATTGCCTAACTTAAAATGCACACATAAATTGCCAGTTCAAAAAAACCCAACCACACCTTATTAATAATTAGGAGTCACAACTCCATTTTTATATTTTTATATTATTTCAGACTTTACTTTTAATTTACACACAGTCTGCCTTTTAAATTTCTGAAATACCCTCTAAGGTAATAACAGAGTGGATTTTAGTGAACAGACCATGTTGCACTGAAAAAAGTCTGTAGGTTGTACCGACTCCCAACAAAGAAGTCCACCACACAGTATGCTGGGTTTACAAGATGTACAAGGGAAAAAGCGATGGAGTTCCAGAAACTGTTAGGGCAGCAGACATAACACTGAATTCAAGGCGCTGGACACCTTACCAGCTCTTGGTGGCTGTCAATCACTGCAAGGGAAGCTCTGTAGTCAGAGCAGGACTCCTGACTGGAATTCCAATCTGCCACGGCTTCTGAATGATAGTAACACTTCTTCTTGTAGTACAGCCAGTCATCAGGGCACGGCTCCAGCTGTGGTAATTTAGGTGGATCTTTTGTTCAAATGAAGAAATGAAGAGACCGTCACTTACTCATCATTACGTATTTAAAATACAATTGTATACACATTTACAAATTCCGGACCTGCTTTCTCCAGCTTAAAAATATCTGCGACTTGCACTGAATTAAGCAGGAGATGGGTGAACATAATACAAATGAAGGATTGTGCTCAGTCTTAGCTTTTTCCAGTTATACCAGCTACGGTGTGTCCAGTAATCCCTGATTACATGCTCACGACGCTGGACATGTGCCAGCAAACAGACTTGGGCGTGTGCAAGTGCAAAGTTCCAGCTACACTGGAGACACCATGGGCGAGAAGGTCAGGGCAGAAGACCATCTTTGACAAAGAGTGCAAACATAGACACTAGTTATCTACGGTGAAGGAGCAAAAATCTGACCTTAAACAGGTCCTGGTTCATTGTACTCAGCTGCAAAAATAACTCTGCAGGCCAGAGCCAAGTCAAGTTAAGAAGTCAATACTGCCTCCCTAACTCTGCTTATGGCTTTGTCATTCCTCAGCATTTTGCCATGCTGCAGTACAATGAAATCCTGCAGAAAATTTAAAAAATTAAGTCAGTTTAATGCTTCCAGAACCAACGGTCTAAGGACAAGCTGAAACACAATTTAGTTTCACTTTCCTCTTCCAGATTCTAATCTCTCTGTAACAGCAGCAATGACAGCGTGGGGGAGAGCTGAAAACCAGTGGCAATGCCTCTTACCCCTCAGCAATGAAGAGGCAGCATAACGAAAGACAGAAGTACTGAACTTCTCTTTCCAGAGCTAGGTTTTTTAAAATAAATGCACTCACTTATGGTAATCCACATTAAGAGTAAAATCACAGCAACAGCAATGATAATTCCTGCAATTCTTTTCCAGAAAGAGAGGTGTGAACACACGTCTAAGGAGAGAAAGAAATATTAATGCACGTCAGGGAATAAAGCACATGTAAGGAACTGAAGACTCGGGTCAAAAAACCCCCATGCAGATACATTAACTTCATTAAGATTTTCCAAACACCTCCACCTACCCCTGAAACGACGGCGTGCTTGCAGAGCCTCAGTACTTCTGAAACTCGACCAGATTTTCAAAGCTATTGAATTGCCCAATCCCACAGAAATGTTCGCAGAATACAGCCCCCCCCCCCGAGTGCTTCATGCCCAGGGTATCGCCCCGGCGGGGACGAGCGGT
>WAAD01032221.1:0-17786 GCA_013389945.1 Fregata magnificens | reverse complement strand
GAAGGGCTGCGGAGGAGGAAGCTGAGGACTAAAGAGGAGGAAAATGTGCTTGTTTAAGTGGGGGGGCGGCCTCGGTCCCCGTGGTTGGCTTGCCGTTGTCTTGTGGCCTAGAAGAAACAGAGCCTCTGCTGGCGTTTCCTCCAACGGAGAAGGTTCGTCGCAAAAAGTGAGAGCAAATTTCTTTAGCTAAATAAGCTCTCGGAAATGGAAATATTTTTTGTGGCTCAGTGAAAAATTGCTGACCTTTAGGCTGCGTCTTTTTCTTCCATCTGCCAAACGGTCTTTGAAACGCTTTTGCCAGCATCTGCCTTCAAGAAACGCCGTGTGTTGCAGGGAGTGGTAGCTCACCTGTACCCCGGCTGGCTGTGTTGCTCGCTGTTACCGTCCCAAAAACCAAGGGTGGGGAATAGGCTTTTTTTCCCTAGTGTGGACGAGAGGGTTCAGGTGAAACTCCTCTGCGGCTGGAGTCAAAACCAGTGGTTTTTCAGTGCAGTAACAAAGCGCAGCGTGCTCGCTGGAGGCAAGAGGCCCAGCCCGCGAGCAAATGTACATTCATGTCCCATACAATGAATGCTAGACACTAAATGAATACCAGACACTAAAATAGACAAAGTGTTTTGGGGATGTGTTCGGGGCAATCAGAAGAGTCTTTGGGGAGAGAGCACCTTATTGGAGAACGTAATTCCAAGCCTTAGTTTCTTTCGGCTTTTGTAGGATGGACCAAGCACAAGTGGAGTCTGATTCTTAAGAGGTGTTTAGGCACCTAGTTACTGTTACGGATTTGTGGAGTTGAGGAGGCCTCTTAGGCGTGTGCCAGTTAACATAAATAACAACAACAGTAATGAAAGTAAAGATGTTGAAGCCTTTTCTAAAGAGGAGTGGGGTTTTTTTTCCTATTCTAACCTAACTCACAAAGATGAATTGACGTTTCTGCACTGACACAATAATATTTATAGCTGCATATTCTTCTCCGGGTGACTTTTTCTGTTAAATTTATGTCATTGAAAGTGGGATTTAAGAAAAACTGTGAAGAAAATATCACTCATTGGAGTGAGCACAAAAGGGTACAGTGATCTTCCCTCTGCAGACCAGGTTCAGTCTCACTTGGGAAATTACCCGAACTTCTCACATGCAGACAAAACTACTTTAAGCTACATAGTTGTGAAGCGGAAAGCTCTGGGTTTCGTGGCCTTTCCCGCCTGCCTTGATATGCTCCATCCCTTCCCTACCACATTGTTCCCATGAGCTCTGTCCTTCCCTTTCCCTCCCTTACAGTCCTCATTCCCCATCGCCCCCTCCCTGGGAAGGAGGATATGTGCAACATATCTGAGGCCCACCTTCTCCTTTCGGCGGGCGTCAGATATGTTGCACAAGCTCCTTATTTTCTATTTGTTTCCTCATTTCTCCATCCACCCTGCCCTTATCCCCTCAGGTACAGGCAATAACTAAGGCAGCTTTGGGTTTTCTACTATTTCCACTCGTTTATAGACAGTAGGGGAAGCACTCATTAAACATACCTTTTTTTCTTTGTTTCCCAGCTGTAGATGGAGTCTGAAGATGAACAGGAGGCTGAGACCACCTGTATGGCACCAGCACCTGTTGGGAACGTAGACCTCGCTTATGTCAAACAAGATGCCAGTCAAGAAGTGGCAGCTAGTTCATGGGTGTGGAGGACAGGGAGGCACTGTAAAGAGTGGTTCTTGCTGCAGTCAAAATGTAAGATTTTTTTTCTTTGGTGTTAGGTAAGACACCTTCCTGCAGGAATTCTGAAGTCTAGCTCCAAATCTAGTTCCAGGTCCTCTGGCTTGGACAAGACAAAACCTGGGAGTTCACTTCTAGGCAAAGCTGTAGTCACAAAAATTAAGATAACTGTTATGTTTGATCCAAGTGTGAACTGTTTATGTTTGATCCTTTGATGTGAAAATGGGCATTTTTCCATGTGGTAGTTTACCTGTATGAAATAGTCTTGGATAAAATGTAGGAAGTGAAGCCAAACCTCATTAGAGAAAATAGTTTGTGCCTTTGCAACAGACGAGCTTGCACATCTGCATTGAAATTTATGTGTGAAGGACAGCTTGTGACAAAGAGAAAATACATTTAATTCAAGACTGCAGCCATGCTCTGAACCTCAACCTTTAATGTTTGAATTGCATGAGAACGTTCTCCTGTTTTCCAAACATGTATGTAGCTTGACTGGAGTTGGTGATGATCTATGAGTTCTTGGCCTCCAGAGGTTATTGCCAAGAGGTCTGCAAAATGTAGAGGAGATGATAAACTTGGGACTGGAAGGCTTAAATTTGCTATGCAGGGTTCTGCACATCTGTGTAAAACTTCAGGGTGTATACAGATCAAAAAACCTGCAAATTAGGTGATAGTTGGCCATTTTATTGAACTGTCCAGTTACATAAATGTCAGTTCAGGGTTCCTTGTTTGACTACAGTAGCGCTTTGTATTTACATACTTGGAGCTTAAATGAAAGGCTATCCTGCTGCTGTCTCACTTAATACTGAAATACAGTCTGAGCCTAAGTGTTCATATATACAAAAGCATTAACGATCTTCTTTTTCACAGTCCTTTGCCTATGCCTACTTGTTGGATTTGTGCTGGTGGTGGTGATCATCATTGCATTTGGTAAGCTTTTGGAACATTTTCCCTTTGAGATATGTTTCCTCTGACTACTGGGCTTCGGGATCACAGCAGTCAAGCGCACCAACTCTTACTTAGTAGTCTGCAGTGCCCGTGGAATGACAAGACCTGGGACTTCCACCACTATTTCAGTTATCGAAATAAATGATGGCGGTATAAGGTTGAATAACCTCCAGGCAGAATTTAAAAGGAGAGAGGATTCTCCCTACATATAAAATCCAGATGATTCAGCTGTAAACTCCCCCACACACACACTCCTGTTTGCTGCATCCTTACTACTCTTAAGAGTGTAGTTTCTTGCCTGGCCATGCATGTGGTGTATGCATGTCTTGTCTGTTCTTATCACCAGTAACTTGCCTGATTATACCACCTAGTGCACTAAGTCAGCATCACATCTCCAGGCATAGACTCCAGGCTTATTGTGTAGGCTGCTCGTATATCTGGTCTGCAGGGCTCCTTTATTGTCATACGTGGAAGACAACTACGTAATACAGCTAGCTTATCTTTTTCACAAATAGTCTTTGGGGATCATTTTGCCCTTTTGTTTTCAAAAATCCGTTTGTGTTGCATGCTGTATTTTTAAGAAGTCAGCCCCACCTCCCACTGACACAGTGGAGGCCAGATGTGCTCCCGCTGTCCTATGCAGAACTCTTCTATAGGAGCAAAGGCTGTGCTGCCTGCAGTATTACCTGAGGTATCCAAGTCACTGGGTGCATGTGTATCTCAAGGGAGCCTCCACAGCCCCGTCTGCACAGGAAGCTCTTGAATCTTTGCATTAAATAGATCTTTGATCTGCCCCCTGCAACAGCATGAGGTTTAGTAGTGAGGTCCTCTGCACATACATGGAAACGAATGGAGGACGATAGTGACATCTGTCCCTGTTGATTTTCCTTTGCTTTGTTAGGCTTTTATTTAAATGGAATCGGTCACATTTTCTTGGAGGGGATGGGGGCAGTGCTCACAGGTGACTTGCTAAGGCATCTCCAATGATATATAGCAAAGAGAGTAGATGATTAGAAAGGAAAGGAGAGCAAGTGTGGCAACAGCAGGCTGCAGAATCTGGGAGATCGATTCACTTCCAGCAAGCCCTTCTACTCACATAATGGCTGGTTACTTTCATTTCAATATTAGACATCTCCAAGCTTAAGCAGTGGAAAAATGCACTTTGGGTGCAGAAGGTCTGGGTTCGATCCTGGCAGGATGACCCAGGAAATACACTTTATACACTGGATGAGCCTGGGCCTGTTACAAAAGACACCATGCTGCACAGAAAAGGTCACTGTAACCATTCAGTAACAATCAGGGCAGATTATTTTTGTTTGGAAAGTAGAAAACAAAGTAAATGCAAATTAATTGTCTTCCTTGCGAGAAATTAAATTCAGCACTGAAACAAAACATGCCAGTGAGTCCTCTCACCCTCACAGAGCTACTGTGACAGAAGGAAGATGAAGAGAGGGCATCAAAACATGCTGGGAAACAACTCCAACGAACCATTCTCCAAACCATTATCTCCAAATAATAATACTTTTTACCTCCTTATTAACAGACAAATTTCATTAGCATCATACCAACACCTAATTTCCTTACCTTCACACAGATTTATCAAACACTTAAAGGTCTGATACAAAATCAAAGCAACTTGTCTTCATGAAATATCTCACCAGTTGTAGATATTCAAGCAACTTCATTACTTAAAATGAATTTGATCAATAAATTAACAGTATGAGGTTTATTACCCTATTGCTGGATTTAAAATGTGTCGAGTATAAATCGTCAATTGTCAGTGCCTCTCATTCTCTGAAATTCAGGAGTGTTTTCCAAACCCTACTTATTTTCTACTGATTGTAATAATTAGGCTGCAGACCGCAACTTTCACATTTCTCAGCTGAAGACAGTGCCTGAAAGGCAGGGAAGGTCAGGACCCTTGCCCTTCCTTTGGCTTCTCTTCTGGCATCTAGTGTGGCATTGGCTTTCAAAAAAATCTGCATTTTAGGTTGAGTTATGCTGATGAATGCTAAGTTTTTACCAGGTAGAAATTTTGTTCTCTCTTTTCCTTTGTAGTTGTAAAACCTGAGACATCCTACCATGGAAAATTTCATTTTGAACAGTGCCCCAGCGAGTGGATAGGTTACAAAAAGAAATGTTATTACATCTCAGAGGAGGAAAAAAACTGGACATCTAGTCGGACCTTCTGCACTGAGCATGCATCCTTGCTAGCTGTTTTTGAAAACCAGGAAGAAATGGTAATGGGAAAAAAAACCAACAAGAAAACAGAACATAACTTCTGAATCTTTCTCTTTCCTTGACAAAGCTTTCATTTTTTTTGCATGCAATACTTATCCTTTAAATCTTTGTAAAATAAGTAAGCTGTGTGAATTCAGGTAGTGGAAAAGTACCTGCTTTGTCACTGTAAGTAGCTGGCTGGCTGCAGCAGGTGCAGAAGCAGTACCAGCTGCCCCACACTGCTTTGGTGCCTGGATCTGACTTGAATGACTATGAAAAGCTCTTTGTTATGAATCAGTTTGCCTAGTTTTACTTTTCTGTCCTATAGACCTTCATCTTCAAAGCAGGTATGAATGTATCCAACTCCCAGTACAGACAAATAAATGGATACTTCGGTTTCTATAAGAAACCAAATATTTAAAACCATTTCTGAGCATAGTGGAAATCATCCGTCTTTATCGGCTTGCATCTGTTTTTAGATATGCCTTGGTGCCTCTTGGACATGCATGCTTATACCGGTGGTGGGAATATACCCCCGCTGAAGCTGGTTTGGACATTTTCTCATGCTAATAAGTTTGTGAATTACTTTGATATGCCTATATTATGGTCCAGTTGCATTGAATGCTAGTGACGTCTTACTACTGCAGCCTACTAAAACTGTAATATGCTTTTATAGATCTGCTGTCTTTTGAGTACTGTCAATGAGAGACTAGTTTCATCAAAAAGTTAGTTTTTAGGTAGATTGACATTTGAGCTTTATCGTTACTGTGATTGTTGAATAGAGGTCAAAAGGCTACTTTTCCAGTTGGCTGGTACATATTAGTGGTGTAGCAGATACTGAAATGGAGGAAACCTCAGTGAAATTACAGAGATTAAGTCACATCTGAATTGACGTGAGCTAATAAATATTTTAGAGCTACAAGAATTTCAACAATGAGAAAGATGCAGGGCCTAGTTCTTACTTCACGTGTGAGTCCCTTGCTGAATGTCTCTCATTTTATCCCATCGTCAGACCCCTTTCTTTGCCAATAATTCCAACCATATTTGCCAGCTTGTCCCCTTTCCACAAGCCCCTTCTGCATTGCTGCCCTGTGAGTGATCACCTCTTCCTGAATTTATAAATGCCTCTCTTCCTTATGCATCTAAAAAGCTTCACTTCTACTTCAGTGCCTGTGATATTCAACTGATAATTGGCTAGGCAGAAATTGGTGTTATTTAAGCTGCTGCTTAAGAACCTTATACCTACAAACTGTAAACCCAACTTATGAAAGAAAAGCACAGGAATGCAGATATTGGCCTACCGGGTTGGATTCGTGCTCTGTGCTATGCATTGTCTGGTCTCCAGCACTGGGTAGCGTGAGCCACACCATAAGAAGCTACACCAAAACCTGTAGAAGTGGCATTGGGACCATACGGAGACAGTTTCTTCTGAACTGTATTGACTTGAAGTTTCTAGGGGAGAGTGGAGGAGTGTAAGGGTTCACTCTTTCCATGTCCATTAGAGTCCATGCTGACAGCTAATATTTATACAATTTTTAAGTTCACTGAGTCTAATGATAGCTTGTTGCAGGGAGTTCTGTAATATTAACCCATTGCAAGTGCTGTTTCTGCTATCTTCCATCATTCTTTGCTGTGTTTGATACAGGTTGTTGCAAACTTGTAGAGCAGTGAACTGTCTTTTACTCTTTTTATACATACATCCACAGATAATAAACTTTAAATTTAAATTATTTAAATAATAATTGGGAAGGGGAGGAGTTCCCATATGCCCATCTGAAATGCAGGAAACACCTGTATGTACCAGCCTATTTAGACCAAGTTGCGTGTGTAGAGATTGATAAACATATACAGACAGACACAACCAATACATGGTGTTTAGGTATTTTTGTGTGTAGTGAACAGTAATAATTTTCAATGGTATAGAATTGAATAACTTCACTGAATTTTATGATAACTATAAGAGTCAATTCAAAGGCAGAATTAGGCTCTTAACTGTCACTGAAATGCTTATGAAAGTGTTCTAGATGAGAGAGTGATGAACTAGTCCTCCTCAAAAGTCACAGGAGGGATTTGCTTCTCATTGTGAGAACTCATGTTGACAAAAATGCCTTTTTTTTTTTATTTAGCATTCTTTAGCTAAGCATTTGAAAGTAGATGACTCCTGGATTGGATTGCGCAAGAAAGGTGAAACCTTCTACTGGGAGAATGATATTGCCTTGAAGGTGGACTTGTAAGTTCTTTGTGATTGTCTAACACGTACTTAAGCAAATGTAGAATTAGGGTTACAGCACGATGTTATTTCTATCAGAATTGTGTTTTTTCCTGTGATTTATGAGTTTGAAAATGAACTCTTTGCAGTTATTACGGATCTAACTCCATTAGCATCAATGTAGAGAAGTCCCTGATTCAAGAAGGGTTTTTTAGTAGCTTAGCACATAAAGATAATATTATTGATCATCCCTATTTACTTTAATTTGTACATATTTTTCAGTACGTAGTATAGACATTTCAGTCTCTTTTCAGATCTTCAGAATTCTTCGTTTCCAATGTCATCCTTTGTCCTCATCTTCCTGAAATACACAATATCTAGCAAATACACATACATTTTTTTAGGGATGAAAGAGAATGAAGTGACAGGTATGAGGGAATAATCATCTTCAGATGGATCAAGCAGCTTCATAAGAAAAATCGTATCTGCTTTAGTGAGTTAGTCACAACCTGCAGACAACCCAGATTTTCCACCTGTTTATATCAGAAAATGTGTGGGCTACAACAGCTCTGCATCAGGCCCATCAAACAGCGGTTCCCCTTGTCTTGCTCTCCAGAGCATTTATCACCTCTGTAATTCTAGGCAGGATATATCATAAGCTGTCTTTTGGCTTTCCTCCTGTTATTGTATGATACTTGGTATGGACCATTCATAGAAACAGAGATTCATGCAACACTGCATTAGCTAAACAGGCTTTTCTAATAGGATTTATCACCCACCTTGCTTTTAGCAGCTGAAACTACCGTATCACAAGGGACCAAGCAGTAGGAAACTACTTCAGCAGAAGTTTTGCTTTACAGCAGGCTAAAATATTTGGCTCAGTAGTAAAAATTATTTAGTAATCACTGTTTTCTTCCTGTATTTTTTCAGGTTCCAGATACGGAATCACTCTGAGTGTGCCTACTTGGATGACGTCACTATTTCTACATCAGCATGCTCTTTGCCCAGGCGCTGGATCTGTATCCAGCTTCCCTAAAGGGATGACTTAGATCTTCATTTGATATTGACAATTAAGACACATCCATTGTACAGTCACTTTGGATAGTCAGTAGGTGTGCTGCGGTCACGCTGTCTCAGACCATCTGGAAGCCTAAATCGGAGAGAGGAGGATTTGTCTCGGCTTCCAAAATGTGCTTCTAGGTCTTCTGTCCTCGAACAGAAGAGGAATGTGCTTAGTCCAGTTTACAGGTCACCTACAACGGAGTCTGCCAGTGCTGGCTGACGAAGCTGAAGGTTCAGTGGGATTCCTGCTAGTCTTCTGATAAATAAGGATCTCTTTCGTGTTCGCCCTCCGCTCAGCATATGGCCTTGGAGATACACAGCAGCCAGAGATACCAGCCAGCCAGCACACCTACAGAAAACAGTTAAATCAGGGCTCTTTTGTTTCTTCAAAAATGCCTTGTGCTCTTTGCTGAACGTTGTACAGACTATTTCAGTACAACATTTCCGTACCTGCCAGTCTTCCAACCTCACCTTCAGCCCCCGTTTGTCCCTCTTACTTCCTTTTATTTCTGCCCTGACCTATTAATCTTATGTTTTTCCATTAAACTTGTGTTCTTTTAAGTAAACGTATATACTCAGTTTGCACCCTGGCCAGTCGGTGGCCATCACTGTCATCAACACTTCCTATGGCTGAAGTGACAGGAAGGTGAGTACTTAGCAAAGGAAGCAGCTCACAAAGTCTTTCCTGCTCCACCTGGTTTTCGTGTGGGCTTTCATATTAATATTTACCCAGTTTGTTCGTGCTGAGATTTGAGCTTGTTCAAAAAAGTAATAGGCACCCCCCACCCCAACACAGCAGGATTATTCGCAGCCAGTTGCATTATCTGTGCATCCAGTGCACAGTAATCTGAGGAAGAGGGCATGTTCAGGTTTTTTGTGCACCCTATGCAGTGTTTTGTCTCTGCAAAAAATATCCTGCCACTGGAAAGAGAGTGTGGCATTTACTGATCACAAAGTGCAGGAAAAAATGCTCTGAGCAGACAGCTGTGGCAGACTGGGACATGAGAGCTGCAACTGTTTGCTGGTGCCCCTCTGCTGAAGCTTCCCATGCATTATCAGCACAACCCCTCAGCTGATCTATTCCTGGGGTGGGTGTGAGGGGTCTACATTAGCTTCTCACATTTGTGCTGTGTTGCAGAAATCTCCAGCAGACAGGTAGAGCAGATAGCTGGGGGCAGTAACTTGCCCTAGCGAGATCTGCTGGGGTTTCTGTTGGAGCCTTCAGTTGGCTGGTTACTGAAAATACATCAGCAACAGGTTATGCGTTTCTCTACTGCTTGCATCTTACCTGCTAATGATGATAGAGTCATAGAATCATTTAGGTTTGGAAAGACCCCTAAGATTATCAAGTCTAACCGTAAATGATACAGCAGCCTGGTAAGAAATTCCTGTAAAATGACGAATATATACGTGGTGCTAAAGGTGACAGGCTGTGTCACTGAATTACTTTTTGAGATGCTGTGTGGAGGGGGCACTAGTCCTGAATCAGGCAGGTCCCACTGATGCCAACTTCACACCCAAGTGCCTCCACAGCCAACAGCACTAAGGTTATCCCTGCTTTACACTGGTGCAACTGAAGTCAGAACTCCTACTCTGCATTTCAAAAGCTGTGCAAGTTGTTATGACCTATGTAAATAATATATTTTGATAGAATACTAAGAGGAATGTAATGAGTTTCAAGGACTTGCAATGTGGAAAGCTTCCTTCCTGAGTTCCTGGCTTGAAGGGGCTGTTTGAGAGAGGAGGAGGAGGAGGAAGTGTAAGACAGTTTGGGGCTCTTAGCTGCTGTAACTTGGACGTTGCCTCTGGGATTCTGAGACAAAAAGGTAACCAGAACTGTCTTGAATAAATTGTACTTGAGTACAACTACAGATTTTGTTTTGTGTTTGTTGAGGTTGAACTAAGCTATTTTCTGTTACCAAAGGCCTTCCCCATGCTGGCAGTTTTCAGGGATCATTTTTTTTGTTAAAAGAATGGTTCGACTTGAGATCAGCAGCTTTCAGGCAGCCCAAGCAACTGGCATGGCAGTCAGTGATATTTGCACACAGACACTCTCCTTCAGCTTGTTTTTCTGAAATAAATGTTCAGGATCAGGCGCTGAGGACATATAATACATGTACACAGAAAGTTGCGAAGGGAGGGAATTATCCAAAAGTGACTGATACAGCAACAGTGACGCCCTCACACAAGCCTGTGTTAAATAAGCAAGCATTGCAATAACTGATTCAACATTTCTAAACAGAGATGGGAAGGCCTAAATGTCTAGTCATGCGTGATTCCTTGAAGTTCCGCAGAATTGTCGTTTTTCTCATAGGTTCATTTGTAAGTTGCATAGGAACTCATTAAACAGATCCCTTCCTTCTTGCAAATATCCCAGTTTCAGCTATTTTCCAGCCATGCATGGTAAACCTAAAAAATAGAAGACACTTCAGAGAGAGATCAATCTCAAAGCCTGCAGTCATTCAAATTAAGTCTTTAGTCTCCAAATAATTTCTATTCAGAGGTCGTTGGCCATCAGGATCGTAATTTTTTTGCCCACATTTGAATTTTACCTCTCCAAAATTATAGATCCTCTTCTATTTGGGGGAAGGGGAATCTCTCCAACATGCATGCATTCTGCAGCATCTTTAAGTAGCAGGTACAGTACTATACTGTCATTAGAAAGAGGAGTACGGCAGTGGGAATATATGAATCCAGAGTGATTGAAAGAAATTCCACCTCCACCAGTTACAGATAGATGAACAGAGATCATGATCCACTGCAGATTCACTGGCACTTCCCAAAGACACCAACTTTGCAGGTTACAAATGCTCACCGAATTGAGTTTCTTTCAATCAGAATCAAAGTTGATGTGCTGCTGAAACAGAAAAAAAATGCCTCTCTCCCCAAAACGAGGGCATTTTCACCATGTGAATTATAAATTCTCAGTGTCAAATGAAAGTAAAGGCACTTCCAGAAAAGTATTAATACTTGGACTGGGGAAGAAAACACAGGGAGATGCCTACTTAAGCATCCAAGGTTCTGAAATTGTATTTTATTCGTGTATGCTGAACCCTGTATATTCCATATCCCACCTTATAATTTGTACCCTATCTATATTGTAAATTTCTGTTCCTGAGCTTTCTGTAGGCTGCCTCATCAGAAGCTCAGGACCAGCAAGTGTAAAGGCAGAAAAGTGGACTGCTTCTGGAAAGTAGGAAGTGATGTTTTGTATTTTGGGGATGAAAGGAGAGATTAGCAACCTGAGTGGTGGGAAGAGGGAAGGAAAAGCATTGGTTTATGCAGTATGGTCCAACCAACCAACAGGTCAGAAGTAGACTGTAGAGGCAGCTGCTTTCTCCTTGGAGAAGACAAAGAACCACTGTTAGATATTTCCTTCTATGACCAGGTAAAAGAAGGGGTGGGATAGAGATAGAGGTAGAGGCTGTATGGCTATAACCATGACATTCAGACATAGGCTGGTTCAAAGGACTTGCAGGTGGAATACACTTTTTGACTCACTGCAGTTATAAACTAAAACTAGTACGGAAAAGAGAGCAGATGTGAGGAAAAAGTAATGAATGGTGAGGTTTGATTTTATCTGCATGCTGAGGTGGCTGGGAAGCTGATGAAATACAGTTGTCTCGGTTTTCTTGTGGCATTAGATGGACTTGATTTTTCTTGGATTAGTAAAAGGAAAAATGACATATCAGTCATTTTTCCCATAATCCACTCCCCTGGCAAATCCCATTAGGGCCAAGGAGGCTGAAGCCACGAAGATGAATGTCCCGTACAATCTATGTGCCTATGGAGCTGAGGCTGTCCTGAAAAGAGATGGTCTTAATCAGTGAGATTGAAGTGATGTACACAGACACCTCCATGAAACCATCAGTGCCACCTTGTGGTTCAGTGGACTCTGAAGTGTGGGGAGCAGCAGGGACACCCTGACCAGGGAAAGGGGACAAAGGAGTCAGCAGGAGGCAGAGTTAGGAGAAACAGAGGAATGGAAACAGAGTGGGACATACTATGGCATATAGCAATGGATTTTGCACTAGTAGAGGGTGAGCAGCTGCCCTGCCTAGCCACCTAAAAGTTGAGATCCTCTGAGGGAAGATTCATCCTAGGTATTTTAGTATGGGATACATGGTCCTTGGAGGGTCTGGCTTCTCACTACTGCTTATAGAGGAAGCCTAGACATAAAAACTAGGCTACGTGCCTACTTTTACTGGCACTTCTAATGTTAAGTGAGATAAATGTAACTCTATTGTCTGATGAACTCCCACTTTCTGAAAAACTGTCCTGTCTCACTGGAATCCTGGTCGTAACCACGATGTTTAGTTTATCTGGCAACTGCTTATGTCACATGCAATAATCCCATTTCTGCTAGCGCTAACTGAAAACTCTCTAGAAAGTGTCATTATAGGGATCCACCGGACCTAGAGGTTTTAGGGTTCAGAAACTGCACTGGCTATAGTGCCCAGCAAAGCTGCACGCAACTTCTGAGATTTGATGTTCTCAAACCTGAGCAGCGTGAACATCACAGCCCTCCCGATAGGGCAGGTCCCCAGGACTCACAGCCCCTGTAGTTCAAAGAAGGGAAGAAGAGGTAGTGAAGTAGAAACTCTCTCACACGCAGCACCGCAGCAGCCAGGCAGCTAGGCTGTCTCATTGCATTACACAACAATGTGGTGGCTGCTGGGGCAGGGTTCTGACAAAAGCATCTGCAAGAGTTTTTTCCCCTGTGTAAGGGCTGAGAGCTATGTACACCCACAGAAAGCTTTTCTTCCTTCCCTTGTTGACCCAATACCCCTGGGGTGTCCCTGGGGGGACCCCTGACAGTCCCCTGGGCGCGGGGTGTAACATTTAGTGCAGGAACAAATACATGTGTGAGAACTATGCCTGGGGTCTGATTTCCCAACTTCCTAACCCATTTGTACAGATTCCTGCTGTAACAGAGCACCAACTGGAAATAAATCTCAGGTTCAAGAACTTGTGCTAACATGGTAGGTGCTGCAAATGGAAAGCCTGAGCATAGAGAAGAGACGGATGATTTATCAAGACCGTAGACATTCCTAACCCTGATTCTCAAGGCTTCACCTCTGACTTTGTACCAATGCATCTGCCAGCCAGCCCTGATACAGCTGGAAGGCAGTGGATCTGACAGGCAGTGCTCATCTCAGCCCTGGCAAGGAGAGAATGGAAACTGCCCATATGTAGACACTACCTCCACTTCCTGCAGCAACCATTTTCATATTACTCGGAGACTTAAAGGTTGCTGAAACCACAGTGGTATTTGCTGGTAGCTCAAATCAGGTCATCTAAAAGCTTCCTCAGACACTATTTGCACTGTTTTTCTTAAAATCATCTGCCAGTAGGAGCAAGGCTACTAAATGTAGACCTATTTGCCAGGAAGAAGCAGCTTTACAAGGAGTTGCTTAGGAAACATAACACATTACTCCAGGCTGCTTTGCAGAAGGCAAAATTAAGATGGAAATTGCAGAAGCAATCCAAAGGCAGAGTAAGGTACTTTATGGAAAAAGAGGATGTCAGCCTCTGGCTTCTTCTGACATGACAAGATCTGCTTGTGATCATAGTGCTAGCAGGCAAGAATGGTTTTGAACTTGAACTTTGAAGGCCACAAAAGCATCTGTAACCCGCTAAGAACTGCTCTGGGAACTAGTAATTTGAAACATTTACAAAATTTGTTTGCTCTTGTTTTTCTTCTGACTGTATGAGAACATCTACATTCTATTAAAGCACCTTTACTGTCCTTTGATCTGTATCATAAAATCTCTAGGTAGCTTCCTGCTTCTTTACATGGTGTCAATGCCACTTACAGGAATTTTGATCTTAATTTACAGGAAACATGTTTTGAAATGGAATTTTGAGAAATGTGGGTTTACTACATGTTGCACTGTAACAATGTTCACAATACCATTAAAATATTTACAAAAATTAATGTTATTATGTTCCAGAGTTAAATGAGTTTATTTTCCCAACACATCTGAGTGATAGCAACATAGTCGGTTTTAGGCATGTAAAGATATTTCTCAGACATAAAGCCTAAACATTGCGAAAAGTCTCCACCAGTTGTGTAATCAGAAACTCTGAGTTCTTGTGGTTCAGGATTTTCATAGCATTTTTGTAGTTTATGGGAGACATCATTGACCTAACAGAATATTATAGCATCTAGAAATCGGAGTCTGGCTTTATAGCTAGGAGAACAAAATAAGATGTCAAAAGGATTTACTCAAAGTAACAGCAGAGCTTGTGATCACCAGTTCCGAGTTCTTCCCAGCATTGCCGAACATCTACAGTTTCTACTGATCTGAGAGACAGCTGTAGAAGGTCACGAATGTGAGCATTGTGGCAGAGCTTTCCTCAGTTTCTCTACACTGTGTTTTAAATTTACTGACTATCATCTGTGCTGTTTCCTTGCTCAAACCAAAGACATTGTGGAGCACCCCAGCCACTACAGAAGAGAAAGCCTCAGCTGTGCCTTCTACTTCAGGGCTCAGATGAGTGCCCCGTTCACAGCTGCACCTTTGTGTCTTCCCTGTCTTTCCTATCACATGACAATGTCATCTCAAACATACTTCCCAGAAAGTCCCTAAGGTAATCTGCCACAGAGCAGAATTGGGAAATATAGGCAGCCTGAGCTCACATGCAGAGCGTGGACACACCGAGTCTGCTTTGTGCTTCAGGCTATTCATGAAGCCTGCCAGTCCAGCTACCATAGGGGGTCTGTTCTTAGTTCCCAACATAGCCACAAAGAAAATATGTAGTGTCATGAGGAAAATGTAAGAAAGATCTATCTTGTTTGCCCTTTGTCCAAAGCTAGACCTGAAGAAGCTTTGCTCGTGTGCTGAGCCGCCTTCTCTCTGTAGGCTGCTCAACTGTACAAAACATCACATGCGACGTGCAAGGCTCCCTCTCTTCAAAAACATCAAGAGCAGAGGGACATGGAGAAGAGAAGGCTCCAGGGAGACCTTATTGCAGCCTTTCAGTACTTAAAGGGGGCTTATAAGAAAGATGGGGACAAACTTTTTAGCAGGGCCTGTTGCGATAGGACAAAGGGTAATGGTTTTAAACTAAAGGAGGGTAGATTTAGACTTAGATATAAGGAAGAAAGTTTTTACAATGAGGGTGGTGAAACACTGGAACAGGTTGCCCAGAGAGGTGGTAGATGCCCCATCCCTGGAAACATTCAAGACCAGGTTGGACGGGGCTCTGAGCAACCTGATCTAGTTGAAGATGTCCCTGCTCATTGCAGGGGGTTGGACTAGCTGACCTCTAAAGGTTCCTTCCAACCCAAACCATTCTATGATTCTATGACATCTGACAGTGGCCTCAACCCCCAGAATCACGTCAGGAATCTCACCCCCCCAGCTGGAAAGAAATACAGAGATTTAACAGTCTGCAGTCAGTGTTTAGGTGAGGGAAGCGCATAACTTACCAGAAGTCACGTCCCATCATTGATCTGATGCTTCAGACCTGTATGTAAACACAGGAACAGTGCATCTGCACATTGTGTTAACTGTTGCCAAAACCAGAAGAAACACTTTACTCTTCAAAAAAATCTGCAGTGTAGGATGATAGCCTCAAAACAACAATACTGAGACTGGCTTTGTCTTATAGGAGGCCTGACGCAAATTTGATTCCATCAAGAGCAATTAAGTGAGGCATAAATTCAGTACAGGCAATATTTTCTTGGAGAACTGACAACCTATGCATGCTGCCAGTGGTGCTGTGAAGCCAAAAAAAGAAATTCTTATTTTAAATTTCCTTTTTATTTTCCCTAAGGCAAATTGGTCAGATCTAGAAGCACTTATTATCCACCCTCAGGTATTTATTAATATAATTGCTGAATTTCAAAGACTAGATGCAAACATTATAAGCCCATGAACAAACACACAAATTGCATTTGTAATGGAAAATGATTGTAAATCTCAGCAGAGGATTTGTGAATTCCTGTGTGGAGCTTTATTTTACATGTTAACCACAGTAACACACATGCTAGGGAATTCACTTGTGTTTGTGGTGGTGACGGTAATATGCAAAGACAACACGCTTGTCTGAGACTTCAGCTAATGACCAAAGCTAATTGAATTAGAAGGGAAAAAGGGCAATTTTGGAAGTGTCCGTGGAAAGTTCCCTTTCTAAAAAATTTAGTTCCCAACCAGCTCTATTAGCCATATTTCTGAATAGTTTTGCATAGGAGCAATCTCTTAGGCCCTAACTCAGTAAGACAATTAAAGAAATACAAAACTTTATGCAGCAAACTAGTTAAGTAGCAAACCTTGGGTTTGCTGAGAATTTCTGTGCTGGAAAATTTCTCTTTCAAAGAAATGTCAGTATGTTGTAGTAACATTTTAGTGTGTGACCAAATATCATTCATTGAGCATAAGCATTTCTATTCTGTTATTTGTGATAATTTTAATAATAAATGAAGGAGCATTTTAATTCCAGGCTGAGGTCACTGCTACTAGTTGCCTATACTAGAGGCTGTCATGCAGAAAGATCAGAGCTGACAACACTCATCGGAAGGATCTCTCACAGTTTCATGGAGGAGTTGTATGGAAGGGGACAGAGCTTGAAGGGTTTGCTTCTCTTACAAAAAAACTATGAAAGTGTACAAAAGCATAAACGGAATACTAGCCAGTGTTGAGAAATTTGCATACAGAAGATTGGAAAATTTAGAATTAAGCTTGCCCTCAGAGTCTTAATACAGATATTTTGGGTGTATGTGTACTTTTACATAATTACACACTGCTTTCTGCATGCTGAATAAGTACTGCAGGTAACATTTCCTCCCTTAATTTTTTTTGGAAAAAACTGCTACTGGATATATTGGCTCATTACACAGAAATACTCCATTGGTAATTATAAATAGAAAATTCTGAGCTACTATGAACCTAATCATTAAAACCTCATTAATATTTATTTTCTGATAATACAAAAAGCTAAACAAATAGCGACATTTTGCTGAGAATCTTAAATCTAACCAGCCTAAGCCTATTTACAACATAACAAGATATCATCTTTTTTCTTAGTATGCTACGCAACATGTCCCCTTGTTTATTCTTATTCCTTTTAGATATAATGGCAACACTGACTTTGAGCATATTGCTGTTCTGGTCTCTAAGAGCTGCAATGATAGACTTCAATCACCTCACAACCTTCTGATGAAGCAGCAGCATTCTGATGAATAAAAAAAAATTCTTTCATCATCACTGCTGGAGTTTCATTGATACAAATCAAGAATTCATTAGTATCCCAAGGTCAAAGTGGTTTGCTTCTCAGTTTGATGTCAAAGAACATCTGCTTGATCTCCCTGGGCACTCTCTGGGAGCTGCAGTCTAGAGAACTCACACCCCTGTTCTGCCTTGGCTGATGTTTGTCTCTCCAGTTTCAGAGTGATCCCCCTGGTTGCAGCCTGCCATTGCTCTTTCTGGAAACCCTATGACCATGGACAATTTCAGCAAAAAAACCCAGATAGGTCTTGCAACTAGCTACATGTTTTACATATTTTTTCTTTCTTAAAAAATATAACTGTGTGATAAATGGAACAAGAGAGGGCTGAGAAGGCAGACAAGAAGCCATGAAGACTCAGGAAACTGCTACAGTATTTGCTAATAGGAGATCCAAATTAATATCATTAATACAA
>WAAD01032219.1:32874-101700 GCA_013389945.1 Fregata magnificens | reverse complement strand
AATGATTCTATGATTCTATGATTCTATGATTTAGCTTTACCAAGACCTCCAGTCTATCAACAATTTTGAATCACTCATATTTTAAGACCTGTAAAATCTGGCAGAAATATTTTTGGCATGTCACCCCAGAGAGTGCAGTATGCAGGAGCTGGAATTTACTAGGCGTGTTAAAAACCAGCATTTGCAAAAACCTCCAGTACTAAAATATTTATGGGCTTCCCTTATTTAGAATACGAAAAGCATTTCAAAGCAGCTTCCCTAGTACTCTACAGCACTCGATGTGTTACTGAAATGCAGAAGAAAAAAATAGTAAAAAATTAAAATTAAGGTGAAGTGTAAATTGTTGTTCATGCTACAGAGTGCATGAAAAGCCTTGAATAGGTTATTTTTAAGGAACTTTGCCAGAGATCTGAAAACTTTCATGGAGTTTTTTCCAGGGGGACACTGCTCTTCAAAGGAGGATGAGTGAGTTACCAGCATATAAGTAGCATCCTTCCCTAGGTCTCTGGTTTAGGTATTGATGAGGAAAGAGTAACAAATTTTGGTAAAAGAAAGAATTATTTGCTCAACTCCACCAAACCATCATAAGCTAGCCAGTGTCTGTACAGAACCACTGAAGAATTAGTTTGTTATATGCAGTGGGGGAAAGACTTGAAGCATTCACTCTTTCAGCAAAATGGAGTGTATTATTGTTTCATATATAACTTTCTGAGCAATATAAACTTTTCTCATCAACTTTTCTCCCATCTTTGTTACACAGCCTTTCCTCAGACAGAACTTCTAATCAGGTTCAAAGACAGGATTTTGATCAGTCTGAAGGTAGCAGTTTTGCTTCAAACAAAGGACTAATGCAGAATGGAATAAGAACATGAGGGTTTGAGATTATCACATTTTTTTCCCTAAAGAAGAAATAAGTAGTCTCTCCAGTGTTAAAAATCTGGGAAAGGAAAAACTGAGATACGCTAAGAAACTTTCAGGACTTTCAACCTTCAGTGGGGTTCTGAAAAGCTCAGGTATTTCTCTGTTTCTTCAACAACTCAGTCCATTAATACTGCACAGCAAGTACAATCTGCAGAGCATTTAATCTATTTGCATGTGCTCTACCAAGAAAGGTGGGAAGAGACCCAAGCCTTGCGAAAAGGCATCTAGTACTGACTAAGGCATCCAAGTCTACTTTATAAGAGGACAATTCTGGACAATCTCTGCAGTTCAAGGTGAATTGGCTACTGTTACCAAAATTTGTTTTTCAATAATTTCACTATGAGCATTAACACTAAAATCTCGCTAGCCAGCCAAAAATCATAAGCAGTTTAGAGAAGACCAGTGGTAGAGTGCCCTCTATGAACCTTTAGCAAGTGTCCTATGATGTGAAGTGAGATGCAGCCTGACTTCTGCAGAGTTTTGAAGAAACACCTTTCTTGGTTTCTGTTAATCCCCAAACTGCTAACTGCAATGGAGATCTTTAAAGTTGGCCATGCCTTGTTCTTCTGGAAAGATTCCCATCATGTTTCCATTCACAGTACTGACAACAGCCATTTTGAGAGGTTACTTTTCACAGCCTTTGTACCATACCTCCTCGAGACATATTTTCATGGGCTTCAGACTTACTTGCCATCCTCATAAGGCAAGCAACTATTTCTTATACAAATATCCGTACTGAAATGTATATCCTACTCCTGTGTATTTCCACACATAGATATTTGCAAAAGTCCCACATTTCCTGTGGTAATCTGTTCTCAAGTCTTGGAAGTCCTAGCATCTAAACATCTTGAGGTGCTTTTTGCCTTTCTAAAGAAACTGTACTGGGTCTGGTTGGGATGGAGTTAATTTTCTTCATAGCAGTCCATACAGTGCTGTGTTTCAGATTTGTGGTCAAAACAGTGTTGATAACACACCATTGTTTTAGCTATTGCTGGACACCTCATCAAGTCCTTCTCTGTTTCTCATTCTGCTGCAACCAATGAGTAGTCTGGGGTGGACAAGAAGCTGGGAGGGGACACAGTCAGGACAGTTGACCCCAACTGACCAAAGAGATATTCCATGCCATACAACGTCATGGTCAGCAATAAAACTAGGAGGGGACTTTTTGCAAAGTAGACGTTGGTCAGAGACTGGCTGGGCATCGGTCTGCTGGTGGGAAGTGGTGAGTGACTGCCTTCGCATCACTTGTTTTGGTGTTGTCCCCCTGCTTTTTTTTCCTTCATTTATTAAACTGTGTTTGTCTTGACCCATGATCTTTACTCACTTTTGCCCTTCCTATTCTCTCCCCAACCCTGCTAGGTGGGGAGTGAGCAACTGAGTGGGGGGCTTATTTGGTGGTTGAGGTCAACCCACCACAGAAACAAAATATTCCCTGTCCTTCCAACATGATGACTATATAACGATACTGATTAAAAGAATCTGGATTTCTTTTTTTAACTTAAAACAACTGTTTTGGAAACAACAAACAAGTAGGTGAGGGCTGAGATGTCAATTTTTTCATCAATAATTAAAAAAAAATCCTAAAAAAAATCATTATTGCAGGGTTTCTACAGGCAGCTCCCCTAATTGTAAATATGCATACTGACTACAATAACAGTAGCATCAAAAGAAATGTGACACATATGAATAATAAAGCAGATAATTCCATGGCGGATGAGGAAAAATTTGCAGCAATTCTTTTTCAGAAAAAGTTGTTGATAGTAGTTTGCCTGCTGCTTTCTGTACATAAAAGTGCTTCACTCTGTTGGGAGTATATTTAGTATTAATCTTGAACTCACAAGGAATAAAGTTTAAGGGATTGGGCAGTATGTATTACGTCAACCTTCTGTATCTTGAAAATCCTCACTGAGTACACCTGAGCTGTCTGTATAATTTTAATTACTATTTTTCCTTTATTAGCTCCCCAGCACTAAAGTGGTTATAAAAGTGATTGTTGGTTTTGGTTGGGTTTTTTTCTTTAATATATGTTTATTCGACTTCGACTGCTATATAAGAATATTTAATTGGTTACAAAACAAAAATTCCCATCTGGTACTAGTGAAAGTGAGTATATCTATAAAGCAAGGGTAGGCCAGATCTTTCATGCTAATAAATGTGTTTCAGAAATATCACTGGTTTTACATTCTCTCAGAAACAGATTAAATGTACGCATTTTCTCTCCGGCTATGTATATAACTCCTGATAAAGAAATGCTGGACAGCCTTGTGATTATTAATTTTTCTTCAACTTCTTTTTAGTCTTTGCTAATATTCAGTCTTACAAACACCCAAGCTTAGTCACTGCATTTGTTGCTAATGTGAACATGCAAATACGTGATCAGAACCTTCATTTAAGTATGCATACAAAGCACAGGCTTTATATCCACAAAGACTAAAAATGCAAATATATTGAGCAGAAGAGATTTACTGATTCAAACAGGTGTGCAACATTTACCTTTCCTGAATATGTTAGAACTGGCAAATACGCATGAAACCAGGCATTCAGTCAAGTGTGCACTTTGTTTGCATATGCAAAATCTGTAGCACATTTAGAGGCAACTTTAATGGATTATATACCATGAAGAAATGGAAGACATTATAGACAGACACATGTAATGTACATATACATAAATAGATATTGTATATGTATATGTATATAGATAATGTATCAACTCCTGTTCTATTTTCCTCCTTATTAGCAGGAATAAAAAATAAAGTTGAAAATACTGTCTCTGTTGGTGGGGTTGTTTGGATTTTTTTGCTTTTTAGAGAACAGTTCTTCTTGTAGCTTATACAATGCAATATTTTTCTCTCTTTGACTTGAATTTGCTTCAGTAAGTCATATTTTTAAGAGGAAATTGTAAAGAAGAAAATTGTGTTCTCGTTCTGTTAATTAAGTATCAGACAGGGATCTTCTTCCCTAGTGTCAGAGATCCACAGTACAGAGGCACCACCTGAACAGTCACTGAAAGCTGCTTTTATAGACATTGGGCAGAGACAGGGTTCAGCAAAGTTGTCTTTTTTAAACTGAGATGAAATTTGACTTAATCTCTACAAGCAACACCTAGAGAAGTAGCTTTCATATGGATGTCTAATGCAAGGACTGTAGCCTTCCATATTTGCCTACTACTACCCCACAGTTTTCCTCTGGAAGAGAAATTGGTCTTTTTAAGAAATCTGAATGACAAAAGCTAATTGCCTGGTAAACCAAACTCTCTATTCACACATGGAGTTTACACAGCTCCTGTCATAGGAATATTTGAAAACCTCATAATGTGTTTGGATTTTTACAGAAACTAGAGACAAGACCACTGTGCTATCATTAAAATCAGTTCTGATGAGAAATCAAATAGCTGTCTCGTGGCGATTATGTATTCAAGTTAATGTACCTTGGAGGCAGATTATACTTTTCCAGCTTGGACATGGACAACTTAAGGTGAGATGTCCAAAATCCTCAAAGCTGCCCTGACTCTTCACCCAAAGCAATAAACTATATTCTGCCATTTACTTCATCTGGTTCTATGAGAGGTTTTGCTGATTGTGTCTCTGCTCAGAATAGCATAGATTAGCCTGTAGTCCACGCAGCTGCTTGGAGTGAGGTTTCTTCAGGTTTGTGTGGAGGAACTACTCAGCCATTTTCAATACTAACAAAAATATTCAAATATTTGTGACAGGCAGGAAAAGGTTTCTGTGCATGTTTTCATAACTAGCACAGAACAAAAGAGAATGTGGAGAGAGGAAATCCCACAAGTTTGTTGTTACAGCTTTTATATTGTCAATATGCTGTTAAAAATGATTATATGAGGTTTACTTTTCTATCAGGTGGATGCCAGAATAAAATAATTTTGGGGGATCATACTTTATCTATATTACACTGCCATCTACTTACACAAATGAGATGCTTGATTTAAAAACAAATTTGTTTCATTTAGCACAAAGGCAGCAACCTTGGAAAAAAACCCATAAATAAATCTCATTTATTTACCCCAGAAAACTTATTTTCTTCCAGAATAAAAGAAAATTAAACAACAAAACAAAGGAAAAAAGTCAAATTAAAGCCCTTTCATATCCTGTGGTTGGATTGCTGCATTCTAGTTCTGCAAGGAGAAATAGTGCTCTTTTTTATTAGTTGGCACTGCAAGAATTTAAGTGACCCAGCAGTCAACATTTCCCACTGTGGCAAAAACAATTTTGTAATTGTCCTGTGAATTAGGAAAGTGAACTCTCGGAGGATTCTCGCATCAGGTATTTTCTTGGGCGATGATGTGGAAATAATAGATTTAATGAGAACAGTGTAATGATGTGGAATACAATTTCATTCTTGAGTAAATTTCACATCTTTTCCAACCAGAAAGTGGATTAACGTAAAGCATCAAGCAGGGAACTAACCTGGAGATCCTGCTGCTAAACACAAATAACAGAATGGCCAGATTTGCATTACAGCAGACTTTGATACAATGCAGGAAAAATAAACAGGAAAGCGTGCAGTGGTTAGAAGCAGAAACCACAGCATTTTAACACGCTGTGGGATTCATTCATGTGACTCCCCCTCTAGTGATGATGGAAATTGCTTGATAGGATCTGAGCCCCCCACTGAAAAACTGTACCTCAACATGTGCAGTAATAAATTAGGAATTATGCTTTTATAAACCCTTTACCCCAGGAGCAGCTCTACTCCAATTACACAGCAGTGTCTGGGTGAGCGGGGTGTGCTGAAAGGTGAAAGATTAAGAATCAATGAGTGCCCTCTGCTGTTACCTCTGTCACACTGGGACAATATTTCCACTCTGGCTGTATATGTGCATTAGTCATTACAACGAAATGCCAAAGGCTCAGCAATAAGTCTTCGCAGGGAAATTCAGGAATGGGGCCATCCATGTTAGGCACAGCTCTGCACTATGGTTGCTCTTCCTTGGAGAGATGATCCTTTCTCCTTGAAAGCTGTAAAGGGTGGAGCAGATGCCTCCATTGCAGCAGATCCCAGAGCTCTGCCCCTTTCCTTCTCTACCTGCCAAGTCCCCTGCCTTCCCAACAAACCCTTTGGCACTATCCCCACACCAGGGATTAGGAACAAAGCTGGTTTCCCAAGCAGGTTATGCAATTCATCTTAACCCTTATCAGGCCGTGCAAATGGGAGGAAGAGGGAAAGGAAAGACTAAGGTTTATTGCACTGCGTTGTCCCTTGGCTGCACACCCTGGACCTGGAAGGGACACTGCACCAAGCGTTGTACGCAGAAACACCAGTTTCTGAAGTGTAGGCTTCTTCTCTGTGTTACTTTGTGACCTTGATAAATACCCAGGAAGGTGACCAGAAAAAGGACTAGAAAAATAAGGAGAAAGCTTGTGAACTTCTCGATCCTCCAGTGTAGGCACCCATTTCATGTGTGATATCCAGCAGGATAAGAGTCCTCTACCTGGCAGACTGGACCCCAGACTCAGAGATGAGGATGGAGATGTGTGTCTACACTTTTATGTAAATTAGCACCTCTTGAGTCAATGTTGATTTGAATAAGGCTGAATAAGGTACAAGACCCAAAAACATAGCTCTAATTTCATCCTATGTCCATGTGAGCACAAATGCACCAATAGTACAAATAATGCACTACTTTGTGTGTCCTACTTTTCCTGAGAACAAGGAATTGGCTTGGGAAATACACACAGTGAGCCACATTTGTTTCCAAGATTTCAGCAGAAATCCTGTCTCAACCAGCACTAGAAATTGGTATGTGTTAGCTTTGTCTTGGTTGTCGTGCTCAACAGGATAACATCCATGCCAGCCTGATTATATTTCTTTGGAAGAGTACTAATAAAAGAGCTCAGCTCCTTTTATTCACTATACTTTCTTTAGACTATTAGTTTTACAGCTGACTCTCTTTTACAGCAAGGAAAATGATGTTTGGGATGTAGACCTTGTCATACTGGGTACAATAGAAGTTTCAGTAAGCAACTCCAAATAGTCTTGCTGAGGATGCTTAAGTCTCTCAGGACTGTAAATCTTGAACAGAAAGTCAAACAGTGACATGAAGAATCATCCCTTCTCTGGAGACCGTAAAGTTAAATGTTCTAAAACAGATTTTCAGACTTCCTCTGAAACAGTCAGGAACAGTCTGAAGTTTGTTGGAAAAAGAATAACTCTGTCTTTGCATGCTCTGAATAAATTTATTGGTCTTTGAAATATGGAAGACTGATTTATGGCTAGATACAAAGAAGTTTTAAATGGACACCACTTGTTCAGTCCCTCCTATCATCTGCTTCAGCATATTCTACAGCTGATGCCAACAACCTAGAAAAAGCAGAAGAAGATGGAGAGTAACCAACTGAGAGGGAGTTAGACCGCATTAACAATTTGCCACCAAGCCACAAGGACAATACTCTTGATTCAAGAGAGGAGGAAATGTACAGACTCTCCCTTGAATCATTGTCATAGCAAATGCTGTGACATTCAGTACTGCTTGAAAGCTTTAACTTCATCTATGATCAAAGTCTGATAGAAGAACACCTCCTATTTCCTCCAGACATTTCTTTCTGTTGATTACTGCTGTTGGTCAGGGTACGTACTGATGTGACTGCTTAGACAACAGACCCCACAGCCCGTGTAGATGTTCAAGTCTCCTGTGACAAATCAGTGGTATATGCAAGATAATCAAAGGCTTTTAACTCTAATGAAACTCCTTTTGAAAACTCCTGAGATTTTTATTAGGAAACCCTTAGATTCTGCATCAGCAGCTCAAGCACTTCTAGTAAACAAGAAAATACCAAAAGGCTGTCAGCAGCAGCAACATCGCCATTCTCTTTCTCAGCCTTCTGGATGCTGATGGCATCACTCGTCCATCATGCCTCACTGATAATTTTCATTCAAAGAAAAAAACAGGAAACACTGATATATAGGAAAGCAAGCTAATGATTGTAAAGTAGATCACAGCAGCTGGATTTGCCTTGGAAGCAAATTTCTCTTCATATCTGGTGGAGCAAGGCCAGCACAATCTGAAGTTAGAACTGGAATATCCTGAAACTAGGTAGGAATATGAAAACATCTTCCGGTAAGACGTCCATCTTATGAACCTATAGCCACCAATGGCTTAGGCTTACACTTTGGGATAGTTCCTCTTTCCTGGAAAATCATTAAAAAGTTAGAGAAAATAAACCCATAAAAAATGTCATTTGGGTTTTTACACTGTCTTAAGGGGCACTTACTAGTTGTCGAAGAATAAAATAAATTAATGCACCAGCTGTATGTCTTTTATGGATCGCTTCCATCAAAGCTACTTCTAGTAATACACAGACTTAACACATCACACAGTCAGAGCCCTAGATTGCTACGAGATCACTGCTCGGTTTTATGGTTCTTGTGTATAATCAGCCTCAGTCTGATTCAATTTCCAGTAGTGCAAATCAAGAATCATTCCAGAGCTTCTAAACGTCCTTGGGACTACTTATCCTTCTTACAGTCTTCCTCCAAACTGCCCTGTAGCCAGACGCTTGCAAGATGTTTTGACAGTGGCTAGACACAAAGCCAGACTCCCTTTGGAGTCAACAGATAGAAAAGCATTTCAAGGGCATCATCTGCTTCATTTTGAAGTCAACTTTTAAAAGAAGTCAGTCTAGTTGCCTGCCAAGAGATATCTCTTTCTTCCACTGAGCAAAAAAAGGAGTCAAGGTGACTAGGTCCTATGTAGACCTCCACACAGCAAATCCCCAAACTCAGATGAGATGAGTAGCTATTTTGATAAGCTACACCTAGCATGTAGACCAAAGTTGCCTTTGTTGCAAATCCGTCTGCATCTCTCTGATGTATCCCATTTTATGGCTATTCAACTATTCATATGTAAGTTCTTTGGGTCAGAAAAAACCCTTCAGCTGCAGAGTGTCTGACAGTGGCATCCTGTTACAGCATTAAGACACAGCACCGCAATGACACAACTAAGAGTAGTAAGTCATTTGATAATAGTAGTGAAGTAAAATCAGGTGGACATTAAAAACAAACCCTGTAGGATCATAATGGGAAATGCACAAAGACATAGTTTCAATAATTCAGAATTACCTTAATACTTCTACTTTTTGCACTAAAACATATCCACTTTCCTCCCAATTCTTGTTTCTCCCCCCAAAATTAAGGTTCTCAATCGAACATAATCCAATTATATAAGCAGTTAGCACTTGCATAGCACTTTTCATCTTCAAATCATTTTGCAGATGTTACCAAGTTAGTTAATATTCTCCTGAGAACAAGGTACAGGAAGTAAGATTACCAGCACTGAGAAGGTGCTCAGGTAATAAATTTGAGGTTATATTAAATCTTCTGCTTTCAAATCTAAGCAGCTCCTAAATAAAAATGGCCCAGCTTATGTCACAGGCAGTTGGAGTATGTCTGAAATTTGAGTGAGAAATTGTCAAAATAAAGACCTATAAACACTGAGATTATTTGTCCATATTAAATGCATACACTTGCTATTCTCTAGTTATCATCTTTATCCTTCCAAGATGTCCCAAGCCCTACAAATCCTTTCATGACAAATATTCCTAACAAATTCAACAGGACTTTTCCAACACATGAAACACAGGGAAGATCAAGATAGAATCCCAAGGTCATCAAAAACCTCTCAGTTTGGTACCTGGCTTCAGTGAAAGATTTCTCTCGCACAAAATATGGATTGGAAACCTTGTAATATTTTGTTATCTATTGTCTGCCATTGTAAAATAATGCAGATGAACTCCTCATTCCCTACAGTGAACTCTGGATTTCACCTGGCTTCATGTTCATGCGTTTCAAATAAAGAATATTTAAGCTAAGTTTTCTCTCAATACAACCAGCTTATAAAAAGCTTATCCAGGAAGCTAGTACATAGATGGTGGTACTGTCTTGTCTATAAGTAGTGTTTTAACACCTAATGACAACCATAGCATTAATGAGGTGTAGCAGATTTCTGACAACAGCAAGTGGTATGCATATACATTTCTATGAGAATTAGAGACATATTTTTTCAAAACATGACCTCTGTCTTTTTCCCTTTCACGGTTGAAAGATGCTAAAATGTCATCTCAAATTGTTCTTTATTTGCCTTATGGTTTTACTAAATCCTTTTAAAGAAATTAAACAGCCTACACACTGACTCATGACCAGCTTTTTCCATTTATTTTTTAACAGATGCCCAATGGTGTTAAATAAAGAGCACTGTTCCTTCTCTCAGCATAATTTTCCATATGTAAAAATTCTGTATTTTATAGGAGATGCTTCTTATGGAATAAGTCTCGCCCACCCTGATTTAAAAAAAAATCTGAAGCCTAAACTCTATGCAGTAATAAGATAAGATTTCAATGGAGGTTATAAAGCTTGCATGCACTTAACAGGAAAATTTACTAAAGAATGATTTGGATAAATTCTGACATGTAGTTTTTTTAAAAAACTGAATCTTTATTTACCATTTCCTTAAGTAATTTTGTAGTAACTATGGACTAAACTACGCTTGTCCAAACAGACTTCAGTTTGTTAAAACAATTCAGGGTTGGACGTAAGAATGCAACACAGAAAATATGTTACTAACATGAACTCCCATTGTTAGTGAAAGTTTGGTAGAAAGGCAACAGATTAAAAAAACAGAGGGCATATCCATAAGGAAGAATCTTTTTGTTGTTGTTGTTACAAAGTGCCTGCTAAATATTTAGAGTGATGTGAAAGAGAGATAATACCAGGAAGGTTAAATTATCTAGATGGAGATTTTCTATATCAAGAAGCTTACAAAAGAAGTGCTGGAGTAAATCTGTTTTTCATCCAGTCCACGGTCTGCAGAGCCAGCCAAAATGTAAAACATCACCTTCATTAAGAATTCAGGGGCTTAAGAGACACATTATTCTTAGGTTTCTTCTTCTCTTTTTTTTTTAAATATGAATTTACAGATATTGCTGAAAACACTTTGGAAATTGTCTTCAGCATTTTCTGTTTACCAAATGTCATTTTTGATAAACGATACTGACATGTTTAATTTTCAATAATTTCACTTATTTCTCAGAGACTTCAGGGAAAGTGAACATCTTACATAACTAGGAAAACTCTTCACCAAAAAAACCCCTTCCTGAAACTCTTTTCTCAACAAAAGGTCGGTTTCTAAGAGAAAAACAAATTTTACTCTCTTGAATGCAACTAGATATTTTCCTGTATTAAAAAAAATGAGTCTTGTCAGTTACAGCATTAGACTCAAAAGCATTATTAAAAACCATCTTGTCTCCTTCCACACAGTGAACCACTATTTGCAGTTCATTAATTTTGTGTAAATAACTCCAGCCTACTTTTACCAAGACACTTCGTAAAGTATTTCCTGTATTTCTTAAAACAACCACTGGAAAAGAAACCACTCACTTGGCATTCAGAAACCTAAAAGTTTCTCCTGGACAGGAAATTTTTCTTTGTTTTACAATGCTCAAGACCTTTTTCAGGAAAAACATGAATGTGTTTATGTGTCTCTTACTGGTACTGATATATTTTTTGGCACAAGGAGTCAAAGCCCTCATCCCACTCACTTCATTGTAGCTGTATAGCTTGTTCCAGCTCTGTAGACCATGACGGCATCTTCTGGATATTTGTGAGGATATATCCAGCCACATTTATTTTCAGCCATATGCTGAGGAGCTGGGCCAATTCAATGATGTTTACATGGTGCTAAACCGAACCTAAGAAATCACTTTCACCTAACGTGAGTTGCACCTCCCTTTTTCTTACGTCCCACACAGACGCACACACACAACACCATGGTCTGCCTGGTCTGCTGATCAGCCAGCGCTCCAGACAACAAAATAAATAATTGTGACACGCTGGATCGAGCCTCTGCGCTTGCTAGACAGAGATTTACAGGAAGGACATGAAAAAGAAAACATACATGTCTCACTGGCAGACACTTTCTTGTTTCACATGCTGTGAGCACAGAAAAGAAGGAAGGAATGTCAGGTGTAAACTACCAGGCATTAACCTCAGGGTGCTGCATTGCTTCCCCAGGCAAGGATACCGTATTGATGGGTACAAAGAACTGCAAGACAGAAAGGATTTAGGACCAATTCCAAGCTCATGTGGAGCACAGCTCCACCAGCCTTCAACAATGCATAATATATACGTAATATAAAATATCTATGAACTGTTTCCCAAATTGCATTTTCATGCTTGGAATCAGTTTTCAGGAATCAGCTGGTACCCCCACTGCAGTACTCCCGTGTCTCTCTAAAAGTAAATACATCTTAAGGTCAGTGTGGCACGAGCTGTGATATTAAAGTTATAAATGAGTCATAAGGAGGAAAATAAAGTTAGTTCTTTAGTTATAATTGTGATGTAGTTGGCTATCAGGGCTGTGCAGGCATGCACACCCATGCACTTAAGTCATAAAATTCCTGGGTGGCCCAGGAGCTTGTCATCCAATGGACTCTTCTGAGACAAAGGACCAGCTTGAAGTTTGGTGATTGACTGAACTGTCACAACTAAGTGCTTGACTAGAGATTCCCTCAGGCAGCTCCTGCTGTGTCCAGCCCACACTGTACTCTTGAAGGTGGTGTTCTCCTGGGTGGAGAGCCTGTCCCTCCAGATACGCCCTTGTGTGGTTCCTGCTTCAGGAGAGATCAAATTGGGCACAGATGAGACATCTGTAAAAGTCAATACAAACTGTTCCTGCAGAAATGGTGCACTGGCTCTGTCTGGGATGGAGTTAACTTTCACGTAGGACAGTCTTTTGTATGTATTGGCGTTCAAAAAAGGTGTAGACGTGGCACTCCAGGGCCTAGTTTAGGAGTCATGGTGGTGTTAGTTGATGGTTGGACTTGATGATCTTAGAGGTCTTTTCCAACCTTAATGATTCTATGATTCTATGATTCTATGATTCTATTTATGGTATTAAATACATACAAAATTAAGATATTAAATACATACATCTCCCAATCCAGCTGAAGATGCCACTGTGAGGACCCGTGCAACAGAGACTCCCTTTGCCATCTGGTCAGCTACCAACTGTCCTGAATTTTCAAGAGATTTGATTGCCCCTGCGAGTGTTACCCTGTGCCAAGACCTGAATAAATGAGCTTTTCTCTCTAACAAACACTCTGCCATGATTTTCTCTGAAACAAAAGGCAATTTGCATCAAAATTCCTGTCACTCCCAGAAGAATCCTCCCTCTGTGTTTTATACTAGGTCTCACAGTCCTGCCTTTTAAAATTTATAATTAATGGTGGGTCTTCTTCTGGAGCGATTAAAGCCAGACTATCCAGAACTCTCGAATATAAGGGGACAAGGGACTCAGAAGCTGGGACTGCAATAATCAACCCAATCCAGTGAAAGGAGAAATAGGTACAATGGGAAAAACTTGACTGCGGTAAGACAGGTCTGAGATCAAGCCAGGATGACAAGTCAACAGGTCCGATCCAAGTCAGAATCAAGCAGCCACCTGCAAAATACCTCAAGCAGAGACCAACAGGGAAGGTTGATCTTTAAAGCGCTCCCAGAAGTGGGACAGGTCTCCACTGAGGTTCCTCCCTACTCACCAAAACACAGGCCAACAGCCCAATACCAAAGCTGGCCCCAAGCCCACACAGCCAAACCCCAAGGAGGGGGCATGTCCTCAGGGCCCTGACAACAACAATACAGCCCAAAAAGCAAATTAAAAGTTGTGGATGAGCTAACCATTCTAGCAAAGGTGTTTGGAAGCTTCTGCTTATATCAAGAATATTTCCTGATTAAGATGATTAATAAGTATTTTATCTTATTTTCTTCCTCATCTACTTTCAAGCCATTACCAAAGACAAAATAAATAATATTATTAATTATTCCTTGTCAAGCACATTCATTTACTAAGAGTAATTCTCGACAACTTTTATATCTGATAATTTATTATCAAATCTCCTAGCAACCACAATTTTTCATGTTATTCAGATGTTTGGAGGTTTGCTGTGAAGATGGCAAATAATAGGTGACCTGCCATTTGGGACAAGTCACTCCAGAGAGACAAGACTATATTACCACTCCCCCTTGCAGCAGTAACAAAAAATCCATTTACGGTTTTAATATTTTTCCTTTGTCTTGCTTCTATAACTTCTACAAAAGCTAATGGGAGTTTTTTATAAAGACTCTTTACCTAAAATCCTGTAATATAAACTAATTTATTTGCTAACTAATCACTAGTGACAAAGATCCTGCAATATAAAAATAGCTACTATTTTATTTTGGCTGAATGTCCAGGTAGATTTTACAGTTTTTTCACACAAAGAACCCAAATAAATAAAGTGCTGGGAAAAAAAAAGCAGATGTTAGGGCATATGTCATGTTAAAACACTGTAAATACTTCAAGTGTTTTATCCAGTAAAATATGATTGCATATTGCTCTCATGGCAGGGTCTAAGAATAGAAGTGGCTTCGTATGGTTCTATATCTGTGACGGTTTTCTTAACTGGTACTTGAACTACTTGCTTTTTAAAAAAATGGGTTTTAATGTGAATATTCTTTATATGCTGAATATAAAAGCATTACAGTAGACATATGTGTGTAAAAACCATTATTTCAGATTTATGGACTATAATACCTTACAATATATAACCCTGCAGGTTAATTTCTTGCATGTTTAAGAGATGTAAAAAAATTATTAGAGGTAATGTGCAGTGCTGGGCTTTTGTCTTTGCGTACAAGTAGTAGTGTTTAACTAGCCTGTCAGGAGCTCCGGTGGTTGGTGCTTTTCATGAACTAACCCTGCTCAGTCATCCCCTGGGCTTTGGCCCCCATGGTCCCTGCGCAGACACCTGGTGCCAGTGCCATATCTGGGGGACATGGGGAGCTACTTGCACCCATCCTCTAGAGGGTCACCTGCTGCTGGATTGCAGGAAGGCAGGACAGTTATTTAGTTATTTTTTACTTATTTAGTCATTTTTTTACTTCTTTAGTTATTTTTTAGTTATGGAAGATCCACAAAGAGTGGGTTAAAATGGTGGGCAGTCACCAAGCCCTGTCTGTTTTCTGCAGAAAATGTTACCCCTCCAGCTCTATCTCTTTCTCTCTTCATCCAAAACAAACAAAATCTACTACCCAAAAAAGAAAGCAGTCATAGAATCATAGAATAGAATCATAGAATCATTAAGGTTGGAAAAGACCTCTAAGATCATCAAGTCCAACCATCAACCCAACACCACCATGCCTCCTAAACTATGTCCTGAACCATGCCAGTCCAGGTTCCCTCAGACTTTTTGTGTAGCTACAGTTGTCTGTAAGCAAATTTTGCAGGTAGTTCAGCACATATAGAAGAGTGGTAGAGTTTTTCCAGGACCTCATCTCCCAAGAAGCCACATTTTCAAAATGCCTCTGAACACCCGAAAACTTGAACCCAGCTGTGATTACGGATGAATGAAGATGACATCCCATACTCCCTCTGCCTTTCTTCTTCATCTGGACAACTGTGATAAATCCTTCATCTTCCTCACCTTTTGTTTATAACATAATTTCCCTTCTAGGTTGGAAAAGGGATGAGATGATAGTGCTCAACAGACTCTGTGACTCTGTGACTGTGACCTGCAACATGAAAAACAGTTTATATCTCAATAGTTTCTGTATTGATTAAAACACAGACATTTCCCCTCTTTTAATATTGTCAAAATGTACAGTCTCGTTCCACTTAAGATAGAAATCAACAATGATCCCCATGCTCAGTGATTCACCAAAATGCTCTTTTCCAATAAACCATTCATCAAACAGACTTAAGGAATCAGAAAAGTCTGAAAACCAAAATATCTATCCTTTGCCATATGCATACATCTGTGCCTTACTGTACTCGGGGCATCTATTAGTAAACAATTCCAGGAATTATTTCCAAAAGCCGGCACTGCTAGAGAGGGTGCTAACAAAAAAACAGCACTCAAAGGGTCGAAACATTCCTTGTGCACCTCTCTCTTTTTGAAGTTATGCCATAAATGCCATCCTGTGGCACAACATAAAACCTGAAAGAGAAGAGCTGAATTAAAGTCCATTTATGCTCCATTCTCCAACTAGTCTGCTGTTTGCAGGGGTAGAATGAATATTAAGAATAACAGTCTAAATGTCTTTGACTTCTCACCAACATCTACGTCAAGTGAAGACTTAGGGGCAGCTGAAGAGGATCATACAACTTCAGAGGTGAGGACAGCCTGTGTTTGGACAGCAACACAGTCCTTATGCACCCACGAAAAGTGAAATTCTCTGTCCAGCTGGGCTTGCTTGCTTCTTATGTATTGCTGCAGCATCTGTGGGCAATCACCATCTTGTCTGCAAACAAAACCCAGACTTTTGAAACATTTTTAATAGCTTATTCAGAGCAATGTTGAGAAGTCAATAGGTTCCTCTGCTGCATTTCAACTCTGTCAAACCGGCACAGAGGATTGCATTCAAAATTGCTCAGCTCACTCCATGCACAAGGAGCAGCAGGCAGACTATTGAGTTAAAATGGTGGACGGAAAATAAAATAAGCAGAAAAGAATGTAGAACAGAGAAACAAAAGTAAAAGGAGAAACAAAAAGACACAAAAAAGTAAAAGGAGAAACAAAAGTAAAAAATAGGAGAAAAAATGCTGTCATGATAAGCAAGAATATTTGCCATAGTTGTTGGGTTTTTTACAGTATCTGCTCTTTTAAACCTTATTTAAAATGACTGGAATTTTAATTCAAAGTGGAGGAATACAAAGGAAGCATGTGTAGGTCTACTTCTAGTGGTCTTAATCGTTATCTAATTTGAATCTTTTCCTGGAAAGAAAGAGGCCCACTTTCTTTTGGTTATACTGGCAAACTTTTTTATATGCCAGTAAAAGATGGACACTGATCAGAAAGCATATAATGAGATTGCAGAATGCCTCACAGCTGTCCATAAGAAATACTCTGCCAATACAGTTCATAAATCATAAAACAGGCTACAAAGCTGTGAGGTCAGCTAAGAGTTCATGAGATATAGACTTGAGAGATTTTGTATTTGCCTGTGGAGTGGAAATGTTTAGGATTGCATTCCTGCATGGGGAAGGTGATCCCTCCTTTCTACTCAGCACTGGTGAGACACATCTGGAGCTCTGCGTCCGGTGCTGGGCTTCCCAGTGCAAGAGAGACACGGACATACTGGCGTGGCAAAGGGCCATGAAGGTGATTCAGGGCTTGGAGTGTCTGTCATATGAGGAGAGAATGAAAGAGCTGGGACTGTTCAGCCTGAAGAAGAGATGGATCAGGGGTATCTTACTGGTGTGTAGGAATATGTGATGGGGGGAGCAGAGAAGGTGGAGCCGAACTCTTCTTGGTGGTGCCCTGTGACAGGACAAAAGGCAATGGGCACAAATTGAAATACAGGAAATTTTATTTAAGCTTAAAAAACACCTTTTTTCCTCTGAGGATGGTCACGTACTAGAAGAGATTGCCCAGAGAGGCTGTGGAGTTTCCATCCTCGGAGGTATTCATAACCTGACTACACACAGCCCTGAGCTGCCTGCTCCACAGGACCTTGGCTTTGAGCACAGGGGTTAGAGTAGATGGTCTCAGGAGGTGCCTTTCCACCTCAGTCCCATTAGATGATTCTGTAACAAACCAAATGAAAACAGAAAATCAAAATTATCAAGAAACAACAGGAATACAACCACAAAAAGCTCACAATAAAGTCGTGAAATAGGCAATGCTGGTTTTGTTGAGTCAGCCTTGCTGGAGCTGTGTTAGCTCTGAGATTCACGCAAGTAAATTGTTTGCCTTTAAATGTACAAGCCATGAGGTAAACAAATATTTCTTACAAAATCTGTGGGCGATATTCACACAACGAGGAGCTTACTACAGTGTTGGAAAGAACCTTGATGAAGCCCATAGTGTATTCAATGGGAGGTTTGGCTGACAATACAGGTACTGAAAATTTAACAGAGGACTTGATACTTTTAAGTCTTGTCTAGTAGGAGTCACTCAGAACTGAAGAACTGGAGAGGATCTCTTCTAGCTATAGAATAGACTTGGAAGGTAAGTTTAGTCTGAATTACGCTGTTATATTTATTACATTTTTCCTTTCTAAAATCAGTTCTTGTTTCTCTTCAGCCAAAAATCCTAGCGATTTTTCTTTTTTTCTGAAGGGAAACTGCTATTCAGTCACTAAATTAGATTATCATTTCTGAAGAGCTAGATTAAGATTGTTTGGTTATTTCCTCTTCACTTGTTTTAAATCTGAATGCTCTTTAAAGCAGAAGAAGCAGTATTAAAATTTCATTTAACTACAGCTTAAGCCAAGTAGGAGTTGTAGGGCTGCAGTACTGTACAAGTCACACAGCAGCACATACTTTGTAAGGAATCCTATGGGAGATCCTCCTGCCATCTGCAATGCAAAACAACTCTTACAGTACCATGGTGAAGTACTGCAGTTTTGTAATGGCTAATCATTGAGATGATAACTGGTATATAGTATAGCCAAGGATCCCGAGGTTAACCCAGTGTAAGTGCAAGGTAAGTATAACAATCTGATTCTCCCTCCGCATATACCAGTTTTAAGCAAGTGTGACTGATGCCTTTGGTAGAGTTGTTCTTCAGTTAGTGCAGTGAAGGCTTCCTATCTTCATCATCCCACTAAACATAGCACTGGAGGGTAAAGGTAGGGAAAGCAAGTGCCAGCTCTCTGTTCAGCTTTCTCTGATTTTGTTCAAGGATCACCTGCAATCCCAGCCTTGTATTTCCACAAGATTGTGTAGGAAGGACTAATTCAGTTATTGCTTTGCAAGGTGGGATAGTTGCAAATTGCATGTGCCTTCATGCCAAAACCCCAAATGCTTTCCCAGCTTCTGCAGACTGAACTCTGGAAAGAAGCAGAAAATACCGGACCACACTTGTGAGTGTAAATATAGATGTCACAGGGCATCTAAATAATCCCATTGTGCCATCAGCTTTGAAATCTGTTTATCAACACTGTGCCTTAAATTTTTCTCAAATGCGTTATTAGTATACATATAGTCAGCATGACAAATCAACCTCAACACAAAAACAGATACTCCCCAGAGGGAGGTAGAAGTTAAAATAAGCTACTCATGTCTTTAACCACAGTATCACATTGAGGAAATTATTCTGAGAAAGTCAATGTCATTTTGTTTAAACAATTAAAAAGCACGTCTCATCAGACACTTCACTTTCACTGCTTCTTCGAATGACTTTTTAGGACAGGTTTTATTGATCCATCCCAGCAACTTTGTTGAAATAAGATCTTGCTAGCTGCTTTTTCATTACAATTTATGTTTTGCAAGTTAATTCAGCATATTGCTTTCTGTTGATAGAGAATATGATCTTAATTTTACTGGGACAATTGGAAGTTTAGCACAATTTTAAATAGGGTACAAGATGTTAGAATCTGTAATTTTCCCTGGATTTCAGTATTTTCTGCAATCAGGCAAAAAACTGTACATTTACCTCATGACTGACACTTGTTATCCACCATTCCTTTAATAATTTCTATTTCTTCTATTTTCAGAATTCATTGGGAAATGGCAGGGAAAGAGGCTGGATTTTTATATTTATGATCTTTAAAGGTAAAAGAAAGTTAAATCAGTACAGATAAAATAAGAACTTCACTGAATTCTTAACCAAAACTTAAGAGATTTTAGTCAGATCTAGGAAAATTAAAAGATCATCTGTGCTATCACTAGTGAGAATCAATCTCAATGTGAAGGTCAGCTATAGAAAGAGTTACATGATGGACTGTTTGAATTGAGCCCATTATGTGGAAGTTATTAAAAATGAGTGTGGCTGGCTGAAAAGAGAGGAAGAAGGAAATCAGTGGGGTCAGAAACCAGGAAGGAAACAGGATAGGATATAGAGACAACAAGAAGCTGGAAGCTTCAGCTGTAAACAAGGCAAGTAAATAGGAGTGAGCAGTGCTGAGGAGTTAGAGATTAAGATGTCATGCACACTGAGGTGTACTGGAAGGAAAGAGACTGCGAACATCTGGATCCAGAAGTGGGAAAGGTAATAAAGTTTGCAAAAGTTGAAAAAAGATAGTCCAGCTAAGCAGAGCTAAAAGCAAAGATCAGATGTGAATTTGCCATCCTCTCAAAAGCACAATACTGTAGCTGACATCAAAATCTACAGGCTTCTGTCTTCCGAGACAGAACTAGCGGAATTGTCTTAATACCATTTGGCTACTGGAGAGAAGATTATATGCCATCCTCCATCCTACTCTTGTACAACATATGCCTATAGAAAATAAAGCTATTTGGAAATTAAGGATAAGTTCCACGGGGGAAAGAGGCAATCAGTATGCGGTCTGCCTAACTGGCTGTAAAATTATACATGACAACTAACAAGGAGCGTGCCAGTCACAGCAGAAAATAGTTCAGAAAAGTCTCTTGTAAGGTTGAATAGGTCCAGGCATGGCAAGAATATACCAGATGCATAACTGGGCATACTGCTTGGAGCGTGCATATGTGTGCATCTGTCTGCAAGTTTGCACAAGAGAGACATAGAAATGCTTATGCATGCTTTGCAAAGCCAACACAGTGCATTGGCATATATACCGCACATGAAGGAAGCCATAGCCATTTTGGTTTTAAGATGGTGAAAAGGTAGATACCAGTTACCATTGGAGAAGCAGAAGAATATTGTTCTATATTGTTGCTTGCCAGCCTCCCTGAAAAAAAGGCAAGGATTCATGGCTAAGCTAGGTGAGTTAGGGGAGAGGCAGATTTGGTGATGGGGTAACAATTTATAAAGACTTTTGTAGACAAGTCTAGCTCATGTCTGTTGCAGATCGTCTATACCAGGGGCAGATTTTAAAGCCAAGTTGAGCAGCTTTTATGCTTCTGCAAGAGTAACACAGAAGTAGGCAACTAATTAGGAAAATTGCAAAGGAATGTATTAGCTGAATACAATTGATTTATTCCAAATAATACTTCTATGACAAGAGGCGTGTATAAATACAAACACTTCTGGTGCACAGCATCAATGATTTTTTGACTCATTTATTTTCTTCCCTCACAGGCAGGAGTTTTCTTGCTTGTGCACACATCATTGCATACTCCAGGATCTTCTCACATTTCCCATCCTCCCATAGCTATGGTCTTGTCTCTGATCACCTGTTTCTGGGGTTCTCTGCAACTCCCCTTAATTCCTACTAACCTGCTAGGAGGTCTGCAGGATGCCATTCTCTGTTGCAATCCACAAGTTTGCCATACTCCCCATTCCTTTCTCACTAAGTGTCAGAGACACCTGTTGAATTTCTAGGCCCTTCTTCCCCAGTGGCCATCCATTTGCTCCTCCTCTCACCATGCTTGTTTCCTTTTTTCCCCCCAGAAAACAAGTCACTTACAGTGCAAATGTCTCATGTCTCTTCATGAAAGCTTGAGTCAGCAACCACTCTGTACCTCAAGGTGGAGAAGTAAGATCTGGCTGTAATTAGTGGCAGCATAATTACAGGAGTATGCACTCATTCTCCAGCCCAGAGAAATTCCTCTGTTGCTGACTGTAGCTGCTGGAAGTTTAAAGACCTTTCACAGCATCAGTGTCTACAGGTTGAAGAACATTTGCTTAGGTTACCACACTAAAATTGCAGTACAAAGTAGTAAATTTGAACAGGGCTCCTATTTCGTCAGAAAACCAAAGATTGTTATAAGCATCCTATGATGGCCCCAAGTCACCCTTTCATACAGGGTACAGTCTCATATCCAGCACCATTTCATTGACAAACAAAGACAGTCATTAGTTTTTCACACTGAAACTTAAACACCAATGAAAAGTACAAATTTTAGAAGGTGGAACTGCAGCTGGGAGAGCCTAGGCTTTCACTCTTCTTACTACTAAGAGACCTGTCCTCACGCTGTCTTGACTGTGGACCTTACTCAGTAATAATCTCTACAGCCATTATTATAATCCTCTGTAATCTTATATTCAAGAAGTAGTAAAATATAAGAATTATCTTGTATTTTAAATAATTTGTGAAGTAATGGTGATTTATAAACAATAAACACGTCTCAACATAACACTTGAATGAGTGTCTGGTAATTGCCAAAATGAGCACAATATGTTCATGCTTTTTCTGAGGTCTTTGACAATTAAGCACCTTATATCACTTTATGTCACTGGTCAATCACGTAGTAAGTCTATAGTACCATAAAGACATATTGTCCTTTAAGAACTTAATAAATAACTAAGTTCTTAATTTTCCTAGAATTAGGAATCTCAGTCAGAGTGGGATGATCAGCTGGATCTTTTATGCAAATCTGATTAAATGGACAGTGGGGAGTTGTTGGTGATTTTGTTCTCTTTGAAAAAATGAGCAATCTGTTCTCAGTTGCTTGCTTTATAACACCCCATAGTCTCCACAGCCCTCCTACCCTCAATATATGCATATCCTCATATACTTATCCAACACTGACTTTTCATATTTTCCTTTCTTTAATTTTGTTGCTATGGAAATCTTCCCCCATAGCGTCTGCATTGACTCAAGAGTGCTGAAAACCTTTGAACATGCAGCACTCTTATGTGTCTTCAGAACAGTTTGGAATAATGCTAAACAAATGCAAGTGAAAATTTTGTTTATAAAGAAATCCTCTCCGCTCTTCTGCGCCTGAGAAGGCTAGCTCCTTTCAATGATTGCATGTTTATTTTAGCAAAAAATGAACAAGCACTGTGTATATAACCCTTCTTATGCCAAAGTTTCCCAAGGAGCTTAATGAATGACACAATCTGCAAAGATTACTTGTCAAGGTGCCTCTGGAGAGCAATTGACAACCTCTGTGTGATACCAGCTTGTAGCTATTTGTCTCTTAAGGAAATGAAAAAGAAAATTTCAAAAGTCAACATCTGATTACTATTGCTGTATTTGGATAGGACTTGTCAAATGTCCTCAATGTCCTGCAAAGGACTGTGCAACTCCTAAGGGGTACAAAAGGAGGCGCAGGGGGTTCCCATCTCATGGAGAGGCAGTGCCTCCTTCAGTCTCCACTCTGCCATCCTGACACAACAGGAGGCTTGACAGTCCTGGTTCTGTCCAACTGAAGTGAGCAAAGGAGATCAGTAGAGTTTTATGCCTCAAAGTATTATAACTTCAGATATAAAAGTTAAAAAAAAGTGAAGAGTTATTTCTGGTAGGTCTTGGAAGAGGTCTTAAGCGACATGATTTGTAAAAATGATCAGAAAACCTTGCTTCACATAAAACGGATTTTTTCCACCTAGAACTTGGGCATCAGTTCCTCAATTGCCACTATAAAGAGTTTTTCCAAAAGTCTTTCTCTTGCTTATTATATCACATCCTCCTTCTTTCCTCCTTCAGTCACAGCATCTTTTACCAGAATGCCTTTAAGTATAGAAATACAAAATTTATAAGTGTCTTGAAGATGTGATTACTTATGCAATCTACAAAGCCATTACTTTAGTCCCCATTGTACCACTTTCTTGTGCCTTTCACCTGTTTGTTTCTTTTTTGGACTGAGGGTCTGACATATCACCTAGCTTGGCACTCATCTTCAGCAAAAAAAGAAATGAAACAAACAAAAAAAAGGAATGAAAATAAATAAATAAATAATAACATATTAACATAACATAACATAATATAGCATCATAACATAACAATGACCCAACTCACCTGAAAATGTTCCTCATGAAAATATCAGGGAAAATACTTCAGAAATGCTCCAGTGACTTGAATGTGGCTTAACAAGTACTACAGTTTTCAATTCATCCAAAGGAAATCTTTCTGTAGTGTGAACCATCTTTGTTTCTGAATGCCAACTCTGACTTGTTTTGAACCCTTTACCTATGCCGTCTTTTGGATCTCTCCCCTTGGTGCCATGCATATAGTTATTATGGTAACAGTGAAATGGAGGAAGATCCCTGATGTTGTGGTCAAATATGGCACCAAGAAGCAAACACCAGCTGAGGATTCAGTCCATAACTTTTCCTAAATTCAGTATCATATTATTTCTTTAATAATGAGAGCACAGAATAGTTCAGTGCAAGTGGAACGAACAGCGTTCTGTGTGTATTACACTCATTTTATTATCTCCTTGATCATTTTGAACTAATCTGTGGATAATTCAAATCCCTTTGCCAATTTGAGCAGCAGGTACAGAGATGCACTGCAGAGCAAGGCAGTTAATGTCCCTTTTCACATATTCTATCACAATCATGCCTGGAATATGGCATTTGATTCTGGGCATCCCTGGAGTGCTCTGAGGCCCAGTGACGAGATATTGAGCGCAATAGGCAGAATTCATCTTTGGAGGGGAAAATAGGTGACTTTAGGCATGTTCTGAATGATGTTTTATCCAATGTAATTTCTCTTCCTTTAGAGTATTCCAGGAAAGAGCAGATTCAGTTATAGGGAGGTGGCAAGATGGGTCTCAACTATAAACCACGTTTCCCAGTAATGTGCTAAAAATGATGTAGCAATCAGTAGAAGATATGAAACTTCCTTAATTTATTAGATATTCTATATACTCAGAATACAGGATTGATATATGAAATAACTTTATTGCTAATTAAAACAAGTTTTCTTTCTTCTGTTCTTTTCATATGTTTCAGGAATACTGAGCATTACAGCCTTTATGCAAGGATGGTCATTACTTCCATATATTTGAGCATGAAATATGGAAAAGTTTCATTGATCCTAAGAAGAAGGTTTCAGAGAAAGACAACTGAATTCCCTTTCCTCAGATAAGGCCTTATCCTGCTTTTCTGAATTGAAGGGAGTTTTGCTGAAACCTTAATGGGAGCAGGGTCTGTCCTTTATACAACACTGGTAAATTCAGTCCAGGTTAGAAAACATCAGAGTTTATTATTGCAAAGTGCAGACATTTCCTTATTATGAACCAACACCATTTTCTTTCCTCTTTCATAGAATTTCTTTGCAAGCAGAACACTCAATTTAACTTTTCCATCCATGAGCAACTAAGTACTGTACTGCCAATTCTCAATGGGATAGTTCAGAATTGGTGATTGACTACATAGCTATAATTTAAAAAAGATTAATTCACTGGTGACCTAAATACCTACAGAGTGGCAAATTGAAAATTGTTCCCAGGCAACAAGAACCTATTGACACAATGAAAATTCCTTGTTCAGAAATTGTTACCTGAAGCAAACCAGCAAAGAATATATATCAACTATACATCAGATTTGAAGGAGGGTAAAAAAAAGATGAGCAAGAAACACCCTTAACTTTTCAGAAATCATCAATCAGAAATGATTCTGGGTTTTTTTCCAGGGGTGGGAGACTTCCAGGAAAATCCAAAAGGGAAGTGCTGCCACATGTGAATGAGGGAAAAAAATATCATCAGGAGAGCAAAACTGCTTCAAAAGTGATAGGTCGAAGTGCTACCATATCAGATATGTGGTCCTTCTCACAGAAAACTCCTGATCCCCTTGAGTTATTTAAGATCACACAGCAACTGCTGAAGGGCAGATACGTACAGTCTTCACAGTCCTTGTAGAATAACAGCTCTTGATTATTGCATTAGTGTTGCACTCCCTAGCATAAACATTTCAGTAGCTGACTGAGCACTTACTGTGCAAAGTCATGGAAGCATCACTTGAGGACAGAAGTAGCCTGTTACCAGTAGGAAAACGTTTTTCTTTCTGTAATGTCCCAGTTCTGAGCCCTGAGGGTGACCTACAAAATGGCTCTCCCATCTCCTCCAAAAATCCTTGGGAACTGAAATATGTAATTTGTCTGGCTGCTAAAAGTTATGGATACAAATATATGGCTTTTCTGTCAAACTAAAAGATAGTTCTGTTCACTCTGACCCCTCTCTGTATCTCATAGGAAGGAACAACCTCATGACACCTCCATTTACTAACACCATGTTCTGTTGCAACTGTATCAGGCAACTGTTTCTTCCTAACTGTCTCATGGATTATCATAACAAAGTTAAGTTCAGAGCTATTGTTCTCAGCCTGTACTTGAGATGAAAAGTGCTGCTTCTTGCTCAAGTCTGTGTCTTGTGTCTTTAAAGGTTACCTATTCTTCTTCCAACTCTGTTAGTCTAATAAAAGGTACTGCTTTTCCCTACCACCCATGTCTTATGAAAGGAGCAATGCACACTTCCCAGCATAACTGCCATAACTCTTGGAGTTGAGGATACTTTCTCTGAGGCCTGGCATATCGAGTCATCTTCCTTTATAAACGTAATGCACTGAGTGATGGATGATGCAGTGCCTAAGCTTTATGCATGAATATATAGGTTTTAAGGATCTTTATTTACACTATCTTTCTTAATGGGGGAGTCCTTTGGTAGAAATTGATGGAGTATGATCCTCTTTAGACGTGGCAATTAGAATCATAGAATGGTTTGGGTTGGAAGGTACCTTTTAAGATCATGTCGTCTACCCCCCTGCCATGGGCAGGGACATCTTCAACTAGATCATGTTGCTCAAAGCCCCATCCAACCTGACCTTGAACATGTCCAGTGATGGGGCATCCATAAGTTTTCTGGGCAACTTGTTCCTGTGTCTCACCACCCTCATCATAATATATTCTTCCTTATGCCCAGTCTAAATCTACCGTCTTTCAGTTTAAAACCATTGCCCCTTTTCCTGTCACTACAGGCCTTGGTAAAAAGTCTCTCTCCATCTTTCTTATAAGCCCCCTTTATATATTGAAAAGCCAAGTTCTCAAAGTAGTCTATACTAGCAGCTACTTTACACTAAAACAGTGCCCAGGAACGTACTTGGGCATTGAAACATGCTGGTCTATAGTAGTAAACCATTAGCATGTTTTCTTGGCACAGCTCAGGAATCATAATTTGCATGGAGCATCCTCAACAGGCATTCAGCACACAGCACCCTATTTTGAAAGCCAGGAGACCTAACGGTGTCCTTTCCTTGCCAAGGGCCAAGGGATGTTCTAAGAGATATCTAATGTGCTTTGAAAGTGGTTACAAAACTGAAAACCCTAAACTGTAAGTGAATGGAAGATCACTGCAAGACAAAGCGACTTTTCTTTTTTTCTTTTTTTTTTCCTTTTCTTTTGGTTTTTTTCAGGACTATAGCTCTGTTTCCACATCTGAGTATTAGCACTGGTCATTTTGAACTTCAAAAGGTCTGGGGTTTTATCTGTTAAATTAAAGTGTCGTTAAAATTCTCTTTTGCTTAAATGAAAAGACAAAATATAATTACGCAGGTAGGAGATACGGCAGAGTAGAGAGATTTTTACCAGAACCTATAGGGAGACTGCTTCAAAGAAACAAAGTTATGACTTGTAACCAGAAGAGATTCACAGAAGTGATTTTGAACTTAAGTTATATGAGAAGGAAAAAGATCATACGGGAAAGATTTTCCCCAGGGCAGCTGGCCCCTTTCTTTTTTTTGGCATTATAAGTGCTGTTTGACAGTACCCGGCGAGACATTCAAGTACAGGTGGTTAAATTTCATCTCTGTGCAAATAAAATTCCAAAATCTTCTGTCTCCCCTTTCTAGGAATTGTATGCAGGCTGAACTTTCTGCTGAAATCAGTTTATTTATCTGATAGAAAAATAAATTTTCTACTTCTGTGTGAGGCATTTTATTCAGTCTACTGAGAACACAAGAAGCTTGACATAGATGGAAATTTTGGAAATAATTAGTAGAAGATGGAAACCAGAGGACGTATAATTAATTTGTAGCAAGCAACTTATTAATAATTAAGTTTGTAAGCCTATAGTGGTTTTACCCTGACTATTGTATGAATCAGTATGAATTTGTCTATGGAGGGCCACTCAGTTATTAGCTTACTTTTGTAATGTAAAGTGAGCTTTGCCATTGCTTAATACTGAAGAGCAATATCATATACAGGATATACAGGAGTGTTACTAGAAGGTGGACTTTATTCTATCCGTGGTCATACATGTGGAATGGAGTTAGCAGTTAAGCATATTGTAGTGTCTGGACACTGACCAGTAGCATTACACTATGCAAAAAGAGAGTTAATTTAATCCTTTCACACTTCTAGGAATCACCTACAGAGGAAGGACTCCAGACCAGGACTCCCAGAAGGGTTAGTGCCCTTGCAGAGGGATCTAGATAGATTGGAGCATTGGGCTATGATTAATGGGATGAAATTTAACAAGTTGAAATGCTGGATTCTACACCTAGGATGGAGTAATGCCGGGCACAAGTATAAACTGGGAGAGGAGTGGCTGGAGAGCAGCCCTGCAGAAAGAGTTCTGGGGGTGCTGGCTGACAGCAGGCTCGATACGAATCAGCGATGTGCCCTGGCAGCCAAAAGGGCAAACCGCATCCTGGGGTGCATCAAACACAGTGTAACCAGCTGGTCAAAAGAGGTGATTGTCCCACTCTATTCAGTGTTAGTGCGGCCTCACCTTGAGTACTGTGTGCAGTTCTGGGCCCCACAATTTAAGAAGGATGTTAAGGTCCTTGAATGTGTCCAGAGGAGGGCAACAAAGCTGGTGACAGGACTGGAAGGCATGTCCTATGAGGAGTGTCTAAGGACTTTGGGTTTGTCTAGTTTGGAGAAAAAGAGGCTGAGGGGTGACCTCATTGCTCTCTACAGCTTCCTGAGGAGGGGCAGTGGAGAGGGAGGTGCTGATCTCTTCTGCCTGGTATCCAGTGATAGGACGTGTGGGAATGGTTCAAAACTGCACCAGGGGAGGTTCAGACTGGACATATTAGGAAGCATTTCTTTACCGAGAGGGTGGTCAGACACTGGAACAGGCTTCCTACAGAGGTGGTCAATGCCCCAAGCCTGTCAGTGTTTAAGAGGCATTTGGACAATGCCCTTAACAACATGCTTTAACTTTTGGTCAGCCCTGAACTGGTCAGGCAGTTCCTTGTAGGTCCCTTCCNAACAGGTCAGGCAGTTTCTGGTAGGTCCTTTCCCGCTCAAACATTCTATTCTATTCTATTCTATTCTATTCTATTCTATTCTATTCTATTCTATTCTATTCTATTCTATTCTATTCTATTCTAAGGGGAGTAGGTTTTAGCCACTGGTTTTCCATTTTGCTTCCTCCCATCCTCCAATTTGCTGAAAACCTGGGATCAGCTGTTTACAGCAGTGGAGATTTCACCTAACTATTCTCAGATACATACCTGTGGTGGGAGGGATTGCACTTCTTTTGCCTTCCTTCTCCTAAACAAAGCTCACCAATTTGAGAGAAAGCCCACCTCTGAGAAGCCAGAGAGGAGGTCAAACCTTTGCCATAAAAGGGCACTTTCAAATCTAAAGGAAGATTGCCTTTGGTCCTTATCCTCAACTTTTATACCTAATAAAAGCACAAACATGCTGAATGGTGATGCACTTGTGTTCATAGACGTATCAGCAAGAAGGATGGACTTTTCATCAGAGCCGCTGTTTATGCTCTTTCATAAGAACAAAAACATTAGTGGCCAAGGGAGAAATCCAAGGGGAGGCTGTAACAGTTTTGCATTGATCAGTAGATGAGGTTATCTATGTTTTTCCTTAGACATGGACAAAAGGGCAAAGCCAAACTGCATGTGTTAGATTTGGCAAATGTTTGGGTCTCTTCTCTGACTAAACTGGGTAAGAATCTGAATCTCTGCCTCTCACTTAATACATCACTGTCCTGACATCTGAGCTTCAGGGTGTTCTGGGTGGATGGGGGACAACAGCTCATATTTATAGGATACTTTTTTAAGGGTAGTAAATTTATTTCAGTGTGGAAGAGGAAAGTGTTGCATATATCAGTTTCATCTGGCAGGAAAAAGCAGTCTATGCCCACTCAACTGCTGGTGGAAATCACAGCTATAGATTAAGGTCTTCACCTTCTTTGAATCTTCCTCTCTCTATCCCTCTTTTCCCCAAAATTCAAGAAGTAAGGGGAGGTTACGACAGTCTCCAGAAGCATTTCACCTGTTAGCACCTAGCAGAGACACCCTAGAATTTAACTCTTCATTGGTAACTAAATAAGTGTAGCAAACCCAAGGTAAATGAGAGCCCAGGAGATGACCCTGTTAATTCCAGAATTTCTGTGCAACTTTATTAAAGCCAACTACAACATTCCCCAGAGTCCTGCCCCTTGCTTGATCCCTGTTTCCCAGAGGATCTCTCATCTAGATTATTGCTGTGGCTCCCATTCTGCTGGAAACTTTCATCTGCTCATCCCTCGTGAGGGAGAAAATGTCATGAGAACCTTTTTGCTCTCACTTTCAAAAGCAAATATGAGATTTTCCTTGGATTGTTCTGCTCTGGCTATCTCAGAAACCACCCTAGCACTGTGCTACCAACTCAGTTCTTCCTCTAGTCTCATGAAAATAAGGTGGATTTTTTTTCTTCTGAGAATGTTCTGCTACTGCTTTATAGTTCCACTTTCCTCCAGAAACTGTAACTCCCATAATCTCTCTGCTTTAGTATAGCATTTGGGACAGCAACCTGCTAAAGTTAATCTTGCTCTTAAATGGGCAAAAAAATGGCCTTGTTCAGCATAGGATTAAGTCATCCATTCTCTTAGAAAGTGTCCATGAAGCCCCATGGACTTGTGACAATATAATAAAGAGAATATATTAAAACATCTGGAACAAAGATGGAAGTTTGTTCTCCTAATTTATGCTCTCCAGAAAGGAGAAAAATATGAATATTTTGCCTTTTCCATAAAATGATGGAAGCAACATATTGGTATACAATAAGACTACAGAAAAGCATAACAAACCAGTGTTCTCAGATGCTGTGAACTTGTCAGTCTCTTCACTTCTGTGATGGAAAGTAGGTCTGTTGTTTTAAATTACGTTTTTTATAGTGCTTTGGAAAAAATAACTTGGATGTTCCAAGTTTCACAAAATAACTGGTATGCCTAACATAGTGCTCCTTCTGTGACTCTCCTGGTTCTTGAAATATTTATATTTATTCCCATGTTCTTGAGTTTCCCAGCCAAGATAACCGACTAAACTAGAAAACAGAAATATTTAAAGATCCCAGGGAGAAAGACAGTTCACATTCATACGTACGAGCAGCAACCACTGCCTATGAGTTCATGTCATCAGTTGAATAACATATTTTATTACAGTATATGCAGTCATGTTCGAATGAAGACTCAGCCATAAGTTGAAACTCTCAACAGCTAGTCTTGCAGAGATAATACAAGGTGACATAACAAAAATCCACACAGGATGCATCTATGGCTAGGTGTGAAATGGTTTTCTAGGATTACCCTGAAGTAGAGAGGTGACTGGACTTGAAGATGGGTATCTCTAGCTCATGCATCTTCTCCACCATCTTCACACTTGAGCTTTATGCTGTGGTCACTCAGTCATTTTGAAGTGGCATCTACAACTGCTCTTGTTGAATTGGTCTACTGTATTTAAATTACTATATAATAGCGGGTACATGAAGTGGAACCTGAGCCTTTTTTCTCCAGCTCACCAGGGTGTCTGGTGCCAAAGGTGCCTGTCTCTAGGAGATCTACAGAGAAGATCATAAGACTTCTGTTTCTTCTCCCATCTTTTGCCTGTAGCTTGTAAAATCTGAACATTAGAAACATAAAATCATTAGCTACTGATAAATGTATCTTTGCATTATTAATGTCTTGTCCAGTACAATGAAGTTTCTGTATTTAGGGTCCAATAAGCACTACATTAACAGGCTAAGATAAGTTCTAATTTTTGCCTATCAAGAAAATCATGTCTACCTAAAACCAGAGAACATCACTGCAGCCGTTCTTGCTGGTTTTCATCTTAGAGATGGCGATAACCTAATGAAAAATTACATGTAAATTGTAAGGATTAATTAATGCAAAGGCCAATTATGTAGAAGAAAATGGAACTAATATTTAATTTTTTTATTCATCTGTTGAAAGTACAATGAATAAATATTTAGTGTAAGAACCTCTAGTTATACAACCGATCTTGCTTAGCTGCAAATAGGTGTCAATAGTAACTAATGATGAAGCCATATGTCAGATAACAGGATATGGAGCACAGCTGGATTTTCAAGGTGAATGACAGATCAGAAAAAGCTTAAAAAAATCTTAATAACACTGCACTGTAGTTATAAAAATATATTCACTTGTCTAATCTTTTTATAGCAAAGTACGTCACTTCAAAACTCTTACCCATAAAACTCTCTTGTCATTAAATCACCTCTCACTCCTGCATGTTGACACACTCCTCTCATAATGATGGGACTTCACAAAACCCAGGGAGTTACATACTGTTTTCACAGGTGAAGCAATGTGGCCCAGCAGCACCTGATGCCAAGAAATGCTCAGCCTGAGGCCAGGTGTTCCTAGTTGTCTCTGAAGGGTGATCAGGAGTCCCTCAAGTAAAATCCTGCCCATCACTGAAACCCTTTTTCTTTCTTTTGAAGTCTTTATATCCATTCCATGCCTTATAGAATAGGTCATCTGTAAACTGAATAAAAGAAAAAAAAAAGCAGCTGTTTGATATTTTGTGCCTGTCTATTTCTCCTATTGCTCTGGCTTTTTCTAGTGGTTTTCACACTGGTTTTTTTCCCATTCTCCCTTGTAACATTGCATATTAACATTTTTCCATGCATCTTTTTTTAATGCGTGGAGTGAAGCAAGTGTCTTCTTTTTAGATTACTTCTGAAATTAAGAAAAAGCCACTCAACAAAAAGCTCAGATTGGGTCCCATAAGGAAATCTGCACAGGGCTTGCCTGAGCCATTTTTTGTGCTCATGCTGAGGCCAGTGCAGGAAATAAGGAAGGAAATGAAATGTCTTTGCAGCTGTGAGGGAGCCCCGTTGGTAGCCAGTGCAGACCAGGGCCACCAGCCTTAACTTGGGCTCTCTGTGTGATAATGCCAGCGGGCTGCCAGCCCAACAGAGAGACCTGGGAACTAGGGCTCTCCGAGCCACTTCATCCCCCTTCCCCTGCCCATGCCAGTCTCCGATGATGGAAAAAAATGGGACTTAGAGCAAATTTTTCCTGCTGCATTTCTGCAGTGCTCCAGGATACGCTGGGTCATTCCCCAAAGAAGCCTTCTGATTGCCCAGCATCGTGATGCATTAAGAACTTCATGACAGCTATGAAGACAGGGCCCAGGCTTTCCTGCTCCCTAAGAGCAGATTTTTATCATTTATAAACTAAAACAAGAAACTCATTTGATTGATGGGTCACCGTTGGGCCCCAGCATGGCTGCTGGTGGGAGGAGGAAGGGAGGGATCCCCTGTTACACCATTATTTCCTTCTACAGCAATGCTTGGTTTTCCTTTATTCCATTGTCTCAGTCTTTGCCTGCTTCATTATTTTTGGCTGATGACTAAACTATTACCTTCTATTTTTCTGTGTGGGTAGGATTTTTCTAATAAAGGAAGCATACTGGCTCTAGCTCACTGCTCGGGTCTCTAAAGGCACCCAACACACTTTGCTGAGATTGGGGCTGTGCAATAATTCACAGCAACTGCACTCAGTTTGGCCTCCTTTTGGTCTGTTAACTGTCCATAAACAGGGGGCAATTTCCAAACAGCCATTTTCCCTTGCTCCAAATAATTTTCCTATCGCTTTTTATGCCGGTGCAATTCTGCTGGCATTGCTTACAGCTTATGAGAGGAAAACTAGATTTGGAATCTGGAAAAAATATTAATATGCTGCAAACTTCTAAAGAATGGTTCAAAACAAATCATTACTTCCATACATATGCTATTAAAGTAAAAAATCCTTTTTTCTAATTTCTATTATGTATTGGGTATGTGTGGCAAGGTTTTGGTAGCGAGGGGCTGCAGGGGTGGCTTCTGTGAGAAGCTCCTAGAAACTTCCCCATGTCCGACAGAGCCAATGCCAGCCAGCTCCAAGACGGACCCGCCACTGGCCAAGGCCGAGCCCGTCAGCATCGGTGGTAGCACCTCTGGGGTAACATACTTAAGAAGCGAGAAAAAAAAACCTGCACTACTGCAGCTGGGGAAAGGAGTGAAAATATGTGAGATGAACTACTCTGCAGACACCCAGGTCAGTGAAGAAGGAGAGGGAGGAGGTGCTCCAGGCACCGGAGCAGAGATTCCCCTGCAGCCCCTGGTGAAGACCATGGTGAGGCCGGCTGTCCCCCTGCAGCCCATGGAGGTCCATGGTGGAGCAGATATCCACCTGCAGCCCATGGAGGAGCCCACGCTGGAGCAGGCAGATGCCCAAAGGAGGCTGTGACCCCGTGGGAAGCCCGCGCTGGAGCAGGCTCCTGGCAGGACCTGCAGACCCGTGGAGAGAGGAGCCCACGCTGGAGCAGGTTTGCTGGCAGGACTTGTGACCCCGTGGGGGACCCACGCTGGAGCAGTCTGTTCCTGAAGGGCTGCACCCTGTGGAAGGAAACCATGCTAGAGCAGTTTGTGAAGAACTGCAGCCCGTGGGAAGGACCTACATTGGAGAAGTTCATGGAGGACTGTCTCCCGTGGGAGGGACCCCACGCTGGAGCAGGGGAAGAGTGTGAGGAGTCCTCCCCTGAGGAGGAAGGAGCGGCAGAAACAATGTGTGATGAACTGACCCACAAGCCTTTCGTTATATTTTCTCTCCCCTGTCAATTTGAGGAGGGGAGTGATAGAGCGGCTTTGGTGGGCACCTGGCATCCAGCCAGGGTCAACCCACCACATATTAACATATACGCAAATGTAAAACAGTACTCAAAATTTCACTTCACATGACAAACTATAATAGTTATGCCAGTGGGATGGATGTTTGGATGAAAAATACAGATGTTTTTAGTTCGTCTGCAGTGTAAAAATTAAAATCATGAAGCTCCTGAGTGGGCTAAGAGATTCAGATTCACAGTTTTTCGTCATCGTCTAAGTGCATATCAGTCCTTGATGCAATGCCTGCTCTGGCACCTTAAAGGAAGGAAAGGTTGTTTGGTTTGCTCAGAGTATTCCCATAATTAAACTCAATAAAACTTTTAGTGTGAGTTATTAACTTGGTGATAGAAACAGACATTTCTTAAACAAAAATAATTATATCTGATGTGATTCATAGAATTTTGAAGCACAGGATGTTACCTCACTACAGCAGTGTTATATTGCAATATTGTCAATCCCAAGTGTTAAAAAATACTTCCATTTGTGATACTTTAAATAATACATTTGGGAATTGTTTACTTTCTCTTTCATAAGGCATGAAGTGCATTTTTATATTTTCAGGCTTTGCTCTCCCAGGAGTTAGAAACAGGCCATTAGAGGATGGAAGCTGGGGAGTTATTCCAGCTCCCGTGGAAGGACAAGGAGCATCTCTGGTTCACCACTAATTCTGTGCTGTGAGTTACAACCTCTCTGATCTGCTGCCTCTTATTCAGTGAGCACTCCCTGAACCATATTAGTCAATAAGGCTAATTATTTAAAGTGCCACAGTTTCGTGGGAAATGTATAAGTGAACATGATGGACTCTCAGCATTAGGAAGTCAGTTCTATGTTGCCAGAGCCTCTTTCCTGGCATAATAAGTCTGATGATCTATGATGAATAAAAACACATTCAACACAGTTATGGTCTGCCAGGACTGGACTCAAACTCTGTCAAACTCTCCTTGCTTGCAGTTATGTAGAATCAAATACTTTTCAGTAGCTGAACAAAAGCCATTACTGTTTCATTTTCCTTCCCAAAAGAAGTCTACTGTAGGTAAAAAAAAACTAACACAGACCTGTCAATGGTGGCAGGTAGAAGAAAATTACAGATAAATCACTGAGCACAACATTTTTCTGAGTAATATGAAGCTGATTTAAAGCAACAGCTAGCCAAAGATGGTTGCTATGAATTATCTCTACTCAATGAATAAAAGGTGACAGATTTCAATTTAGAGAATAATATTAATATTAGGGAGTAGTTATATTTTTCAAATGTTTCATATCTGACATGAAACCCTATTTAATTACTATTAAAACTGGCCTTTATTGGAAGCCATATGGCTAACTCAATTTGGGTCATACGGTTTGAGGACAGTATAAAATTCCCAAGCCTTAACATGAACAGCTAAAAGCGAGCTGTCTGATGTCAGCCTCTCCATTAACCTACAGATATGTGACACATCTGGGGAATTCAGGCTCAGAGATATTGCTCTGAGAGCATAACCAGCTTGAGACAAGTAATTTGAGCACCAGAAACAGAAGGCTTGCATTTGCCCAAATTCACTTTTTTGTTCCTCTCTTATACCAGACAGAGACTGGTTCCATCAGAGGAAGCTCTAAGACCTCTGCTTATCTGCAAACATATATATACATTTAAGTCCAAAAAATGTCTATATTTGAAGAGAAGCTTTAAAATTAAGTATAGAGCTAGGTTTGGTTCTGCACTGGGACAAGCAAGGAACAGAAACAAGGTCTTTGTCACAGCCAGGTTTTCTTTATTCCCTTTTCCCAATTTCCATCCACTTCTTAGTTTCCTAAATTCATACCTACTTCTTTTTAAAAATCCTTAGTCATAATTATGCCATTCATATAGGCTGTTTCTTTCATGCCTCATCACCCTTTTGTTTATTCTCAATGTTAGTGTTGGACCTCTAATGCAGGTGTCAAGAATTGTGTTTGGGTTATTCCAGTTGGTCCATCAAGTCTCATTTTCTGTGAAGAATTTTCTGGGGAGCTGAATTTTTCTTAGTGTTGCATTTTGGTCACAATGACTTCTTCATTGTAGTAAAAAATGAATGGAAAGCTGGGATAATGTCATCCCTGCTGCAATTTGGGGGAAACCAGCAGAACTGCATCAAGAATTAATTTAGACCAGGATGTCCAGCTTAGATGATAAACAATGACTACAGGGGCTATATTAAATGCAAAAATATCTGAGGTAATCAAGCAGCATAAAAAAAACAGGACACAAAAGAAAAGTTTTGTGCTTTCTGAAGTACAACGCAACATTCTTCACATCCACATTTCCAAATACTGAAAACTCTCTTTTCTTTAAGAGCACTGGGTAATTTAAATTTATTTCTTAGTATAAAATCTTTCTCAATGAGGCAACAACAGCAGCAAAAGGACAGGGAGCTGTCATACAGAAACACATTTTATCCTTTTGAAAGAGAAGATAAAACTGAGGGACACTATGGGCACAAAACTATACATAGCAGACACAAGTTCCAACAAATCTGTAAATTTGTCAGCAGTGGTGGCGCATTTAGGTAATCTTACAATTTCTGTTCCCAATAATTCTGTTGTCTTGTGGATCAACAGTCCAAATCCCTGAAAAGCCTGGCTGCTTTTAAAACCACTGTAAACACGTCAGCCCCTTTCATAGACTGAATTTTTGGGTGCGGTTTAGGGGGATGACCAGATTAACCATGAAAGCAATTCCCGAAAGGTCTTGTGCTTGAAAAGACAAAGGGGGAGAGAGAGAGAAGGAAAGTTTCACTTTGCATTTGCCTTTTTCACCCAACTTTGCAGGAGTTCAGGAACGGACATATGGTGCAGTATGCGCTGTCAGTAAAATGACAGCTACTCTTTCACCCTTGGGCAGCAAATGGAAATGTGGCTGGTTTATAAGCCAAATTCTAAAAATAGCAAGTATTCCTTTAACATGGCAGAATAGTGTGACTCATGCATCATTCTGACATAAACATGACATCCGTTGCAGTCAAATCATTATGTCCAAATGCTGAAGTCAGATGCAATTTGACCATTTTCAAAATTACTTATCAATCTTTCAAAAATATTTAAGTATCAGTAGGAAAAATAACAGCAATCTGGAGATCATTTGCCAAATATTAGATGCTGTTTTGATTAGGGACTGAAATCTGAGCTATGAATTCAATCACTGAAGTTATAAACGTGTTAAAAACAACCCGCAATCAGCCATGTCATGCTGACTATTATATAAACTTAAACGCCTGGGCAACTTAATTGCTTATTTAATGGTTAATGTACTGAAGTGCAGGGGGTACCTATTAGTGCCTTAAATTGACTACAGGACACTGGGCAAGCAAGTAGCAGCCTCTTTCCCTCACGTTCCCATCTATAAAATGGAGATGATGATAATACTTTCTGTGTGGCCAGTGTGTTCTTTTCTAAGCAGGAACTTTCACCATTAGCTTGCCAAAACTTAAGTATCTAAAATGAATGTGAGTAGTTAAAGCTAATTGTCCAAGATTGCCTTGCAGTGAATGGAAAGAGGTAGGTACCTTCACCTCTGAGAAAATGAGATGAATCACCTTCTGGAAGGATCTCCAGCTGGCTATCAAATAAGGCTAGGGGAATAGTTTAGACCTGTGGTTTTCAGCTACACTGAAAAGTTCAACCAGCTGTGGCACCCTGGGGGGATGAGGGCTGAAGCAGATGGCCCCAAGGAGAGTCATTCCCTGCAGTGGACCTGTCTCCAGCAAGCTCTGCTGCCACACCAAGAACAAGCAGGGCACTAAACTGAATGTGTCAGTGGTCCCAGTGGTGATAATTTGGTCCTGCAGAGCTGTTCACAGCCCAGCACACACTGCAGTGGCCATTATTTTCCTTGACTGCCTCTTGATGTCTACTGTACAGCCAACCAACTCCCTGCACATGTGGATTCTGAGGAGGGCAGACTGAGGGAAAGAAGGTTGGACTCTTGTTGGTTTGTGACACCAGGTACAACACAGAAATATATGCTACATATTTAGTCAAATTCTCTCCGTATTGTAATTACTGCTTCCACTTTTTTGTCATCCCACTGAACAAAAGTGTAGATGCAGTAAGCAGAGCATATTTTATTACTGTAACAACCAGACTGTTATTACTGCTGCTAGGAGTTGTTTTTAGCAGCCTGACATAATTAAGCAGTTAATACACAGATGTAACCAGCCTTTCATGTGTCCTATTCCACTTCCCATAACATTGCCTGGGCTGTGTCATCATGTCAAATTTTTGCTTCACAAAGATGTTTTTTTAGAAAACCTTCTATTTTGACTGGTGGGATTTTTTTTTTATATTACCAGGCAAATGCAAAAGCCCATGAAATTAGATAAACTTCAAAGCAATTTAACGAAGAGGCAAAGCAGACCTACAAAAGCAGTTGTTTTACTTTGGGCTGGGGAGCTTGATGCAGCAGTGGAAGGAAGGCTCCAATACTCTCCTACAGAGCCACAGACACCAGCCACTATCATAAATGATCGTGATCAGAGGATGGAACACCTCTGCTATGAGGAAAGGCCGAGAGAGTTGGGGTTGTTCAGCCTGGAGAAGAGAAGGCTCCGGGGAGACCTTATAGCAGCCTTCCAGTACCTGAAGGGGGCCTACAAGAAAGCTGGAGAGGGACTTTTTACAAGAGCATTACATATTACAGCAGTGTTGAGACCCTCTTATGTGAGCCACTATGCAAAATAATAGGAAGGAGTTCCTCAGAGAACTTTCCAAGTTTCTCCAAAATTCTTCCAAAGTTCTTCGAAATTCACTTTCAAAATATGAGATGGAAAAAAAAATTGGAAACAGAAGAAAAAAAATCTCAGGTTACAAAGCAGGTCAAGAAATGTTTTAGGAAAATAAAAATACGCGGTCTCCTTACTTTCATCCCCTGCATACTAGTCCTCAGCAAATTTTTCCTTCATGTTGATGCTGACGTGGCAACTACATTTTGGTTTTCAGGGAGCAAGTCACTCACCATCAGATCCTTCTGTGAAGTCCTCAAAGAGCCATATGACAAAAAGGTTGAGCTGGTATCTGGCTTTAACCATCATACATGTCAACACATAGCATCAACAGTGGCTTTTTGAGCAGCACAGCCTTTTTTGGCTTAAATTTTGGCTGCTGAGTTCACGGCAAGTAAATAGCCAAAACCGTCCTGGCATATAACAAATGAACCAACTATACAAATAAATAGCTAAAAGCCAGACATGAGGAACAGCTCCATAACAGATCTCAGTATCATTCCCAGTCTGAGAAGCTAGATGTTTTCTGGAAAATTTTTTGCTACAGAGGTGACAAAAAAAAAAAAAAAAAAAAAAAAAAAAGAAAAAAGGAAGAATTCAAAATGGAACATAACAAATAAATTCAAGCCTAAAAAGAAAAGCTGCTTGTGCTCTTCCACACTGCTGCTTCCTCTTAAAGTTTCCTTTTTCTGGTGATGCCTTTTTATGCTCTATTTGATAAACACAATTAACATAATGTGCCATTAAATCTATACAAGCTGTTGTGCCAGGCACACAGCTACTATCAAGATGTCTAATTCAGCAAGGTAAACATTAACTATAATTCCATCAACTCCTGGAGTTTTCTGTCTGATGAAAATTGTACAGCTGCACACAGGGGCTAGATTAGGCACATTATGGAGAGTATGGTTGTAGCAAAAATGGACTAATGAAAGTCTCAGGTCTGAAAGATGAGGGAAGTAAGGAAAAAGGTGGTGATTACTGGTGGTTTGTGGTGCAAGAGGACTGGGACCCATAGAACACATCTATGATACTACTTGAGCATTGCTGTCTAATGAGTCCAGGCTGGACCTGGGGTCCAGAACTAGGGCCTGTGTTCAGCTGAGATGGGGGAAATATAAGACCATATGGGCAGTGAAACTTGAAAACCGCAGCCACTTTACAGATTTGCATTTCTTCTTTCCATGGTCTGAAATGTCTCCAAGGACAGTATTGCATCACTGGCATTATTTGTGTTGGGACTTTGTTCACCTTATCTAAAATATTAATAACTAGCAAGTGATCCTGAGAATGCTTGAAGCTGAGGTGTTAATTGAGATGGTGAAATGAGGTCTCATCGTCTAATAACAATATACAACAAAGTCTCCTGACTCCACACAGGTTCCTGTAACAAAAGGAAAAAAACCATCTCCTGTTCTTATACCGGCAACTACTGGTTTGTATTTTCTGACACAAAATCCCACTGGGAACTTGGTGCTAGCAAAAAGTGCTAGTTTCATGCCCCATACCTGAAAAACGGCATGCCCTTTCCAATCCTTTCTATTTTATCAAACAGCAACATTTTTCAGTTTCCTCTATCTAATTTATAAAAAGACGTCCTCAAAATAAAATTGCTTGCATTGATTTGCTTGCAGACCCACTGTTAACGAGGTTTGCTTCATTACAAATGATTAGCAAAAGTCCAATCGTTGCTCAGTAAGCAATAAAATCTAATTTATCACTTCAATAAGATGACTTTGTAGGATGCCAAACAGTGGGAAATTTTTAAATCAGGAGAAAAAGAATGCATTTTCCTCATATAGATAATGACTGAAACTTTTGATGTCTTTTCTGTAGAAAAGAAAAATATAAAAATCCACTTTAATTGGAGTGCCATTATAAAGAGTAACTATCCTTGATGTCTTTTGTCTTTGATGATTATTGGTCTTTTAAGACTGCAGATACTGGATAAAAGTGTTTGTCTTTTATTTATGGACCAAATTACAAGGAGATATTTCATTCTTCTGTGAAAACAGATCATCCAAATAATCTGAATATCAAAAGAAATATTAACATCTAAAATTCATCTCCTGTGCATTCATGTCTAGTCTAGGAGCATCTCTTTTCTCATTTTTCCTGGCATGGGTTTCTTGGGGATGCATAAGGTTTATGATTTTTCAGCAACATAATTTAAAAAAAGAAAAAAGGAAAGCAAGAAGTTTTCCTGAACAGGTATTGCACACTATTATCAGAGATTCAAAAATTCCAAGCTTCTGCTTCCTACTGAGAGAAAAACATGACTCCTACCTGAATGGGAAGAGATCATTGTAAACAAGGGTTTGTTACTTGAGCTGTGATAATCAGAATATTATTTTAATTTCATGGAAAGCTTTCAGAAACAACATATTATCATTCATCTAGGATTTGTTTGAAGGGGAGAGTTTTATTATTATTATTAAATATTACCTCCAACCAAAATAAGATTATCAATAAACTTAAGTGTCCAATTCCAACAGAAATCAGATTCTAATGAAGAAAGGAGAAGTTCTAATGAATAAAGTAAAAGTGAGTGGTTCCATATATTACAAAAGGATTGTATGACTAACTGGAATGTTAGAACTAGTGTATCATCTACTCTACATATGAAGAGGCTTGAGCTAGCAATCTTTGCATTGATGGCTGGGTTCAGCTGAGCTATTCATAAACACGTGTTAATCATTTGAGTGAAGGAGAAAAAATCGACCAGATAGTGTCCTAACCCCACTAGGAGTGCCCCATATGTGATTGACCACAAAACCTGATGGCTCTTAAGTGTGCCACCCCAATTGATACTTGGGTTTTGATTATCTAACCTTGACCCCAACCCCTTAAAACTAAGTGAAATACATAAGCAGCTCACTGAATCAGAGCCATAGCTAGTGATAACATATGAATAAGTTAAATGATGCGAAGTCATCAGACACCAAAAAACCCCAGCTATCTTACCTGAAAAAATTAGTATGCCATTAGGATAGGGTTAGGCCCAGACTAGCAGTAGGTGAGGGCATGGCAGAAAGGATCTTTCAAATGCAGTTTTAATCCCAGGGCTCAGTTTAATCTCCCATGAACAATCACAGCTCAATTACAAGCCACACCCATGCCAGGGTCTGAACTTGTTCTGGATTACCCCAAACCACCACTTGAACACATCAGATCTGTACCTAGTCAATATATAATTGCTATTATACAGCATCTGTTAAAAACATGAAGTGAAATAAAATTGGCTGATTTTTTGGGGGGTTTATTCACTAAAAAAATTTTTGAGACCAAATTTTCCTCAAAATAAGTAAAAATAAAAATTGGCAATTGTTTCAGATACAGAACAAAACAAAACAAAGAAAAGCTGTGATAAAAAGCATTATTTCTACATTGTTAGGCACTATTTCCGTTTTGCAGGTGAGAAACTTAGATGCAACAGGACAATGTACAATTTCCAAAGCCCTTGGTTTTACTGCAGAGCAGCCCTTGGGCAGGACTGCACGTAACACTCCTGACAAGCCTTGATAGAGCGTTGGCCTCTGTTTCAGCCACGGAAGCCAAGCATTGGAAGAAGCAAATTTTAACAGTTACCAACACATTACATTTCTCTCTCCCTGACCACACACCACCACTATCTAATCTCATAACCCACTGTAATTTCCATCTAGTTAAGATGGTAGTTTTTATATAAAAGGCTAATCTTTCTTTCATTTTTCTCCTTCACTCTGTCCCTGATTTTCAAAGTTGTATTGAGCTGCAGCTTGTGTTGAGTGAGAGGGCCAGGGTGACATGAGCACTTTTAAATCTCACTTCCCGAATTCGTCAGGATCTGTAATAAGGCAAAGAGCAAGCTCTGCCATTACGGACAAGCTCGAGGGTGCAGGAGTTAGCTCAGGCAAGGCACCCAGGGACAGCAGAGTAAGGGCTGCTGTGCTGGTTTTGGCTGGGATAGAGTTAATTTTCTTCATAGTAGCTAGCATGGGGCTATGTTTTGGATTTGTGCTGAAAACAGTGTTGATAATACAGGGATGTTTTAGTTATTGCTGAGCAGTGCTTACACAGGGTCAAGGCCTCTTCTGCTTCTCACCCCACCCCACCAGCGAGTAGGCTGGGGGTGCACAAGAAGCTGCAAGGGGACACAGCTGGGACAGCTGACCCCAACTGACCAAAGGGATATTCCATACCATATGATGTCATGCTCAGCATAGAAAGCTGGTGGAAGAAGAAGGAAGGGGGGGACTTTCGGAGTGATGGTGTTTTGTCTTCCCAAGTCACCATTACGTGTGATGGAGCCCTGTTTTCCTGGAGATGGCTGAACAACATTGGCTGCCTGCCGATGGGAAGTAGTGAATGAATTCCTTGCTTATGTGCGCAGCTTTTGCTTTACCTATTAAATTATCTTTATCTCAACCCACAAGTTTTCTCACTTTTACCCTTCTGATTCTCTCCCCCATCCCACCACGGGGGAGTGAATGAGTGGTTGTGTGGTGCTTAGTTGCCAGCTGGGGTTAAACCACGACAGCTGCATAAATAGAAAGAGGGAAGAAAGGAAAGGAAGGAAAGGAAGGAAAGAAATGAAAGAAAGGAAAGAAACCCAGCTCTTCTAATCTTTCTCTCCTCTTTTTTTCCTTCCACCTCCTCTGCTCTGCTCAGAAGATGTCTTTTTAAACTTGAATATTGAAAATAAATAAATGAACGCCTAATAAAGTGAAATTTGGAACAGGTCAAGCAGCATCAGCTTAGTTTTGTTAGAAACTAGGTTTTAAGACAAGCTGTTGGAAATGCTTCTGAGCCCCAGGCTGGGAAAAAAACCAGGAAGAAATAACTGGGGTGAAGTGAACCCACATTTGGTTTGAAAACTTGTAGCCAAACTAGAGAAACAAAAACCTGAAGATAATAACAAAAGCCTTTACTCCCGTTGACTGCCCTTTCACTGGTCACCGCAGTGCATTGCTACTCGGGATACTGAAAAATTTAATCTCACTTGAAAACCTTTGTCCTGAGAACAAGATTTTCAAATAAGAATACATATGCTCAAGGAAAGGTAAAGAGATAGATAGAGATAGAGATAGAGATAGAGATAGAGATAGAGATAGAGATAGAGATAGAGATAGATAGAGATAGAGATAGAGATAGAGATAGAGATAGAGATAGAGATAGATAGAGATAAAGTCCTTGAGGGAAGATGGGCCCAAGAAAGCTGGTTAATATTCAAGGATCACCTCCTCCAAGCTCAGGAGTAATGCATCCCAACAAAGAGGAAGTCAGGCAAAAATGCCAACGGGCCTGCATGGATGAACAAGGAGCTCCTGGACAAACTCAAACACAAAAAAGAAGCCTTCAGAGGGTGGAAGCAAGGACAGGTAGTCTGGGAGGAATACAGAGAAATTGTTCGAGCAGCCAGGGATCAGGTTAGGAAAGCTAAAGCCCTGATAGAATTAAAACTGGCCAGGGACATCAAGGGCAACAAGAAAAGCTTTTATAGGTACGTTGGTGATAAAAGGAAGACTAGGGAAAATGTGGGCCCTCTCCAGAAGGAGACAAGAGAGCTGGTTACCTGGGATATGGAGAAGGCTGAGGTACCTAATGACTTTTTTGCCTCAGTCTTCACCTGCAAGTGCTCAAGCCACACTGCCCACATTGCAGAAGGCAAAGACAGGGAGTGGGAGAATGAAGAACTGCCCACTGTAGGAGAAGATCAGGTTCAAGACTATCTAAGGAACCTGAAGGTGCACAAGCCCATGGGACCTGATGAGATGCATCTGTGGGTCCTGAGGGAACTGGCGGATGAAGTTGCTAAGCCACTATCCATCATATTTGAGAAGTCATGGCAGTCCAGGGAAGTTCCCACTGACTGGAAAAGGGGAAACATAACAACCATTTTTAAAAAGAGAAAAAAGGAAGACTGAGGGGAACTACAGACCAGTCAGTCTCACCTCTCTGCCTGGCAAGATCATGGAACAGATCCTCCTGGAAACTATGCTAAGGCACATGCAAAATAAGGAGGTGATTGATTGGTGACAGCCAACATGGCTTCACTAAGGGCAGATCATGCCTGACAAATTTGGTAGCCCCCTATGACAGGATTACAGCGTTGGTGAATAAGGGAAGAGTAACTGACGTCATCCACCTGGACTTGTGCAAAGCATTTGACACTGTCCCCCATGACATCCTTGTCTCTAAATTGGAGAGACATGGGTTTGATGGATGGATCACTCGGTGGATAAGGAATTGGCTGGATGGTCACACTCAAAGAGTTGCAGTCAATGGCTCGATGTCCAAGTGGAGACCAGTGATGAGTGGCATTCCTCAGGGGTTGGTATTGGGACTGGCGCTGTTTAACATCTTTCTTGGCATATGGACAGTGGGATTGAGTGCACCCTCAGCAAGTTTTCTGATGACATCAAGCTGTGTGTTGCGGTCAACATGCTGGAGGGATGGGATGCCATCCAGAGGAACCTTGACAGGCTTGAGAGGTGGGCCCATTGGAACCTCCTGAAGTTCAACAAGGCCAAGTGCAAGGTCCTGCACATGGGTCAGGGCAATCCAAAGCACAAATACAGGCTGGGCAGAGAATGAATTGAGAGCAGCCCTGAGGAGAAGGACTTGGGGGTGTTGGTTGATGAGAAGCTCAACATGAGCTGGCAATGTGCGCTTGCAGCCCAGAAAGCCAACCATATCCTGGGCTGCATCAAAAGAAGCATGACCATCAGGTCAAGGGAAGCGATTCTGCCCCTCTACTCCACTCTCGTGAGACCCTACCTGGAGTACTGTGTCCAGCTCTGGGGCCCCCAACATAAGAAGGACATGGATGTGTTGGAGCGAGTCCAGAGGAGGGCAACGAAGATGATCACAGGGCTGGAGCACCTCTCCTATGAAGACAGGCTGAGAGAGTTGGGGTTGTTCAGTGTGGAGAAGAGAAGGCTCTGGGGAGACCTTATAGCAGCCTTCCAGTACCTGAAGGGGGCCTACAAGAAAGCTGGAGAGGGACTCTTTACAAGGGCATGTAGGGATAGGACAGGGGGTAATGGCTTTAAACTGAAAGAGGGTAGATTTAGATTAGATATAAGGAAGAAATTCTTCACTATGAGGGTGGTGAGGCACTGGAACAGGTTGCACAGAGAAGTTGTGGATGCCCCATCCCTGGAAGTGTTCAAGGCCAGGTTGGATGGGGCTTTGAGCAGCCTGATCTAGTGGAAGGTGTCCCTGCCCATGGCAGGGGGGTTGGAACTAGATGATCTTTAAGGTCCCTTCCAAGCCAAACCATTCTATGATTTTATGAAATCCAGTCTTCTGCATAGCTCGGGGAATGGGTAGTGATTGTTCTTTGATGTTCAGTCTCTTGGAAAGCAACTTAGATCACATTTCCCTTCCTCCTGCCTGTGGCATTGGCTTCTAAAAGAGTTGGCCTGCTAAAATCTTAGTTTTGAATAAAGAAGTTCAGTAAAGGAGCATTAAAATTGGTTCCCAATCTGACTTTGAAAGTTAGTGTTCAAAAGGAAATCTAGCTGCCCATGAATGATGCCAAGCCAAACAGCTAGGCAGATGCTGAATGAAGAAAAAAGACACTTTAGTTTCATCTTGTGGATATGGAGAGAGGAAATGAGGAATCAAATAAGAAAAGTGAATAAAAGAAGGGAAATTTGAGAGGAAATATGAGAAAAAAAAGTCAGGAAAGAGAAGTGCTGTGGTGAACACAAAACTAGCTGCAAAACAACCATAACAAAAAAGAAGCTAAAAAAGTGCCCTCGGGTGTCACCTTTGAGGCACAATGCGTCAAATTGGCCTCCAAACTAGTAACAGGATTCATCTTTGTGGCAGGCTAGAGGAAAGTGATAGTCAAACAAAGGTTTTATTACCATTTTCTCCTGTTCCTCAGCCATCTTTTGCCCTGCTCTCCTCTACTAAAACTAAAACATTACGAGATACTTTTGTAGAAGAGTGGCTATTTATTGGGTCCCAGGTAGGTTTGTTAACATCACTCTTAACCTGAAGTGCTCTGAATCACCTACTCCTCACCCAGAAAACCGCCTCCTCTCTGTGCATCTCAACTGTTGTCCAAATGTTCCATAAACTGGACATGTGCTTTCAATCCACGAGATGGACACCTCACATTTTGTAACAGCTTTTCCTTTTCGGAGGTCATCCTTCACCTGCTGACAGCAGGCAGCACTTCAAACCATTTGCTAGAGCTGGAAGACTCAGGTGCGAACATATTAGTCTGTTCTGTGTTTCTGGGTTATTCCTGATGGATGTGACTAAGCAGATAGATGATTGAAAGAGTGTGAAGACATTTTATAGTTGTGTATTTAATGGGTATCTATGTCAGTCTGAAGAAATCAATGCAGTAAATATTTAATCTCAAAATACCATTAACAATACACCAGCTAAAGATTATTCCTGACTGTGGGAGCACTTCTTGAATACCTGAACACTTAAGTGTCTCAGGATACTTTAGAGAAACACAGAACTGCCAACTACAGCAGACCCAGGATTTTTTTTCCAAATTACCTGTGTGTAGTCTCATCCCTTCACACCAACATACAATAAGACCAGAACTTAAAATGGTGAAAGACTTAATGGGTACAATGGGTACCCAGTGTGGCACTGCATGAGCCACTTCACGCCTGAAAAAAGCGCATTAATTGGAATTCATTGGCACCCAATGGACATAGCAAGATCACTTCTTGACCCAAATACATATACAAGTGTAGTGTCCACTTTGTCAGTAATCTATGTAGGTCTGTGTTACCTTAGAGAGCTATGTTCCCACTATCCTGTACAGTGCAGGTCTATCCTGAGCTCTGTAGCAGTTTTTTTAAATGCATTCCATCTTAAGGACTATTTAGGAATACTCATAAAATCACTACAGAGCATTTTCAGACAGAAGCAAGTATTGCACCTGCTTTGGCTCTATTATAAATACTCAAACCTGACTTTGCAGAAGTATCTCTGAAGCCCAAGGTGTAGCTAAATGACCGAAACACTAAGAAAATGAAAAATGGTTCCTCTCCTGACAGTGAAAATGGAAGAGAGAAGAATCATTCTCAGGGGAACTGTGAGGAAGTGAGGAAGCTGCAGGAGGAAGGAGAAATAGTGACAAATAATGTTATCATATTCTTCCACCGCAGACCACAGTCAGCATTAGCAACAACAGAGGCATCCTTATGCAGCGTGCGGTGACAGGTGATCACCCTGAGTCCTGTGAGCCAATGGTCAAATCAGTTTCGACCATAATGTGCCAACGAAAAAGAGATATGTTATGAGGGCCAGGTTTCTGGAGCATCAAGAGGGACTATCATTAAAAAAAAAAAATCTCTAAGTTACACAAAAGAGTAACTGCTTACAGCTTAAAGCAGTAGCACGGTATCTGTTACCTGGGCCCTTCTGAGCCAAGTGGCAAGTCAGAATGAAATGTCCTTGAGGAGAGGAAACCAAGGCCTTTGATGGAGATCAGACCTTTCCCACCCTTGCTCTCTCAAACAAAGGATGAGTGAAGTATGTGGGGATGTGGTGTCTTCCAGATTGCAGCTCTTTCAGGCATCACCCAGGTTTGAAAACCTACTTTCTCATGTCCTCCCCGGCACTAGAGGTGTGCAGGTTGTGAGAAAGGCTTCCTCTCTGTTTCAGAGCTTTGGTCCGTTCTCAATTTCAGTTACGTTTCCCTGATATATGTAACCCCTCTCCTGGCTTCCCACTGTCCAGAACATCCAATATACTGAGCACACATCTACTTGCCTTCGCTCTGTAGGAAACACACGTGGATCTATGGTAAGTGGGATCAAGGTAAGGTTTAACTCAGCTGCAGCAACTGTTTGATATATGCCCTGCAACAAGGCCTAACTCCATACCATCCCATCCAACAGCCCTTTAATTCAGGACTTTAATTTCTCAACTACACTTTTTTTGATATATACTTCTTCTACACCAAATGGTTTGCGACAAAAAATTTCCACTATTTTGTTTCTGCTGGAAAACAGCAATAAAAAATCACCTCCCCATACACACAATACATCACCGCCAGTTTTTACTGTGATAATTTTTATGAAAAAATGTTTTTATTTTTAATATTTGTTTTGTCTCAGAAAACCTTTTTCTTTTTATTTGGAGCTACATAAGAGATAGCTTTCACCCATTTTATGGTATTTCTTGTCATTATGCAAGGTAAAATATTTCAACATAAACATTTTGTAACTTAAGCTATGTAATAATTAAATATAAAATATGTAAATAATTAAATCTAGGAATCTCTGTATTAATAAATTGTGGCAAAGGTAGACATGGCAAAATGACAGTCGGGTTTTTTCCTTAACAAAATAGTGTTAAAACATGATCGAGTTTTGCAATACAAAATGAATGAAATGTAATTAGCTTCTTTGAACCTTTCAAATCTCTCTTTTCATACTTCATCCCGGTACTTTTCCATTTGTTATTTTTGCAGAAACATATTAATGGAGCTCCAATTATTTTTAATCATCACCATCTGAATAATTTACCTAAAATCTTTCAGTCTGGTTTTCCTGTTCAGACTATTTATAAAGGGTATGCAAATGCTCTGGGAATTTAAGAAATACACCATGTGCTAAGAGCTAAGCACAAATGTCTTCCATGTGTGTGTGCAAATACAAAAATTATTGATGTTTGAGGAAATCCGTCCTTCAAGCAATTCATTCACAGGGACCTTCTACTTCCCAGATAATGGAATAAATGAAAATAAATAGGGCTTTCTGCCTTTTTGCTCATTTTCTCTCTTGCACACATTACCCCGAGGACTGAATACCTGGTCTCTCTTTCCTGCTGCATAAAGGCAGGGGACTGACTTGGCATGAAGAACTCACAAGACATGGCATGGCACATCATTCACGTTTCCTCCTCACCAGGTCAGCAGCTGGTGTGGAAATCCCTCAGCACTGCAAGCCTCCTATGATATTTCCCATGGGAAGATATTGATAGAGTCAGAAATGGAGCTGCAATATCTTCATGTTGCCATGAACCTTCGATGTCTTCATCAATGATCTGGGTGAGGGGATTGAGTGCACCCTCAGCAAGTTTGCAGATGACACCAAGCTGGGCAGGAGTGTCGATCTGCTCGAGGGAAGGAAGGCTCTGCAGAGGGATCTGGATAGGCTGGATTGATGGGCCGAGGCCAACTGTATGAGGTTTAACAAGGCCAAGTGCCGGGTCTTGCACTTTGGTCACAACAACCCCATGCAACGCTACAGGCTTGGGGAAGAGTGGCTGGAAAGCTGCCCGGCAGAAAAGGACCTGGGGGTGCTGGTTGACAGCCAGCTGAACATGAGCCGGCAGTGTGCCCAGGTGGCCAAGAAGGCCAACGGCATCCTGGCTTGCATCAGGAATAGTGTGACCAGCAGGAGTAGGGAAGTGATCGTGCCCCTGTACTCGGCACTGGTGAGGCCGCACCTCGAGTACTGTGTTCAGTTTTGGGCCCCTCAGTACAAGAAGGACACTGAGGTGCTGGAGCGTGTCCAGAGAAGGGCAACGAGGCTGGTGAAGGGTCTAGAAAACAAGTCTTATGAGGAGCGGCTGAGAGAACTGGGGCTGTTTAGTTTGGAGAAGAGGAGGCTGAGGGGAGTCCTTATTGCTCTCTACAACTCCCTGAAAGGAGGTTGTAGTGAAGCGGGTGTTGGACTCTTCTCCCAAGAAACTAGCGATAGGACAAGAGGGAATGGCCTCAAGTTGCATCAGGGGAGGTTTAGATTGGACATCAGGAAGAATTTCTTTACCGAAAGAGTGGTTAGGCATTGGAACAGGCTGCCCAGAGAGGTGGTGGAGTCGTCAACCCTGGAGGCGTTCAAAAAAGGTGTAGACGTGGCACTCCAGGGCCTAGTTTAGGAGTCATGGTGGTGTTAGTTGATGGTTGGACTTGATGATCTTAGAGGTCTTTTCCAACCTTAATGATTCTATGATTCTAAGATGTGTTTTGCAATGTGGCTCTGTATTTTCTTGATCTTCTGCTTGCAGCACTCTGAAGACCAGCATTATCATCAAAAAATGAGTGTTGTTTTTTAAGTGCAAAATGAAACACACTGACTGCCAGCCTGGAAGGGAACACTCTGATAGCAAAGTAAAAGGAGTTTGTGGTCTTCACCTCTCCTAGAACGAGAAGTTGGATCTCAAACATGGTGCTGTCTGAAATGTCACCTTGACAAGCACTCACAGGGAAATCGAATTCCAGCTGGAGTGTGTAATTCTACAGGAAGAGTTGGTGGGAAAGCACAGGCAGCTCTGGGCATAACAAATTCCCAGGACTGCAGAGAGCTGTGAAATCCCTATAGAAAAGCACTGGCCCTCTCACACTAACAAACGCCAGAGATGAAAAATGCCATTTGCCACAACCCACAGAGCCCAATACCTTCACTTCTAACTTGGTGCAAACACTGCCTGCAGAAGCGAGAGGCACAAAGTCTGAGATTTGCAATAGATTCAGGGAAGTAAGCATCCAAACCCCACTGGAAATGACAAATAATGGCCACAGTGGCCCATGAGGGCATTTTTTTACATACAAGTCAGGCACCTTCTGTCAAAGCTGGCACAAAGAGCAAGGGGCTGAGCAAGGCAGGGAAAGGCATGACAGCATCAAACACACTTGTATTCTCTACTACAGGAGAGTGAATCTCATTTCTTTAAATATGATTACCAAGCCAGATCATTCTTCACACAAGACAAATACCTTTATCTTAACATCCAGTGAACATTTTGAACCAAAGGAGTACATGGCAGGAAAACGGAAGAGATGCAGAAGTAAAAATGCCTGATAATTATCCCCCTTGTGAATTGAAAAATGCATCAGATTCCAAAAAAAGATAACAGGACCTGTCAAGGTTGCCCTGATCAAGAAACAGTGAAACATAAAGTCTGTTTATTACAAATGAGCCCAGAACCTACTTGAATTGTTACCGCATTTGGAAACTTCAACCTGCCTTGTCTTCACCATCGATTTACAAGGAGTTATTATTGACAACCCGAGAGAAGAACATTCTTCTCTTTTTTCCTAGCATAGTGTCTCCCGTTGCCTTGATTATGATCTTGAGGGCAAGTACCAGCACTGATAGGAAACTGTAATGCTAAAATAATCACAAATTTCAAACTGAAAGTTTTAAAAAGTCCTAGTAATTTAGTCTCAGAAAAGTTGTTAAATGAGGATAAAACCATAATTCTCCAAGGCAGATATTCTGAAATTTGTCTGTCCACAAACATGATGAATGCAGTGAGAATAGGCTTAGAAAATTTAATTTGCAGTCCACTGTTTTCAGAGCCTCTGAGGAATGGAAAAGTAACTTACACTTGAGAAAGCTTTGTTATGACTATGCTGTTGCTACATGAAAATAGCTGTACATTTTTCATCATGTTGGATTTACATTTTGGAAGAACCTTCCGGATTAATACTAATTCGGGGATAAATGCATTGTGCATGATGTAGCATTTTGTAAAAAAAAGTACTTTACAGCCTTTTGGTAGAGATGGCCATCATTTTTCTGTGCTCACTCTTCATTACAAGAGTTCTGCTGTTGTTCTAACATAAGTTTTATTTATAGATAACCCACTGGAGTTTCACATGTACAACCACATTATGTCTCATTAGAGTCAAACCACTGACAATACTGCATGCCAGTCCCTGGAAATGGAACAGGCAGAAAATGGGAATTGACAGAACAGACATTTCTTTACATCCCTCTTTTTACCCCCCTTCTTGGGAGAGTTCAAGGCACTGTGCTCATTAAACATCTGCCTCACAGTAAGCAATATGTTTTATTAATGTTACAAATACTTCACATTATTCATAAATAAGGAATTGATTTATTTTTTTATGAATTCCATATGATGATGAATTTTTTGTATTGTTCAGGCTCCTGCTCAGACTTCAAAATGTCTTTTGTCTCCTTTGCCAAGGTCTGTTTGACAAAAGCAGAAAGTTGTCCTTCAAGCTAATAAGTCACACAACTGTAAGCACAGGGAAGGAGCATGTGTTCTCTGTTAGATATTCCTAATCAGCATGACACTTCAAATAAGTTACTTCATGCAGCACACAAATGACCTTGGATTATTACTTTGACTCATATTTTATGTTGTCAGCCTGCAGAATTTTAATTAGAATTGAGAATTCAGGAAATCACTGTATTCGATCCATCGACTCCTTACAACCCTGAAAATTATTGTAATTTAAGCAGTATTAGAACAGGAAGAAGGCTTTTGAGGTATCATTTTAGGAAACTAGGTCCAAGTTATTTATAATAGGCAAGGGGATACTTGTAATTCATTGTCCTCTGGGTGTATTCACATCTGACTGAAGTCTTTCTGATTCTGAAAAGCTTTACACAGCTGTCACAGCAAAAACTGGCTACAGAATTAACAGGGTAAATGTTCTGTCCCTTTTCTGTCCACAGGGCTGAATGTGCTACTCCCAATCCTTCCTGTATTTGGAGCCAAATCTGCACCTGGTTTAAGATGACACTCTGTAGAGGTTAGGAAGACAATGGAAGGAGCTTTTTTCCTTGACACAATTGTTTTCAGCTTGGCAATAAAGAATCCCAGTAAACTCCTGCCCCCTCAGCTGGACGTTGGCATGAGTTTTGCACATCGGTTCCTTTACTTCTTCCAGCACATACCACAGAAATTCAAGAATTATCATCAGAGCAGTTATGCTGCTAGTCCAATATCCTGTGCTTGACAGAGGCTGTGGCCAGCTGTGGCAAGAAACCCTACAGGCAACCAGCAGTGAAGAACACACACCAGGGACCCCAACCTCTGTTAGTATCCTGTGCTTATTCCCACGTTGCCTCTCCCCTGCATAAACCCCGCAACAAGTAAGCCTGCCCTTCTCCTAACCTCCTTTAAAAAGCCCCTGCATGATCTTGTTGTTAATGTGCATTACTATAATTCTGAATAACCTTGTAATCCTGAAAAAGGATGAGTTTTTAAACCACATTACTGTCCCCCGGCTTTTAGCTTCAGCAATATCATATGATAATGAGTTCTACAAATGAGTTGCAAGTTGCGTGAGAAAGTAGGTCTGCTTTTCAGTTTTTCATCAGCTTTTTTAATAGCATGATGCTAGGACTGGCTTCAACTGTCTACAGCAAAGGCTTATTTCTAAGTATACAAAACGTAAGGTTTGGTTTCCTCTCCTTGCATTGTTAGACACACAATCATTTTTTCTTCAGACAGGAATAAACCCCAAACTTCCTGCAGCAGGAAAAGAAGTTAAAAAAATCCTCCTCTGCAGCTTCTAAGAATTTCTAGTTCCAGCCCAAAGGTGTTCCTTTTCCGAGAATATGAGGCAATTACCAAAATAATAATAAAAGGGGCACAGCAAAAGATGATTGTCTGTGGCCTCTGACAGAAAGTCATTCCCCGTTCTGCACTCAGCTCTAGCAAGCCTCATCACTTTGGTTTATTAGCAAAGACAGGTAAATGAAGAGGAAAATGTTTCTTCTTTGTTAAAGGTACAGACTGCCACTAAAAATCAGGTAAGTATCTCTACGCTATTTATCTTCAAGATGTTGTCTAAAACCATCTTTTTGGATCTTTTTTGTGTATGTGTACTGTTGTGTGCTGTTGTAACACAGAAAAAGGATTTTGCCAAGGAATAATTTCATTGATCTTGGAGTTTCAAGCTATAGTTTGATTTCCCAAGAAAAAGGAACTTTGCTTTTGTCTTATAACAACTTTCTTACAGCCATTGCAAAAATATTGGAAATTACTTTCCGTTTCCATTCCCTCAGGAACTAGATAAGTATCTTTAAAGTTTCAATTCTGCCTACACCCAAAAAGTGTGTAAGGCTGGGCAGATATGGGCAGGCAAGATATTACAGTCCACTGACCATTATTTTGAAAGGCTTTAAGAAATGGTGGGAAAATAGAAAGCAGTCATTTTGACATTAATTGACATGAATTGGAGAACATTTAGATCAAAAGGAAATACTTGAAAAGCAATCCTAAGAACAGCCAGTGTGGTTTCTTCTGCAAAACAAAGCCAACCTAATTTGTTCCAATTATTCAAAACTATACTAGAAGTGGGCAAATCTTCTGGATTTGTGAACTTCTCAGACTACTTTCTAGGTTCATAAAAACCAATTAAGCCCCATGAATGGATTTGTTAAAATGTAAACAAAGCTGAAGCAATTTTACTGGTAGACTAAGGCCAAATGGCAATATGACTATAGAGGCTGCAATCTTCAGCCACCGAACGCTTGGAGGTTTTGGTTGTGTTTCACACACAAGGTATGTGCTTAAGGCACCACAGTCCATTAAGTCATTCTTACATTCCCTCTATAGTGGCAGGTGAAGAGCCCTTGGTTTTCCACCCAGTCCAAACTACTCTGCCCCCTTCCACAAATTTTGTGAAGTTACCAGATTATTCAGAAAAGAAATGCTGCATTTCACTATATATTAATGATGTTACCACTTACTGGGCTAATTCCAGAGCCCTTAGATGGAGCCCCATAAACAGTAAGTCTGAATCCCCCTTGCTCCCAAAGCTTGATATAGGTTTCTCTTGGTCTTCCTCACTCGAAGTTTGACAATGTCAGTCTCTTCCCAATAGATTTGCTTTGTATCCGTGAACTTATCAGAGCTGTGCTGGGTCTGAATGTCTCTCTCAGGCCACATCTCAGCAATCATGTGTCTTCCTGAGCTATTCCCCGACTTCTGAGACTGGCATGTGCTACATTCATCACGTTCCCTGTCTTTTTCCAAATAGTTCAACCTCTTTGGCAGCATAGCTCTTCTTCTCTGACAGCTAAGGAGGCAACTTGTAGCCAGATCTTTACCTGCAGTAGGGAAGGACCAAGGTGGGGAATGCTCTTCCCTACCTCCAATGACAAGGAGTTTGAGGCAGGCAGTACAAGCTGAATTTCTCTGTTCTGTTTTTTCTGTTGGGAAGAGGCTGTCTCTATCCCTCACAACTGACAGCTTCACCAATACTAATCAGGTAAAGCGGCAGTTTGACTAAGCATTACACATGCGCCAAATCCCAGTGAAGTTAACCAAGTGCATAAACAAACTCTCATGCAACTACAGCTCTGAAAAATGTTACAAATTTAGGACATGTATTTCATAGAATCATAGAATTGTTTAGGTTGGAAAAGACCCTTAAGATCATCAAGTCCAACCATTAACCTAACAGTACCAAGTCTGCCACTAAACCATGTCCCTAAGCACCATGTCTACATGTCTTTGAAATACCTCCAGGGATGGTGACTCCACCACTTCCCTGGGCAGCCTGTTCCAATGCCTGACAATCCTTTCAGTGAAAAAATCTTTCCTAATGTCCAATCTAAACCTCCCCTGGTGCAATTTCAATTACCTGATGGGAAGACACAGAGAAAATGGAACAAAACCATTCGCAGAGATGCACAGGGAAAGTCTGCGAGACAACAGACGCAAGTGGGAACAGGCGAAATTGTGTGTGGGGGGGTGTTGTTTGTTTGTTTGTTTTACCATGCGGGTGGTCAAATATTAGAACAGGTTGCCTAGAGAGGTTGTTGAATTTCCATTCTTGGAAATATTTAAAGCTTGACCAGGCAAGACCCTGAGCAATCTGATCTAACTGGCTCTGCTTTGAGCTGGGATTGAGCCACAGGACCCTCAGATGGCCCTTCTGAACTAGACTGCTGATTAAGTTGGTGATTTTACATGTCTTGCCGAACTGGGAACTGGGAATGGTTAGAGAAATGGATTTGGTAACATTTTTTCCACCCATAGGTCACACTAAAAGAGTATGTGTAAATCTCATAGAAGTTTGCAGTGATATTTGGTCCTTTAACTTCCCTTTTGCTTTCACTTTGTTCCTGAAGACCAAAAGAAGGACTATTAATGATAATCATTTTATAGCCTTAACACATCTTCTAAACCACTTCTCCTTTCAAAATGTATTGCAATTCTTATATTTCATTTCTAAATTCACTTATTGTCTTTTTTTCTCATGTTCTGAAAATAATTCAGAATTGGAAATGGCTGGCGGTGCTATCATTACCATCATTTACAATCATCTTCCTTTCCCCCCCACTACTCAAATAATATAGCAGAAAAAATGAGAGCAGTTCAGGACTATTGCAAGCATTATTATGATGAAAAATTCACCTAGAGCTAAATCCATTAAAGAGTCAAATGCCTGTGTCCTAACTAAGAGCCTTCGTGTGTAACAAAGTCCAAAACTGATTTTCTCAGACTCCAGTTACTCAGTGGCTAGGTCATGCTGCAGCACCAATGGACCAGGAATAAAGTTTCCTGCAGATCTGTTCCAGCCCAGGATTGCCAAGGTGTGAGGGTGCCAGAGATCCAACCCTACCAAGAGCCACAAATAAGGCAGTGACCACCTCCCCCACCTCCCCACCATGTTGGATACTACAGACTATCTCAGGGAGTACAAACCAACCAAACCCACACCAGATGAAGAAGAGGTGTTTGCCTTTTCCAAAACAACCCGTGATTAGGACAGTCATCTCAGGAGCTAGAAGTCTACCTCTTTTTTCCCCTGAGGCAATTAGTCTAATCACCAGGTTCAGTGTAAACTAGGGAAAAGCTCTCTTTTGCTATCATATCAATGCTGTTCTGCTTTATATGATGTAATTAAATATTACTGAGCCACAAGGCAAGTAAGAAAGTGAGTACATCTCTATAGTAAAGTGTTTAGGTGCTCCTATGATGAGGGCAATACTCATATTCTACTCGCCCTCCAATTAGAACATAAATCCTGTTTCTCCATTGTCATTGCTTCAAGCTTGAGGACATATTTGGGCTGGATGTCACCTTAGGTTGCTCTCTCATAATGATTTCAGTCCCTACACTGATTCAGCCCAATTGTAGTAGGACTAATGTATTTTTTGGTCATACCTGGAGATGCAAAATAGTCATCAGCAGACAGATGGGCTGCCATCATTTCCATCAGTTGCTGCTGTTACCTTCTCATCTGCACATCATCGACTTTGGCCAGATGCCCCATTTGCGTGCAACCAGCCAGAACACATTCATGATCTGAAACAAACTTTCATGACCTGACACTTTATTGATAAAAGCAAACTTGCAAGGCATTTAAATATGCAGTGTTTGTCAACTGTTTTGATACTTTGCAACATTTGGGTAAGTATCTTTCTGTGAATGTCAGCTGCAATTCTTGCTAAATCTAATTCAGATTTGCAACGAGCCAAATTAAAGATACATGATTTAGCTAAAACAATGAAAACTTACTTGAGCAATAACCTTGAAACTAAGAAACAATCTATTACAGACAGGATGTTTTTATTGTTGTAAATTTTTATAAGTATATAATTGGTGTATTTTCCAAGTACATTTTCCCATTTTCTCTAAATAAGACGTAACACTAGATTTGTACTGCCTAATTTAGGTGTCTAAATTGACAACAATATTTCATGTTTGAGTTCAGGAGGATTATTTGTGACTTAGAACTAATTTCCAGACTGACTGACCTTCACTCCTATGATGGAGGGAATGGATGGAAATAATTGCAATGCGGGTATTAGGCAGACTGCCGACTTAAAGTCCCTAACTCATCTGTCAAAACTGCTGCTCCCAGGTCATCATGCATCAGTAGAATGAGCTTTTTTGCTTCCTTTTTAAGCTAGAACTTTATTAAATGAAGTCTCCCTTTTCATCTAACTTTGTCAAATATACCTCATCAATATGAGTTAATAGTCTTACATGACATTTTGAAAATTAAAGCTACAGTTTATGTGTTCATCCTGAGAAGTCTATATATGTGTACTGGTTTGGGCTAAGATAGAGTTAATTTTCTTTATAGCTTGTATAGTGACATATTTTGGAGTTGTGATGAAAACAGTGTTGATAACACAGGGACATTTTAGTTATTACTGAACACTTTCTGCTTCTCACACCACCCCACCAGCAAGTAGGCTGGGGGTACACAAGAAGTTGGGACAGTACACAACTGGGATAGCTGACCCCAACTGACCAAAAGGATATTCCATATCATATGACATCGTGCTCAGTAATAAAAGCTGTGGGGAAGAAGGAGGAAGGGGGGATGTTTGGAGTTATGGCATTTGTCTTCCCAAGTAACCGTTATGTGTGATGAAACCCTGTTTTCCTGGAAATCACTAAACATCTGCCTGACGATGGGAAGTAGTGAATGAATGTCTTATTTTGCTTCGCTTGCATGTGCAGCTTTTGCTCTGTCTCAACCCATGAGTCTTTATCTGAACCCATGAGTTTTCGTACTTTTACCCTTCCAGTTCGCTCCCCCATCGCACTGGGTGGTGGGGCGAGCAAGCAGCTGTGTGGTGCTTCACCACCTACTGGGGTTAACTCACAACAGTATGGTATTTGTGGAAGTTACTTGAGGAGGTTACTTGAGCTTTACATATATGAGTTTTTTCACAGGCTTTTGGTGTGAAACGGTACTATCACGTTTTAATATGAGCTGCAGCTTCCGCTAATTGTGGTACAAATGACACAATGGCCACTGGCCACAAAAGCCAGTAAGCTGAACATCTTCTGAAGCTTCGAGTTTCTTATGGATAAGGAAATTTTTCTTCCTTTGAATTAGTTCTCCCATGTTCTGTGCCCTAGTCAAGCTCAAGTGCTTCTCTATAAGAGCTTTCAAATGCTCTTACAGAACAGCAAGGCACCACAGCTTGGACACCCATTTTAAGAGCACAACTTCTCTCCCTCACCAACCATGAAAACTGCGGACGATTACACTCCTATATCAGGAGACAACATTTGGTGGGAAAAGCTGAGGAAGTAATTTTAGACTAAGTTTCTTCCTATTCTGCCTGTACTGTACTTCATACCTTTGGATGACCAAGTATAAATGGTTGTAACAGCTGTTTTCATAGGGTTGAAAATTGAACAAGCTCACACACAAGAACTATGAGTTGGTATACGTAAAACAGAATGGGGATAAAATTTACAGAGCTATATTACATTTTCTAATGGAATTGAAATTATCCTAGAAACTTAGTAAGGCTGTGCCAACAGTCACTTTATTACCTGTGTAAGTTTAAAATTCTCCTATATGACGTAAGCCGATAAACTCATAGTGTGTCATTCCCCATATTTCAGAGACGAAGTCATTGTGTCAGGCTGCACTAGGTGCTATAGAGGAAAGTCACTCCGTGCACACTTTAACTGAGGGAAAAATTCCAACTGTTTTTGTCAGTCTCAAGATAAATGTACAGTAAAGCCACATCGATCCCTTGTGTATCACACAACATTTCCTTTCAACTTATTTCCCTTGTATTTAATCTATTTAGCTAAGGTGTGTTTTCCAAACAGCATCCATCTCAACCTGAAGACTTCAAGTGATAAAGAGTACAAGACTCCCTGGACAGTTTGGTTTGGTGCTGAATTGCTGTCATCTTTAAAAATGTGCACCTTAATTTGAACATAAATACATCTGCTTTTGTCTGGCATTGGAACTGGCTCTCATTTAACATTTCTCTCCTAGACAGAAAAGCCGTTTTGTACAAGGCATTTTCCCCCATTCATTTACTTATCTACTATAGTGCAGTCACTCTTCCATCTTCTTTTTGATGCATGAAATGGGCTGAGCTCTTTTAGTCTCTCACCACAAGACATTTTCTATGCCTTTGCATCATTTTAAGGACGCTGTAAATACCCCTTCCCGTGACCAACCAGAAGGGTCATGAATCCTCATTCCTTGTCGCTTGCCTTCCCTGTTTCCTTTGGCTGGATGGCATGGGCGAACAGTGGCTCTGCAATTACTCCCAGCCCCTTGCAGTCTCACATTTGGCATGAAACCTGGCCTACAATGTGGATTTCTCTTATTTCCTCCTTGTTTTTTTCTTCAAGCCAGGTTTGAGATTTGAACTCCAAAGGATGCTATTTTTCTTAGCACACAGAGGCAAGGCAGTGGTTGCCAAGCAACAAGAGCTATAGGAACTTTTTTTTTTCTGAAAATTTCTCCCTCCCACTCAGATTTTTTCCAGTTTGGAAGCTTATAGGTACAGAGTATTTGCATGGAAAAGCAGCCACCTAATGTCCTTTGAATCAAAGCAACGATCAAAGCCTTAAAGGCCATATCATTAGAGAGTTCAGAAGCATCTGAAATTTAATGCTGTCAGATTTGGCTTGGTGGCAGTCAGAATATTTTGAATTTTTAACGCTGTTTTCCTCATCTCAGCATTAGCCAGAAAATGAGACTGAATTATTGGGACCTTATTGGTAATATCCAATACTGAATTTTGAAGATTCTGACTTTTTTCTTCCTAGAAAGAAACCACAGTGCTAAAGTAGTTATATCACTATAGGACCTGCATGTATACCTAAAAATGGAAAAGTACTGTTAACCCATTGCACAGATTGACAACCAAAGGATGATGAAATACTTGAACTCTATGATTTTCAGTGCCCCCAAATTTGCCAGATCACAGGAATCTTACTGCTTAAGCTTTATATCACTTGTTGTACATAAACTGCATGAGTGGAAACATTTCTGCACTCCTGGACCTGGGTTCTTGACCAACTACATCCTGAATCCAGGTCAGACAGAGACCCAGGCACCTGCTGTCACAGCACCCTCCACACCACACCCTGACTTCCACAGAAAGAGAACCCAATAGAGAGATCACAGCAGATCCGCAGAGTGATCTGGTCAAGTCTGCAGGCTGGATCCATGGGGGATCAATATGCCCAACCAGACTGTGGTTAGTGACAGAGGCAGGCTCAGTTCAGGCAGAAAATCAAGTTCCTTTTTGAATCTCTCTCCTGGACTTACCCATTTCAGTGAGATTTCTGTGAGATTCTGCAGGTACTTTACCTGCACCTACATTTTAGATACCTAGATTACACTCACGCTGGTAAATTAAACAGTGCAAAGGAATTTTTCCAGGCACTGGAATTCAATTATTTATATTGTTAAACATTTATGTTTGTTCCCATGCCACCTAGCATTTTCCCAGAGAGATTCAGACCCAATCTTGACATGAACACAGGCCAGGAACTATTCCTAGTAGTCAGTTTGGATGCCTGTTTTAGAGAGCATCAGAGTTTACCAAGATGGATACAGGCCATTTCAATGAACTGCCCGTTGGCCTCAGAGCCAGGAAACATTCCCAAGGAAATTTAATTTACTAGTATATTGAGCTTTATGATTTAGCCATATCATTGTACACAGCTCGTACAAATGAAACCTCCTTTAATATATGTTTGTGCTCTTTAGCTGGTCAATGGGTGGCTTTGCTTAATTTTAAGCACCTAAACTTGGTGGAAGGAGATGGCTCTTCACCTTTTGCTTTTTGTTTAGATCTCTGGACCTCTCTATTGATCCTCCACACAGCATGCAAGTTTGTTTACTCCTAAGCTCCCTTCTGGAGTGAATGTTCTCGGCTGATCCCAATGTGCAGTCCAGAAAAGTTTGCTCAAATGATTTCTCATTGAAGAAATTTATTCTGAGATCTCGCTGAGATCATACTAGATTTGACTCCTACATTCCCATGCAGTCCTCAGTCCCAAGAGTCCTAGCAGGTTTTGCTCCATCCAACACCTCCACATTCCCTGACAGTGTGTGACCTCAGCCCGTGTAACACTTTTGCTGGGTAGGTTATGAAAATACTTCACTGCAGCAAATTAGGTACTTTCAATTCAAACACACAAACAAGCAAACAAACAAAAAAGCAAATAAAAGGCTTTTAAGACTTAAAGGCTCCAAAGAGATGCCAGACAGTCCCTACACAGTACAGTCATGACCAGTGTGCTCTACAGAGCTAAATCTTGAAAAACGTAGATTTAAGCCACTCAGTACCATTATACTGGCAGCCAGGGATCACTTGCTTTTGCAAGACTGCTTCATTAGACAACTGAAATGTCAGTGAAAGTGGGAAGATCAACTCTTCTTCCTGGGAACCTCAGTGCTAAATGGTTTGTTGAATACCATCCTAAACATGTCACAGAGCCATGGCAGAATAGAGACATGAACTCAGATGCTCTGAGTTCCAGTGTAATGAAATAGCGACTGCTTGCCATCCCTTGCTAGCCTCAGCTAACCATGCAGGCCTAGATGGCCAGACAATTTTGTATGCATTGTTCCTTGCTAATCCCATTCAAACTCTAACTGTGACTCTAACACTCCTCCGTAGAGATCTGCCTAGGAGACCTCCAGACCAAAGCAGTCAAACATACCTTCAGAATAACCCAGACAATCACACTTCATTCTATAGCCTCTTCTTCTCTCCCCAGGGACAATCAGCTTTTGTAGGACACGATTTCCATTCTGCACCTATAGATAAGTTTCATTAGTTCCAGGCAAGAAGCTCTCTCCTGAAGGTCATATTCCCTCAAGTTGCTTTGTAGACACAGCTGGAAGTACAGTTAGATTTTTGCCTTCAGCACTGACTACGCTGAATACTGGTTTGAGAGAAAGTAACTCTCCTTATTTAAACAGCAAGAAGAAGAGTACATATTGTCACAATGGGAAAACGATTTTGCAGAAACAAGGTTTTTAGGAGAAGGTTCATCTTTTTTGAACCCCGGGTAAGTTAGCTGGAAAAAGTGGATGGCCTTCATCCAGTGTGATACAAAGCAACAAAATCCAAGACAGACAGAACACAATTGCTGTTAGTCCAGCCTCATTATGTTAATCAGTTACACAAAAGAGGATGGTTAGTAGCTCTGGGGTACTGACAGAGGAAGAGAGAACAGGAACAGTGAGAAAAAAACATCATTAGTGATTGTAAAACAGAAAGTGGGCAGAAAAAAGACTGTAATGAACTCCATAACTGTTGTTTCTGCTGAGACCATAATTCTTATAATCCAGTGGTTATGAATTCCTTTTCTAGGCTCGTCTTTAGAAGTTTTTTTTTAGGTTTCCATTGCATTAGTGAAGTGGTTATTTTGTGGGAAATGCTTTTCCATTGATAACAGCACATTTCTATCCTTTACCAGTTCTCTGTGTGAGTTCTTTCTGATGTATAGTGGTTGTTAAGTGTCACCCACACAATTTCCAGGAGGACATTTTGTGCGCCGCATGACGTATATCAAATTCTGGGGTAAAAGTGTATGAACCATGGGTTTTGCTGGTTGTATTGTAGGAGTACTAGTTGCAATGCCTGTGAAGATGCCTTGGCAAGTATTACATTTGTTTCGGTGTGTGCTGAATTACAGTAGGATTGCTGTTGCTGGTGAGCCTGACAGATTGGAATATTACATAAAAGTTGGTACTAAGAGAGGTAGGAAAAAAGTGTTTCATTCTTCTTTCGAAACAGACTGCAGTTTCTTTATTTTTTGGGGGGTGTAGATTCTGGCAGGAACAGACAGAAACAAAGAAGAATATTTAGCGATGACAGCACAATTTTTACCTCCTCTTTCACAAACCAAAGGGTCAGTTAAGTTTTTGCTGAACAGATGTACTTCTTCTTATTTGTTCACCCACAAAAGCAAGATGCAGTCACAGTTATGGAACATATACAAATATGTGTGGGCAAGTGCCTGTGTGTGTGCCTCCCGGTGGACATGTCTGAACCAGGAGTCTGGAATTCCCAAATGCTAAGTCCACTCCTATGAGAAAAAGACTGAGATAGTAATGTCTGTCATTCCTATCTTTCTTTAAACAGTAAAAAGTACCATATTGTTATGGAAGTTCCTCAAATCCAGTCCTCCACAGACAGACAGAAGAAAGGGGTAAGAGACACTGAAGATAATTCACTAGAAAAGTAGGAAGAAAAAATAGTGTTTAGCTTTCATTGTCAATGCTGGAAAGCATAGTAAAATAATACAACAGTAAAGAGCTATTGTGAAGCCATATACTTCCAAAAGCAGCCTCACACTTTAAAAGCCTGCCTTTCAGAGAATGGAAGTGCATTTTCAGAAGGGGATTAATGGTTTGTTCTATTTCACATTGCCAGTCTGGGTGCAGTTTGCTGTATACATTTCTTGAAAACATCTCAGTGTACTCATTTGCAGTTGAAAAGACAGTGCAGGATATTTATTGTTACCCTATTTAAAGCATCTAATAAAACTGCAGTTATTCTGGGGAACTAAATCAAACCAACGTAATAATTACCCGGCTGTATGGATCAGGGATCTGTTTGCTGTTGTTTTCCACTGACGATGGAGGACTTCTAGAAGGGAACAAAATGAAAGTAGACAGCATCATTAGCTAAAAGAAACATACATCCACAGTGCCTTCTCTGGGTATCTTAGTGTGACACTGCCTATCATAAAGTTGTTTGAGTCGCAATTAAAGTTCTATCTTAAACCTGATTTTCTCTGTCAACAGGGAACACAGTGACAAATTGTTGCTCTCTGGAAGTAGTAAGAGTAACTTCTAGATTGCACAGATAAAATACACTTAATACAAAACTATTAGAAAGAGACACTCGGAAAGAAAATGAAAATCCTGCTTACAGCTGCTTCTTATTTATATCAGCATATACGTTTATACACGTATGCTCCCCACTCTCAGTTTGTTCTTAAGAAAATTGCACAGCTGGGGATCTGATAACTGGGCATGACCTCTGTCCTTGTCTTAGTCTTCTTAGATGATGACGTGATTTGAGGACTCGTACAACTTTTTGTACTCTAACAGGCCTTGCAGTTCCATTCAGATTTAGATTCTTCATATCCTCCTGCTCAGAAAGGATTCCTTCATGAATAAATAAATAGTTGTCAAAGTAGTTTTTTAATCCTTTTGCCACTAAGTTGGTGGCTGTTCATATTTTGAAAATGCATTACCCTTTCAATATGATCTTTTGCAATATCACCTATGCTGGTATTCTGACCAAATGTAGCTGCTTATAAATGGAGATGTCCTTGTTTGTGTTGTCAGATTAGACTCACTTTATAGAGAGTGAGGAGAAATTGGTATTTCAGAATATGAGTCATTTCACAAAAACATATGTGGAAAAAACTGGTTAGACAAATAACACCCAGAGATACCTTTATGTTCCTTTGACTATACATTGACCTATGGTTGCAAGGCCAAGTGTAGACATCTAGCTCAGATGTAGACATTTAGGAGCTGAATTAAGTCCGTAGGACAAGATTCTGTTGAAAAACTACATTGAGATGTATGTAAGTAGGAGTCCACCTGCTGAGACAGGTGTCTAGGTTCCCACCACAGGAACTGAAGACCTACGGCTCAACTCAGTTCTTTGCCTGCACACAAACATTGTTGTTCAAGATGCTGCAACCTATCTGTCATCTCCTGCTCCAGAGGTGTACAGGTGTGCAGCAAGTCCTATGTCTTCACATGTTTGCAGATATCTCATGTACTTTCGAGTATCTCAGATAACACTAGTTGCTTATATTTAGGCAACTGAATTATTTACCTCTGGATTAGATTTTTTCTTTGACTCTAAGGGAACCCTAACCACATGGCATGCATATTACATCTACATTTATGTTCCCTAATCTGGCGCCCAATCCCAGTAACACTGATGGACATTAGGAAGGGCTAATGCCTCCCTCCCTCAGATCCTGAACATGAATAGATTCTGTGAATTGTGCCAGTTCTGAACTATATTGTAATCAGGTCATTAAGTTCTTTTTCATTTGGCACAACACTCAGATCTCAGCATGAAGCCCTTTGTCACTTTCGGAAATATATATCATAAAAAAACGCATCATTAGGTGAATACATTTTATATAATCATGTACAATGCACGAGGGAATAATGCACACGGCTTAGTAGTAGTTCTTGATTGCAATTTAACACAATGACAATCAACTTCTCCAGAGTGATAATGACTTTGGGGTTACCAAGCACATTTTCAACTCCAAGTAACACTGTGCCTGCAAGTCATCTACCACATTTGAGGACTTAGCCCCAGACTCATCTGTCCTAACTTTAGGTTCACGAACGGGAAGCATAGGCAAGGAGCTCAGCCAGTCTAAGCTTCTTCAGATCATAGTTACACTCAGGGGCTGTGTATTAACGTCTCTTGACTACAGGACCTTTTTGCACTATAGACTGTGTTTAGTTGCTCAACATAGGTGAGCTAAGTCTTACCTTTAAACTAGGAGTTCTCTGCAGTTGAGATCTATCTGTATTTTTGGACTGCCTAGCAACACAGGGTTGAGGGGACACAACTGGGGCTCTACAGCATTACTGCAGTAAAATAATTAAGAATAATAAAGTGGCAATTCTTACACAGACAAAACTCCCACGAAAATGAACTAGGAGCTTGGGTTTGGGGGCCAAGAGAGCAGATGATTAATTCTGACTCTTGGCTTGTCCCAGCATTAAAAATACCTGCAGCACTGGAAATGTATATTCAGATTTCCAGGACATGGAATAAAATAACTTGCTGTAAGATCCTGCCATCCAATATTTACTAAGGTATCGAAACATGAACGTTTCCTAAGACATAAAGTATAGACTATTTACAGCTGAGATGTGTGCCCTCATGTAATTTCCCTGGACATTTCCAAGATCACTTAGCTCCCTAGGGCATGACATGAAGGTACAGCTGCACTTGTCTTGCTCCTTTTCGGCGCTCTGACTTTTGGTACTCTATAAATCAGCCAATTAACTTAAATCACAGATTATCCTGTGAAAAAACTGCAGATAGTCTTATGCTGCATTTAATCTGGTAGCCATATGTATTAAAATTATTGTAATCAGTGCTCATCTCTGCTTGTTGACTGAAAAAAGAAAGAAAGTTTTATGTTTAAGATCTAACGGGCAGTTACAAAACCTCAGCTGTATTATTTGCTCTGATATTGACTGACTTGGTGACTTAATTAAGTCCATTATTGCTTGATTTTCAGAAGTGCTGAGAGCTGTTGTTTCTATTGACTTCATGTTTAAAAAGCAGCTGCTTAATACCATGGAAACTTAAGATATTAATCTCTCCCCATTTCTTTTTCCCTTTTTGAAACTGGACAAATTTAGTATTTACCTAGCCTTCAAGGGTATTTGGAGGCTAAATCCATTAGTGATTAAGAGGCAATCAGAAAGCTTGGTCTATTCAATGCACAAGTCTATAAATAAAATAAATAAAAGTAGAATGTCAGATTTCTGACATACAGCAATTCCTTACAATATCAGCTTTTTGGAAAACGATTTCACTTCTATTATTTCAAGAAAAGCTGGTGATGACACAAAACCTAATGAAGCTCTGAGTGATCATACAAAATAATAAATCCCTGTGCTGGCTTGACGCTGGCTGGATGCCAGGTGTCCACCAAAGCCGCTCTAGCACTCCCCCTCCTCAAATTGACAGGGGAGAGAAAATATAATGAACGGCTCGTGGGTCAAGATAGGGAGAGATCACTCACCAATTACCGTCATGGGCAAAACAGGCTCAACTTGGGGAAATTAGCTTAACTTATTAACAACCAAATCAGAGTAAGGTAATGAGAAATAAAACCAAAACTTAAAACACCTTCCCCCCACCCCTCCCTTCTTCCCAGGCTCAGCTTCACTCCCAATTTCTCTACCTCCTCCCCCCAAGCAGCGCAGGGGGACAGGGAACGGGGGTTGTGGTCAGTTCATCACATGTTGTTTCTGCCACTCCTTCCTCCTCAGGGGAGGACTCCTCACACTCTTCCCCTGCTCCAGCACGGGGTCCCTCCCACGGGAGACAGTCCTCCATGAACTCCTCCAACGTGGGTCCTTCCCATGGGCTGCAGTTCTTCACAAACTGCTCCAGCGTGGGTCCTTTCCATGGGGTGCAGTGCTTCAGGAACAGACTGCTGCAGCGTGGGTCCCCCATGGGGTCACAAGTCCTGC
>WAAD01032219.1:0-28298 GCA_013389945.1 Fregata magnificens | reverse complement strand
GCCGGACTTATAATCCGTGATTGTGACAGTTCCGTGTACTGGGCGCGACCGGACTTATAACAACAACTTGGGCTACCTTAGCCTGTAACGCAACACTCCCTCCCTCCACGATCTGCAGCTAACCTCTCAAATGGTCATGCTGAAGGCCGAACGACCTCCCAGCTTATGCTGTTCCCATCCACTTGCTTACAAAAGAGCATCTTGGACGAAATGCTTTCTTCCAGCAAAACTAGCCAAGCCCTTACCAAACCTATGTGGCTACCTCAAGTCAGGCAATCAGCCAACCTTTATAATTTGGTAATATTTTAAAATAAAAATATTTTATAGAATATATGTCCCATTTTTCTGAAGGTCAGCTAATAGCTAGTTATGGCAGATGTAAATCATTAGAAAAACAGTACAAACTCTGTGACATTTGCTCAGACTTCATATATTTATTATTATTAAATATTTGACAGACAAAACATCCATTAATTAACAAATGATGTATTTAACATCCTGCCTGTCTTTGCAACAACGGCTGATGTTATTAAGAAAAACTACGCCCAGAAATAGAAGCAGCTTGGAAAGGGAAAAATCCCATTCTCAATAGAAAATAAGTACAAAGAAATAGTATAAAGGAAGTTAAGAAGTAAGGAGAAAATAAATGGTTCTTTCACAAAGTCCAGTTATGTACATTTAGTATGATATACGTAAGGATAACCTAGGCTTAATTGATTGCTATACCTGTCACTTGCCTCCGAATTACCTAGTGTGTCACTGAGTGAGAAAGTGACTCAAATGAATGGGTCCACAGATCAAAAAGATGAAAGCTGGCTGGACTGGGGCCAAACTACAAAAAAAAAAAAAAAAAAAAAAAAAAAAAAAAAGAAAGAAAGCATTTTAGGTATTATTTATTTGATGAAGAGCTGTCTTCAAGGAGCTCTGTTCTTGGTAAGACAAAGTATGGGGAAAAAAGAACATTATGCCCAGGGCAAGATTAATAGTGTTCCCCATCAACTAGAAGTCTATACAGCTAAATACAGCAGAGCAAAATCAGCAGAAGAACTGCCATATACTTCAAGGAGCACAGGAATGGTGTGCTCTGTATACCTCAGATATGAGGTATATGGCAGACTACCACAAAATCTTTCTCCATAGTTATTGTACCTCTAACACAAAGTTACATCTGGGTACTTCCATCACAAAAATTATCCTTGTGACTCAATAGGGTTCACAAAAACATCCACATCTCAGCAGTATGAGGAACACTATGACTAAATCAGTCTATTTCATAGCTGACCAGTTCTTTGATACAAACATCTGTCTCCTTCCTTTTTAAGAACAGACACTTTTTTATGATTAATTCCCCACCAAGACATCATTCTTGCAAAAAGTTAGCAATAAAGGTTTAGGAGAGCTTTTCGTCTTCCCAGTAAAGAAACTGAGTGCACTATCTGAAGCAATTTGTCATATGAAGAGGTTTGCGTCATAAAACATATCCCTGTTACAAGATGGGTTGGCATTTTCACCTGTTTTATACAGAAAAGATATCCATCCATAAGCAGGCTTGAATTTTGGCCAAAGGAAATTGAAATTATGCTTTCCTTTGAAAATTCAGAATCACTGAGTTATATTTTCACATAACGTCCACTTGGAATATAGTGTGACTGTGTAGCTCTGTAATACTGTATGGCTATTGCCAACAACAACCCAGATGCCTTGTATTGAGCCTGCAGGGCCTCGGGACTGTGGCTTGCCAGGCTTGCTCTGTCCTAACCTTTCCTGACCTGCCAGCAATTTGTATAACTTGATTTAGCTGTAACAGCAATTTCTTTAATTGATTAGGTGTCTTTGGCTGATTTGCTTTACTTTTGTTATCTTTGTGTGGTATAGCTGCAGTTTTATATAGATAGATGTAACAAGCAGTTATTCTGTGTGGAATGAGATATTTATGTCTAACACATTGATGTAGTGTACAGAAATACAGACCTGGCACAATAGCAGAGGCCCTGAGAAGTGGAAGAATAGGATGGAGCACAGAGGAGTGCAGGCATGGGATGATAAGAGATGTGTCACAGGCTGGCGCTGCAGACCGCACACCAGAAACAACTCAGGAAAGGTTGGTTAAAAAAACTGTCCTGGACCTGGGCAAAACAGGCTTTACTGGTAATAAAGAGAATAAAGAAATAGTATCTAAGGTATGTAAAAGGGATATATATATAATAAATTCAGATGTATCATGAGGCTTCAGACTAAAGAAGAAAAACAAAGGTGAAAGAACACATTATCAAACATATAAAAATGTCCCTAAGTGGATGCTACAGGGACGAAGAAGAAACCATCAACATGACCATCATATTCCTTCTGGTGAAGGACTCCAGATGCTGACAGCTGTTTGTAACATCCCAACCCACCCACCCAGCAGCACAACATCACCAACCGCAGGACCCAGAGGAGCAAAGGAAGCATGCATGCAAAACCAGGAAAAGGGGTAGAAACTAAGAAGTACGTATATAACTACCGTAAATGCATTATTACTCTTTCTTATTCTGTAACAAGTAATTCTGCACTGATAAAGATTAGATTCTTTCTATTCTGCATTAATAAAGATTAAGATTTCAATTATACTAACAGTAAATACTTTTACTGTTCCATATGTTATATATTGTTTACTTTTATGTGATGTGCTTCCTCTTTGCCCATAAATGTCTTTAGAGCATAACAGTAAGAAACTATCAAAATAACGTTGCTAAATCAGGTATTGATGACTTGTCATCAATTCTCCACACAATTTCGCAGCCATCCTTCAATAATTCATGAGTTCAATGTGAGTGCTTAAATTGTTAAGAACAATTCCACAGAAAAGCTGCAGCACTAAGCCAAATCTGAGAAGAACATCTGACCTGCTCTTCCTCATTCTTCATGAAAGTGGTATCTTAGTTAAGTTGTAGTGTGCTTTTTGTCTTATGCATAGAAAGTAAATTGAACTGGATCCTGTGAAAGTGGTACTCTTAAAAATACTAACAGAGCTCATATTTGCCATTATTCAGCCAATGCTAACAATTCTTCAGAACTGAAATACTCCTGAAGACAGGAAAGGTCTGCAAGCTGCAAAGACAGTGAGGCGCTGGGTACTCTGAATATCAGCAGGCCTTCACTTGCTCAATACCACTGTGTCAACACTACAGACTTTTCTATAAAGCTTTTTAAAGCCATTTCCTGAGATTTTGTTCTAATTTCCTATTTAAATTTCTTCCTGGTCTCTATACATCCTTGCTCCATGATACATTTGGGGGTTGGACTAGATGAGCTTTAAAGGTCCCTTCCAACCCAAACTATTCTATGATGATTCTATGATCATAGTTGTATCCTTTACAAAATGTCTACCTTTTTGTTCTAACTTGTGGCCCTTTCTTACTTCTGCTGTCCATTTGACCCACGCTTCAAGCCCTCACCTTTCTCCAGCTCCAGCTATTTATTGTCCTTTTGATTTGTTGGAAACCTGTGTTTCCAGCCAGAAGAGCTTCTTCAGTCATAGAATAACCCGGCATTTATATATCTATGTGACAAAATGACCAACAGTAGCCCATATCAGCTGTCCCCTCTGCTCTCATCAATGGATGCTCTTTCTTTTTAGCATTTCTGTTGTTGGAGAAGACACTGGTTTTACCAGAGAAGACATCTTTACCTGGTCCCTTACTCACAGATGTTCAGTCACACACGGCAGGCAGATAACAGGTGACACCACGACTCCATCACATCTCTTCACACCCCTTTTCCAGAGCCATTGGCACCTGAGAGTTTCCCAGTTAGTAGCTGAAGAGCAGATCAGTAATAGGAAAGTTTGAGGAAATTAGAACTATGAAAGTATTTTTTCCAAGGATTGAAAGCACGGCTTTAATTTTCCAGGGGTTTCTGTTAGGATTTTTCACAAAACTGGAACTGAAAGAATTCAAACAAGAAACTTCCATAACAAAGCCATTTGGAAGGTTTTTTTAAAGGCACATTCAATTGGACTTAAGTGTCTAGGACTCTTTCCTTAATTGCCCCTGGCCAATACTTTTAGAAATGTTACTGGCATTTCAAACGGCAAGTAAAAATTTACAAAAAAAGTCAAATGCAAAAACCCCTCAATATATAGTAAGTTCTTCTCCATATATAATTTTACGAAAATTGTGGTCAGCTTTAAGAGACAGAGAGGAAAGAGTGGTAATACCAATGACCTCTACAGTGCTTGCAGAGCTTGAGATCACTAGAGCAAAATATCATAGGATATTTTTACCAGGGGAGGTTTACAACAATGATATAAGCTAGCCAGCTAACTCTGTTCTCAGCTTACACCCACTCAGCGCCGTAACACCCTTCAGAAAAAGACAGATGTAGGGGTGTGAAATAACATGTGGCATGCACAGAGATGATCAGCAGCATATCTGTCAAACGCTCAGACAGTATCAGGGCACAGGGCTGCAGGGACCCTCTGCAAAGTGACGGTGAGGCAGAAATGAGAACTGGCAGCTGGACAAAAGGAACAAGTGAAGCCCACTGTCGCTGGTGAAAACCAATAGCAATTTCTCCTTTTAAAAATTAACATAATCTGCTTTAATTTACCTAAAATTGCAGAATCTATTGCTATCTCCCTCCCTGCTTCTTTCTTCTTCTAGGGTGCATTTGTATCTTGAACTATTAGCTTGTCATATGTGTGATTAAGTTTTGAAATTTGGAATTTAGCTCAGTTATGCTGCCATCTTTCAGGATCTGGTGCCATCTGTCAAAATAATTCACTTGGATTCCAATTACTTCCAAACTGGTGGCAATGTGGAGGTCTCAGAACTCATGGCATTCAGTCATATTGCATATGTATAAATTCAGATGTGTCATAGTTATTTACCTCATAGTATAATCGTATTATCTGTGTCTGTTTCCTAATCTACCACTCTATACTATAAAACTATCACAGACTTAATCTAAATTCAAAAATTTGACAGCTAGATTTTTTTTAATTTTGTATCAGGAGTTTTTTTCAATCCTTAATTAATACTGTTTTCAGACATTTCAAATCTATGTATTATTCGCTCCCATAATGTCTTTGAACAAGTGAGCTCCTACCTCCTGCAAAAGCAGGATTCATCGCACCTTGTGCTCACCATTTTAAAATTTGTTCATCCACTCCAATTCAGTGTTTTAAGTCCCTTCCACAGTCAACTAATTCCAAAGAGTTCAATCCTAAATCAGTAGGATAACATGTCATGTAGAGATGTCTGTTTCTCTCCACTAACTGCTAAACCATGCTCCTTCTCCAAACACATGAAATAAAAATGGCTTTAGAGTATTTTTTTTTCCATTTTGACAATTATCCAAATTAACCTACTCAGGGAAATGCTATGTAATATCACAAGATGTTTTAATATAGCAGAGCACAAAAAGGTCCAACAGCTAGAATATCAGCAATATTCAAACTAAAATTTACAGATTTTAAACAGCGAACTCAAATAATTTTGAAAAGAGCAAGAAATGTGAGGTTTCAAAACAAGGCTGGTGATCTTTCTAACCAGTAGATCACAAAGAAAAAAAAAAAAGTATTGATCTAAAATCTGTGCAAAGCCCTAAAGAAATATTGTCTTTTCCAAGCTGAAATAATAGAAGTCATTAAATAAAAGTAGAAATGGAGGTGAAGTAATTTGCAAGAGAGAAGCAGAAAAAGAATTGAAACTAGGACTCCCTGATTCTCAGTCTTAAACCTTATTCCACAGGTCAGTCTTCTTCAGTGCTGATACTGCTGGGCTGCCTTATAATTTTTTGGTAGCCTGTGCCCTAATCTTTTGTTGTTTGACATCACATCTGCTAATGTTTGTTCTTGCCTTCATTTCTTCTTGAATGGTTCTTTCCTGTAATAACCATTGTCTTGCGTAAATGATCTTGCCAGCCTTTTCTCCTGTTTCATTGTAGGAATCATTTAAAGTCATTATTCTTCTAACCTAAATTTCAAAGCCAATTATGACTTCATTATCTCTGTCTTGCTATGTTATACATCCATATCATGTTTAATATGTAAGATTATCATGTAATGAATCACCTCCCGTTTAATACTTATTTGAAAATTAAGGCATAAGTCAAATACCCAGAACTCCTTCACTATAAAAACAATACAACTATGACAAGGTAGGTGAAATGAAGTAAATTTATTTGTGAAATGAAAAGATGCAGGAGATGGGGATGATTGCCTTGTACCAAGCAGCAAAGATATGGAAAGAGACTATAGGTCTGTGAAAAAGGAAATACTTGCATGAAGAAATAAGCAGGCTTCACATTTTTTACTGTGAAGGAACTCAGAGGGAACAGGATTACTGAAGGCAATCTTAAAGGAAAGCAGAAGGAAATCTAGGAGCTAGAAATGTTCCATTTATATTTTTCAAGGGGTGAGGAGGAGGAACAGAAAGGAACAAATCTCCTGTAAAGCTAAACTGTAAGTATAGGAAGCCAAGGAGTCATCCTGGGGGGTTTAACCACCTGCAGCCAAAGGAGAGCACCAGGCATCCATAGCAGTGATTGTCCTATTAAGCCAGGTGACCAGTCTGACAATGTGGGTCTCAGCATACAGTGGAGTATGTCCTACAATGCATCTGCTCCTCACTCCACAGAAAGTGCCAAAGTCTGGGAAGGAGGTACCCAGCTTCCCTACCCAGGCCATGGGCAGGGGGCATGTCCCCTGTTAGCTCTGTGAGTCATTCTTTAGAGGCAATAGCTTTCTTCTTGGTCTCCCTGGAGTGCTGACATCCTACTTTCTCTGAATCACCCAGCTGTACCGGATATCAAATATTAAAGAGGTGCACACGCCCCCCTCAAATTTGGCCCATATATTAGGCAGTCTACATATGGCCTTCTCCGGTCAACTTTGTCCTGCACTTGACCACCTTAATTTGGTGAAGTTCTGCAAGCATAGTCCTTACTGAGGTACTCAACAGAAATTCTGCTCCTACAAAGCCGAAGGAGGAAAACAAGCCAACATGTCACAATACTGCAGCATTGGATCAAAGCTCCATGTCTCCAGCATTTATAGTAACCTTGGAATAAAAGCAGGTGTTTTTTTATCTTGTTAAGGCAAAAAAAATTAGCCATAGTAGTGTGCCAAGTTGTGCTGAATTTGACTTTGTTCATGGTTATTGCTCTAGCACAGACCATTGAGCAAGGGAGTGGAAAACTGAGGCTCACATTAAAAAGATGTGTTATCAATAACCTGGAGTCTAACAAATAGCAGCCTTTTTTTTACCACACTCAGAGGTTTTGTTCCTACACAACTGACCACCAACCTGTTTAGCTGAATTTTCCCAGGTCTCTCGACCAGTGTGGTTAGCAGTTTCCCAGAGTTGAACAAAGTCATGTTGCCACCAACGCCTGGGGAAGGGGTGACACTCTACAGGCATATAAGTCATGGTTCTTCACAGAGGTATAGAACAGATCAGAAGAATTTCACCCAAAATGTTTAATTTCTTTCAATTGGCCACAAAGAGAATTTGGGGCAAGCTCATATGTAACTGACTAAAGTTAGGTGAAATGGATATTACTGTAGGTTTATAAACTAAACCAATTCTAAACTGTCATCAAATTATAAGCAAAAATGGAGCAGCTTGAGAAGGGAAAGCTATCTACTAAAGACACATTTGCCTTTTGTTTGGTTACACACACTGAGTGGTGAAGGGACTCATTTATTGCTGAAGTTGTAGTGGGTCTCAGAGAGATCACCATTTTTATTTTTTAAGTTGTCACACTTCATTTTCTCAAGTCAAAGATGTGTCATCTTTGAGAATGAGGGAATGCTCTCAGTTAAGAACAGCTAGGAAAAATATTTGTTTTTAAGAGGAAATTTGAAATATTTCAACCTATGTGCTATAATTAACAGTAACTAGCAGAATAGCTGCTTAATGTGGTTATTCAAAACTATGGTGCAATTATTAATGACCTACTAACGACTTACTGTTGGTGGGATAGAAGGTTAGTTAAGAGTGGTTTTTGTCCATGGGATTTGCTGCCTCTTGTTTTATGAGTGCCTCAGAGTGTGAAAGGAAGGTTTTCAAGTGCTTGTGGGAAATGACAAGTTGCTTTTGCATACAGAGGAATTCTTAAGGCAAAGGAAGAGAACCTTTACTTCACGTAAAAATGGTGATTTATACTTCTGGGAGGCCACAAAACAACAGTCAGCTCAGCATTGGCCATTATTAGTGTGGAAGATGATTAACCTATGTTACCCCAGGCCTCCTGGATGGTGGTGCAGCCTAGTGAGCTGACCTGTGTGCTAAAAAAACATAATTCTTTTCCCCTCTGCTGTTAATTTGCTCTGTGATCTCTAGGTCAGTCATCTCTGTCCCTTGCTTTTTCCTTTAACCTGCTGCTTTCTTAGCTGTCTACACTCTCTTAAGATATATTCTCACTGTGACAGCACAGCAGGATGTTGATCTTCTGGGCACTACCATGTCACAGATGGTAATAACAGTCCCTGTGCCTCCTGGGGTGTACTAAAGCCCACTGCCTATACATCACTTCTGAGTATGGACTACGATGTTGATGGAAGCATTGAGACTATTGTATGTGTTAAGCGCTGAGCATTCAAAGGTTTATCTTAGACCAGAGAAATTATTGTGGATGACACTTTTCTGTTTATATTCATCAAAACAAGTACTTTAAGACTGTCTTCTTCAATTATATTGCAGATAATTGTCATGCTGATTACAAGCACTTTACATTGACTCTTTTGCAGTCACTGATATAATTCTTTAAAATCCATTGACATTTTCTTGTGAACATCTGTCTGAAGTGCTGATTGCAACATCCCCACTCAACTCTGTAGGGGGGAGCAGCAGTATTGCAGCCTAATGGACTGCAGAGCCAGAAAAGCAAAAAAAAGGGGAAATGGCACAAATAGCCAGAGGAAATCAAAAAGATGAAAATTTACGTCCATAATGTAATTGGGATGATTTCACCATCATCATCCCAGGATGATTTAATGATCCTTCATCACACCCTGGCAGTTATTCAGGTTGTCTTTCCTTCTTGTAACCTATGCTGTAAAATTGATGCTTTCTTTCTCACTCAGTTGTTTTCATGAATGAAGGTTCCCACTATTATGTGGGTGCAAGAGACATGCCCCGCTTGGAGACCAAGTTATCTCATGCCACAGGCTGACTACACATGTAGTGTTCGCACTTGCAGTGCGCAATTTGGGATTGGAGCACTTACGGGAATGCTCTTGATGTGCACATAATGGAAGGAGCACTTTAATCAGGTTATATATGTGTATATATATATCATCTGTATACCGTTTAAAGCAGATACCTCAGGCAGAGATTAACTGGAATGGGTAGGATGAAATGCCCTGGGCCCCTTAGCGTTTCATGTGGAAGGGACACACACACGGCTATTTCCTTTGCTGCATCTACAGGTTATGGCTGTATATTTAACCATCTAATATTTCTCTTAAACAAACCAGTACCTGCTTTACAACAGTGTTTTAAAGCAGGCTAGGAAAACATTGCCAAATTTCTCAAAACTGACTGATTCATTCCTCTCTTAAACCCACGCATAGTACTTGACATCTACATTTACCATGCTCAGATCTGATGAAGATCCAGTGGTGAGGTGCTTTCATTCCTGAACCTCCGGATGATATACTGCTCCCACCTTCTTGGCGGATGGTGTTAATTAAAGGTGATCTAATGTGATAAATACTTAACAATACCAATGCTAACTCTGCTGTAAGTCCTTTCATCTCCCTTTTTGTGGGAGATGTCGTGTCATGCCCTTGTGCGAGGGCTTCCTGTGACAGCTCAGTTTTTGAGGACAGAAAGACATACCTTTGTCTGGTTATCACCATGAACACATTTGTTTAAGGAAACTTGTTGGGAATTTTATCCTAATTTAATTTAGTTTGCATTATAATGGGTATCAGCGTTTGAATGTTTCATTTCAAATCAAACCCTTTCAAATCCTGTGTCTGCAGCTAGAGACTCATCCTTTGGATAGCAGCCACCCTGTCCAGAAAAACAAAAGATGTGAGGTACACAGTGCTGCCACAGTAAGGGACAGCGTCAGGATAGAGACAACAAGGAAATTACAATGTGCTGATTAATACAAACAGAAAACAGTGGATGGGATTAATATTAAGCAGACCAACACAGGAACTAAATCTTCTTGTCTTCCTGCCTTTCTAATTGCTTCCTACTGTATTATCTGGTTCTAAATACCAGACTTATATTTAGAGACCTATCTTAAGACCCATATTGAAAGTTTTCCCTAATGTACCCTACTTCATCTTCTTCTTTCCTACTCTCTTGCTGGTATTTCATTTTGCTGTCAGAATTGCCTATAGAAAAATGCTGCAATGATCAGGGAAATTCAGTGTGCAAGTGAACTAATGAAATTTTGCTGCTGCGTGTGCTTTGTTGGGCTTTTTTACTGTTTAAAGTGCTCTACAAGACCAGAGCCTATTCAAATGTTCTTCTGATCCTCAGTAATACAGAGAAGCCCCCAAACAGAACAGATCTAGTTGTAAAACGAAACAGACACAGAGGTGATACCAGGTGTGTGATCCTCCCAGTAATTTGTCCAGCTACTGAAACCTCTGCTATGAATTAATTCCTATGCTGCAGCCTTGTTTGCTTCAGTTCAGTAGAGTAACCCTGGTTCCTGCAACACTTGAATGGATTTTAAAAGCCTTGAAAATGGCATTTTTATGCTGTCAAATGACTTTCCTTTGGCTAGTTCCCTTAATTAAAGGGAAGATGCAGAGCCAACAGCTGGAAATGAGGGGGCTATGGCTGTGGTAGGGATTGCAGCAACTTCCCCCGGCATGAGGGGCGTGTGCGCAGCACAGGGAGGTGGGGCACTGCTGAGTCCAAATTGAAATTCTTGTTCCACACTTACTGTTCTGGAACAGAGTTATTTCTATATGAAAGTTTTAAGTCCTGCTGTCATGCTTTTCCCCGGATCGCTAACAATGCCTCTGGCTTTCCTCTGTTTTGCTCTTAAGGTCACAGACTGAGGAAGGCTGTGAAAGAAGCCATCTGAGAAAACACGGGGGTACTGCAAGGTGTGGTGAGTCCAGAGTTGGTTCAGGAACGGATGGATGGATGCATGGGAAAGGGGTCACAAACAGGCCAAAAGTGGACTATGAGTGGCGTTAGAGAGAAACGTAGGAGAGGGAAGGAGGGGGTGTCTGATCTCCAGAGCAGGTGGTTGAACTCGGATTACTCACTCACTCATCACTGTTTCTAAACTTTGGGTCCTGCTACTGTGGAGCTCTCTTCTGGCTGGCACTCCCCATGTTCCTCATGAGCTCATTATCAGGGTAGAGCACAGGCCTTATTACACTCTCCTGAATATGTATTTTTACACTGTGCTGTACTGTGCCTGGGAGATGTACCCTGAAATAGCCCCTTTCACTTCTATAGATGTTTTGACAGCTACTAATGCACTAAACCCAGCACAGTGATGAGGAGGTTATTGTTAGCCCTATTGTGTAGAGAGGGGGAGATGAAATGCAAGAATCAAATTACCTTTCTCAAGTTGCAGAGAGCAAAAGAGTCAGTGTTACTCCTGCATCTAGGAGCTCTGGCTGTGGATTAGGAGGGATTTGGACATTGAGACACAGGTGAAAACCCTCCTGCATCTCTGTCCTTCAACTAAAGGCACTTGCAGGTTTGTACCAGAGGGTTAGTAAGAAAGAACAGCCTCTGGGCTTTCAGTTACCTGTGGCTGCTGCTTGGGAGGCGACAGGGCGGTGCAGACTTTTCCATGCTGGTCCTTGGTCCTTCCCCACCCATGCAATGGCCATGGCCTTTCCAGAATTCCTCTAGTTAGAAATAATCAGGCAGTAAATTTTTGTTCAAGAGAATTATTTTGAAAATTGGTCTAAAAAGGCAGAGGAAGAGCTGGTAACCTTTCAGTAGATGAATTTTCTTACCCTTCTGGCAGGAGGCTTTTGGCTAAATGTTAGCCTGGTGATGAGTGGACCTTTGTGGAGAATGGGCATTTATGTGCTTCACACATTTCTAAATAAAACCTTTGAAATCCTAATGATGGTCTAGTGCTTACCCCCAAAAGAAAGCAATTAACAAAGAGGACTCTTCAGATATAGAGCAACCACTGCAGCATTAATGGGCTGAATAACAAACTTTTACCTTTACTTTCTTTCAGAGTATATCTGCAATTGTGGCTGGAGTTATGGGTGAGGAACACCCGTGCCTGCAGCTGCCCTATGGGTTAATAAAAAACTACGGAAAAGCAGGGCAGGGTATCAGTCTGACACTTTTTACCAGTTGTGTGCTCTTTAGAAATCACACTATGTGTAGATATCAAAGTTACTTGAGAAAAGATTTGAATCTGGGATTTCCATTTCACAGGTGGTAGGCACAGGTATCTCTGTGCTCTGAAATGAAGGTGAATCACTGTTGTACCTGAAGGATGATCCTTCCTCAGCAGGACTGATAGGATCCCAATGTAGTGCTTCCCCTCAAACTGCTAGCGTTTAAAAGGGAATACAACATTTATGTTATAATGTGTGTAACCTGGACTTTAGTAAGGCCTTTGACACAGTCTCCCACAGCATTCTCCTGGAGAAGTTGGCAGCTCACGGCTTGGATGGGCGTACACTTTGCTGGGTAAGAAACTGGCTGGATGGCCGAGCCCAGAGAGTGGTGGTGAATGGAGTGAAATCCAGTTGGCAGCCGGTCACGAGCGGTGTTCCCCAGGGCTCGGTTCTGGGGCCGGTTTTGTTCAATGTTTTCATCAATGATCTGGATGAGGGGATTGAGTGCACCCTCAGCAAGTTTGCAGATGACACCAAGCTGGGTGGGACTGTTGATCTGCTCGAGGGAAGGAAGGCTCTGCAGAGGGATCTGGATAGGCTGGATCGATGGGCCGAGTCCAATTGTATGAGGTTTAACAAGGCCAAGTGCCGGGTCCTGCACTTGGGTCACAACAACCCCATGCAACGCTACAGGCTTGGGGAAGAGTGGCTGGAGAGCTGCCCGGCAGAAAAGGACCTGGGGGTGCTGGTCGACAGCCGGCTGAACATGAGCCGGCAGTGTGCCCAGGTGGCCAAGAAGGCCAACAGCATCCTGGCTTGTATCAGGAATAGTGTGACCAGCAGGAGTAGGGAAGTGATCGTGCCCCTGTACTCGGCACTGGTGAGGCCGCACCTCGAGTACTGTGTTCAGTTTTGGGCCCCTCAGTACAAGAAGGACACTGAGGTGCTGGAGCGTGTCCAGAGAAGGGCAACGAGGCTGGTGAAGGGACTAGAAAACAAGTCTTCTGAGGAGCGGCTGCGAGAACTGGGGTTGTTTAGTTTGGAGAAGAGGAGTCTGAGGGGAGACCTTATCGCTCTCTACAACTACCTGAAAGGAGGTTGTAGTGAAGCGGGTGTTGGACTCTTCTCCCAAGAAACTAGCGATAGGACGAGAGGGAATGGCTTCAAGTTGCGTCAGGGGAGGTTTAGATTGGACATCAGGAAGAATTTCTTTACTGAAAGAGTGGTTAGGCATTGGAAGAGTGCCCAGAGAGGTGGTGGAGTCGTCAACCCTGGAGGCGTTCAAAAAAGGTGTAGACGTGGCACTCCAGGGCCTGGTTTAGGAGTCATGGTGGTGTTAGTTGATGGTTGGACTTGATGATCTTAGAGGTCTTTTCCAACCTTAATGATTCTATGATTCTATGAATTAAATAGATTCTATGAATTAAAGACAAGTGCTGAAAGAAGGAGTCAATCTTGTCCGTGTAAAGCTGCGAGTTTTTGCTTAAAGCAAATTTACAGGTTTTATATCCATCTTAATGCAGTTACTGGGAAGTTGAATCGCCATTTTTGGAGAGAACAGAATTGAACTGTAGGCTGGTGTTTAGCCCCATATAGAAGGCAGTACCTCCAGCATCTACACTAATATCAGAGAGAAAATTCATTTTAGTTAGAATGCAAAAGAAGAAATTGGTTTCTTTAGTACAGTGGGAAGGCAATGAGAGAAGTGAAATAGAATAGAAATATTTATTAAATAAAACACAAAAATAAATTTTGTACTTTAATATCAGCTATTTACTGCTTTGGTTCAGTGATCATTTTATGCAAAAAGTGGTAATTTAATGTACTAATGCTCCACAATGTCACAACGGGATTCCTATTTCTAGAGTCTATTGTTATGATGAATGACATCTATTTTAACAATGAAATGGTATCCTTGAATGAAGCTTGTTGTAGGTATTTTTATCTTGACTTTACTGACAGATTGAGACATAATGATATTTAAAAAGAAATCTATGTACAATGCTTAGAGCCTCACTCCAAAACAAGGAAAAATGCTGTCTCTGAAGATGATTGGATGTGGTGTCTGAGGCAAGGTGATATGGATGCTTCAGCACTTGCAAACCATAAGGACCACCATCTGCATTCAATGGCAAATATAAATAAGTAGGAGTTTCTTCTAATCAGCTAATTTTTTTACCTTTACTGTCATTACAAGAAGGAAGTGTCTAAGCCTGTTGGATGGTTACAAGCTCTTTCTTCTGTAGTCTGGTCTGTGCTTGAAGGTTTGTACTTCTGTAGGAACCAAGGGTCGCTCCTGCCCTTGGAAGCCCATGGATGTCTTCTAGTGTCTTCTTGTAGAGGTAGCAGGATGTTGGGTGGCAGAGTGAAAGGGCAGTCAAGGTGAAGGCTGTAAAGGCTTACCTTTCCCACAGAAATCTCCTTCTACTGCCAAGAGCAGAGGAAAACTGCCAAAAGTTTGATTTCAGTTTCTTTCAGCTTGACGCAACAGCTACTGAAGCAAGGAGCCAAAGGCACCGTTTGATTGGAAAGGCAGCCATTCAGGGCATCAGAGACAGAACACTGACAGACAATGAGATGCCAGAGACAGAGCCAGCTGCAAATAATATCGACTGGTGGGAAGCAGGGGAGCTTTTTCACCTGTGTGGAGGGCAGAGTCACTTTTACATTGATCAGGAACCAGATCTGGGTAATGCCTTGTGTAGGTAGGTGGGAAGCAAGAACTTCTGCATCTGTACATACTGGCTGCCTAAAATACGACAGGTGCAAAAAATCACAAAAGGCAAACCTAATGGATTAAAAATCAAAGCTCACTGGAAGGAGAAAAGAAAAAGACAACAGAAAGATGAACAGGATGGCTAAGCATAACTCCTAGCTAGGTGTCCCCTCCGCCTTCAGCAGTAACACTGTAGGCAGAGTTTGTGATTCTCAGGGCAAATCTTCACCCCTTCCTGATGGACAGCAAGCACCCAGATAAAGCTGCCTCAGGACCTTCCAATGTCTGTGCCACCTGAAGTCCAGTGCTCATTGCTCTCATCCAGCCTGTCACAGCAGGCTCTGCCACCATCCCTTCATGGTCTCTGACTTTATTTGCTACTTTAGCTTGGGGAGAACAATCACCCCAAGCATATTTAGGCTTTGTTAGCTGACCCGGACATTTAAATGTCAAGTTGATAACATTTCCTCTGCCTTTTGGCATGCAAGCTTTTTCCCTTTTTTTCTTTTTCCTTTTTCTTCTCCTTCACCCTTTCCTTTTCCTTTTGCTTATTTTCCAGAAAAACTCCCAAAGATGCTAAAACTTATAATACAAATTAAGCTTCTTTCAGGCCTGCCCATTGGCCCCTTTCATTCCTCTCCCTTTTCCACTGCAAGATGCTAGAAAAATATTTGCATCCCTCTGGAGCTGTCTGGGAGGCAGACGCGTGCTTCTCTTTTAGGCCCCAGATATAATAGACATCTCCATTTTGTCCATCTCTAGCCCATAGGGAATTCAGGCTCGTCCATTTCTGAGATCTGACCTTTTAAGGTGATGTCCACATTAGCAATTCCTGCAGTGTAACAAGAGCATATCTGTAAAGCAAAATAGCAATGCTGAGGATCTGATACCCGCACTGTACAACATCAGGGGAGTTTTACTTCATAACTGTAGTATATTCCCAGAAATTAGACACCCATTAGTGACTGGAATGCATTAAGAGTACGTCTATTGTGTGTAACTTACTGGCTTAGTTTAATCTGAAAAAAATATCTAGTTCACTCACTGAGAGACCACTTCACCATGTGAATCAAAGCATGGCATGTGGGGACAATTGGGAGATTCCCTTCAAAAGGACAATCTGAAACTAATGAATTTGCATCTGTCGTGGTTTAACCCCAGCCAGCAACTAAGCACCACCCAGCCGCTCGCTCACTCGCCCCCAGTGAGATGGGGGAGAGAATCAGAAGAGTAAAAGTGAGAAAACTCATGGCTGGGATAAAGACAGTTTAATAGGTAAAGCAAAAGCCGTGCATGCAAGCAAAGCCTCACTTCATTCACTACTTCCCATCAGCAGGAAGGTGTTCAGCCATCTCCAGGAAAGCAGGGCTCCATCATGCATAATGGTTACTTGGGAAGACAAACGCCATCACTCCGAAAGTCCCCCTCTTCCTTCTTCTTCCCCCAGCTTTTTATGCTGAGCATGACGTCATATGGTATGGGATATCCCTTTGGTCAGTTGGGGTCAGCTGTCCCACCTGTGTCCCCTCGCAGCTTCTCGTGCACCTGGCAGAGCATGGGAAGCTGAAAAAGTCCTTGGCTAGTGTAATCACTACTTAGCAACAATTAAAACATCTCCGCATTATCAACACTGTTTTCAGCACAAATCCAAAACATAGCCCCATACTAGCTACTATGAAGAAAATTAACTCTATCCCAGACAAAACCAGCATATTCTCCACCCCTTATTCCATACCATTTACGTCATGCTAAGGTCCCACGCTATCCAATACATTCTCGTTATCCAATACATTCTCATTACCCAGCACCACCCTTCCCATCCTTTGATATAATACACAGATATCATTCCCGTAGTCTATGGGCCACCCCTGTAAAACGTCTGTAAAATGTCCACTGGGTTCATTTAGTCCATGACTTTGGGCTCCATCTGTTACGGTGGTCACTCAGGACGGGAAAGGTGGTGTGTTGCATGGACTTACTTGGGCACCAAAGCCAGCTCAGGTCAGGTCACTGCTGTACTTGCACTGCTTCTTGTAAGGCTTCTCCTCCATTGGTTCAGGTGGTTCCTGCTATAGTAATTCCTATAACATGCAACTCAAATGCCGGGTTGCAACAATTTAAAAGTATTTCCATTACAATCTCCACTGCTGGTCCCTTTGGACCAGACCATTGGGTTTAACATTGCAATGAACTCCTCCCTTTGCCCCTGCTCCAGCTTGGACTTATCCACAGACTGCAGTCCCTTAGGGGTGTACCTGCTCCAAGTGGAGCCTTATCTATGAGCCACAGCCTCTCCAGGGGTATACCTGCTGCAGCATAGACTTATCCACAGCCACAGTCACTTCAAGGTGCACCCGTTCCAGCATGGCCTTCTCCATGGGCCTCAATGCCTGCAGAGATAGAACTGCTCCAGCATGGCCTTACCCACAGGCACAGACCCTTCAGAAGTAAACCTGCTCCAACATGGCCTTACCCATGGCTGCAGTCCCTCTGGGGTGTACCTGCTCTGTCGTGGGCTTATCCATGGCCACATGCTTTGAGGTGCTCCAGCATGACTTCATGCACAGCTACTGATGCTTCAAGGTGTACCTGCTGCAGCATGGACTTATCCACAGCCACAGATGCTTTGAGGTGTACCTTTTCCAACGTGGACTTGTCCTTGAGCCACAGTCCCTTCAGAGGTATACCTGCTGTGGCATACACATAGCCATGGCCACAGGTGCTTTGAGATATACCTGCTCTGGCATGGGCTTATTCACGGCCACAGATGCTTCGGGGTGTCCTGCTCCCATGTGGACTCATCCACAGGTCACAGTCTCCTCAACTTGAGTTCACACTGGAATTCTAGCTTGTCCAGTACAGCAGCAGAGAAACAGCAGTGATGCCCTGGCCATCTGCCAGCCCACATGCATGGCCATTACTGTTATCAAAATGTTCCCAGGCACAACAGAGTAAGGCGATAAGCAGTACAGCAGTACAGCAAGCAGCAAAAGCAAAAAGCAGCTACTAACGAGCACTAGACTCTCATATACAATAAGGCAAGCAAGCCCCATGGCAAGCACAGGATCCTGCCAATTAATAGCTAAATGGCAATAATAGCTAGCTAGCACATTCCAATCAAATCTGTTGTTATCTCGAATCCTTCGAGCCCCACATTGGCTGCCAGAAAGGACTGTCCAAAATTGTATCCAAAACATAGCCCCATACTAGCTACTATGAAGAAAATCAACTCTATCCCAGCCAAAACCTACACAACGTCCAAACCCATATTCCAGGCTGGAGGGAAAACAACTATCAGTGTTCACTCAATTCTTCTGCTGCTCTCATCAGAGAGCTGCCCTGCACCAGTATGGTGAAATCACTTCCTTACCATCTCTTGTTGCCTTTGCTGATGGCATGACTTTGCTGATGGCATGGCTAAGGAACAAGGGTTCCTCTTTAGCAGATGCATTTTTGTAAAAAGAGGTATCAAGTCCGTTCTAGCTCCTTTTTCTTTCAGTTGGTGACCCCTGGAGACTGACATAGAAGCTCCACAAGGCTTATATGTAGGAAGGTAATGTAAATGAAATCTTCCCATAGGGATATTTTCCTCATTTCACAGAAAGCTGGTGACAGAGAGCCCCAGCTTTTATGAAACTTTTGCCTGCTCCTTGTTCACCAGATCATGGTGGTAACAAACACCCTTCCCACGAGCAGCGATCCCACATTTTCATTGACTCAGGCAACAGCTCTGAGTAAGGATGTGCTGGGAGCGGTTCCATGTTTTCATCTCCTTTTTAATCTATTTTTATTTTTCATGTGTCACCATCCTTCCCATTGTTAAACTTAACATTTTGCTGCACGCAAGAAGGGAAGACAGTTAGGGGTGAAGAATCAGTCCAGCTAATATAAAGCAAGTTACCAGTCCAGTTAAAAAGATACCTTTACCTCATTCAATTAAAATAAAAGGAAGAATTAATAATGCAGGTAAAATACTAATGCGTGGGCCATTCCATCCTAGAGCTGCCCCTCTTACCCAGGCTTTTTGCACCTCCCTGGCAAACACTGGATTTCTGGGAGTGCAGACCTGTTTTCTTTAGGCAAGAGAGGAGTTGCCCCAGTGTCCCAAGTTCCCATCACAAGCAGGCTGATGTTGATGACGCTGGTTTCTTCTTCTTCTGATCCTCGTCTCTTTTGGGGTTTACATGAGGTTATTTTTACACTGCTGTTTGTTGGTGTGCTTCTTTCCCATTATTCCACAAGATAATATTATGCTTACTCATGGTCAATTTTGCTTACTCATGGTCATTTGCTGGAGTTTTCTGTATATGGTAAGGCCATATATACCATGGCAAACCATGATCGTACATTTCAGTTAAACAAGATGCAACAATTCTCCATTGAGACTGACGGTTAAGGGTAGTGCATAAGGCCTCTGATTAAGCTGTAGCCAACTGAACATTTTTAATGTTAGACTTTAGATGACCAACTGCTTTGCCGAAGCAGCAAGCAAAAGAGGTTAAGGCAAGCGTTTAGGCTAGGATAAATCCTTGCAGTCTGTGACCTGTTACTAGTAATGACAAGCCCACCTGTCCTGGGCTACTGTGATCTGCTACAGTGTCAGTGTCTTCGACGTGTTGAGGCAGAAATTAAACTTTATGCAAGTCACTCCAAATGCTAAATACCCACTAGCAGAAGAACTTCCAGACTTGCAAGACCAGGAAGTAAACCCTAACAACTGGAAGCTGTTTTATCTGTCTTTGATTTACAGATTTCACAGGGTTTATAATAGCTCTATAATAACCCCTGGTGCTTTCCTTCTGCTTTCACACATGCATGCACACATAGAACCCTTCGTCCTCTGATGTCTGAGACTACTGGGATTCATTAGTGAGAGTATTCATCTTGTTAAGGATGCATTAATAGCATCCACTGTAAGTATTAATCTGCTGTTGTCAAGTGATAATTGCAGAAGATGGTGATTGCATCAACCTTCACCAAGTTCAGCAGATGGAAAAGTCCTTGCACCCTTGCTTTAGGCACTTGCAGCTGCAGAGTACTTTTGTGTTTTCAGTCAGGTTAAAAACCTGTGACACATTTTGAATTACAAAGAACCATAAAACTTGTCTTTTTCTTGTTTCCTAACTGCTGATAAAAGCCATTTTTAGAAACTGATTGCATCCAACACAGGTCTGGTGGGCTGGAGTATTTCCAAACCACAGAGGAGAAAACTCTGGGAGAGGGTAAAAGAAGGCCTCCTGAACAAGTCACATTTGCTTCAGGTATGATAAGCAGCATCAGGCCCAATGGGGAGACATATTTGACCTTTGAACAGGCATTTTAGATCCAATTCCTCATAGAAAGTAGGTGTCTGCATCCAAACTAGCCATCTACTCTGCAGTCCACAATAAGAAAGGCACTTGCAGACCAAGATTTATCTCATCCTGAAGAAAACATCCAGAGCAGTGTATTGGGTCTGGCTGGGACGGAGTTAACGTACCCCATAGCAGCCCTCATAGTGCTGTGTTTTGTATTTGTAGCTAGAACTTTGCTTTTCTTTACTTCTGCGTGTGGCCTTTGCTTTTCTTTATTAAACCACCTTTATCTTGACCCATGAGTTTTTCCTCTTATTTACTCCCCCTGGCCCTCTGAGGAGAGGGACTTAGAGAGCGGCTTGGTGGGCACCTGGCAGCCAGCCAAGGTCAACCTACCACAAACGGTCAGATGAATCATGTCCTAGAAGTGCCTGCATCTTCTAGGGAAGGAGGAGCCCAGGATGTCCAGTTCAGGTATGGGTATCTGCACTAAGGTAAGATGAATCCCACCCTCTACATCCATTCTGACTTCCTGATTAAGAACTGAGTCACTTCATCTCTGTTATCAACTCCTCTTAAGTTATGATGTGAACCACCCTTCTGCAGGCGTGGTAGCAGCCCTACTTAGGTCAGCAGGACTGTTCACCTGCTCACCACCAGATCAGCTTAACAGCAACGTTGGATCTCGTTAGTGGATCCATTGCTGTAGATGATTAGCACTATATGCCTTAGTTTCTCTGTGTGGAATAAGTTGCTTCATACTTACTAGCCAGTGAAGTCAACTGGTGAAAAATGTTACTCTCATTCCTCCCAGAAATAATTACCTATGTTTGTCCAAGGCAGAGGATCCCACTTCTTCCAGAAATGTTATGGTAAAGCTTTATTCTCAGACATTTTTTTTTTTCTAATAGCCAAGTAGCCTTTTCAGTTAGAGCTTAGGAGGGAAAACAATTTTTTTTTTTTAATAATTCCAATCTAATTTCTACCTGACATTATTTCTCAACAGGCAAAGCCAGTCTGTCACAATGGTCTTACAAAGAAACAGGCAGTAACCAATTTCTGGCACTCAAATACAAGCTTTCTTTGAGCTAAACTTCAGAAAAATGAAATACCAAGAAGTAGAGGCTTATATGTCAGCATACAGGAATCCTATTTATTGACAATTTCCAGGGGCTCTTTGAGGAAAAAAGCAGTACAAGGACTAGTCTCTGGGAGATGTTTCTGGTAATGTTCAAGCCTGAACAGCATTAAAGGAGAGCATTTCACAATTTCTCTTATGCAGTCAACTGTGAAGTTTTCATTTCTAGGTTAGTTTTTTCATCAATTCCTTAATTAAAAGTAATCAGAAGACTGCTAAACATTTTGTTGTCTCATATTAGAAACCCTCATGCAAATTTAGCATAAAATAGCAATTTCATTCCTTCAGTAAGCAATAGTTGCCTCGCAATTTCAGGCTTGGAAGCTTTAGAGTCATTGTAGGATTCTACAGTGATACAAAGCAAGCTCCTTATAGGAGCTAAGTGCTTTAGACACAACAGGACAAATTCTGGTACGAAGATGCTTACATTGCTGAATTTTTATGAAAATGATCTGATGCTACACACAAGGTATGTCACCCTGAAGACTTAGCTAAGGCTTTAAGTTGGATATAACTTCTGATCCCCCTTTCATCCACATGCTAAGACATTTCACTGGAGTCTGGTAATGCTTTAAATCAGGTTTAATGCCAGCTGGCATATAGAAAGGATATAGGATAAAGGTCCCACTGTTTATTTCAGCTGGCATGTGACTGATTTGCAGTGGAGATAAAGACAAAGTCCCTCCAGTGGCATCTGATACTTACTCCACCTTCCCAGAACAGAAGAGAAAATATTCATACACGTACCCAGGTTTCAGCACCCAAGAGATCTTTTTGGTATGCCCTGAGAAGCTCTACCAACATGGGGGAGTGATTTTAGCCACATGAAGATGTACCAAATCATACACAGATAGTGGCTAAGTTTAAGTGTCCCACTCCAGAGATGCTAACTCTGCTGCCACAACATAGTTTAGAAAAGCACCACGTAGGTATTCCCTATATTTGCAGATGTATCACTGGATTGTACCCAGGCATAAATTCAGGAATTTTAAGAGGCGGTCATAGGAAAGCCCTCTTGCAGGAATGCAGCATGACCACCCACAGCCCTTTACTATGTTACAGACATAAGGTTTAGTGCTGGAAAAATAGGGGTGTAGGCAAACCTCCCTGCCTCCTGCACCTCACTAAGAACCATGTCCTGATAAATCAGTGGAGAATTGTCCTATTAATCCTTGCTTGGTGCCAAAGCCCATGAACATATTTAACCAAGAACCTTCTGAATCAACCTGCAAGCTCTTCTTGTTTGCACATTCCAGCTTGTGCTGGACCCTGAAGAAGGCACTTTTTGATGAACTGGTTTTGCTTGCAGCAGGTCTATTATTAGAGTCGGCGCAGATGGCCAGTGATGTCCTGGTTAGCATTTTGAGACCCACTTTGTGTTTAGAAGTCTAGTTTCACATCAGAGCAAAGAGTCATCACAACAAAAATTTCTAAATTAATTCATTTAAAGCTTTTAGTTTTAATGGGGAAATGGAACCAAGGTTTCAAGCTATTTCAGGCTGTGGAAAACAGTCATCTCTCTAGTGAAAAAGAGAGAGCAAATTTTCCAAACTAATTTCCCTACCTCTCTCACAGGCTGTTATCTCCTGCTGCCTGCACAGGGGAGGAGAGGTTGGTAACTTTAACCTGCCTGAAAATCTCACATATCGTTCTCAGCATCTCTTGTGCAAATAGCTCTCCTCTGACTGAAAGGCTCTTCTAGCACTTCACAGCTCAGCTGGCTGGAGAACTTCTCACTTCCATTGTAGTTAACTCTTAAGTGCATGGTCTCCCATCCAACCTGGTCTTTTACCTTATCAGCTCTCCTCAAGCACTGATGTTTTCAAGATTCCAACTTACAGACATCTAACTTCCGTCAAATTGCTAATGGTTGAAATATGCCCAGCTTGTGGGACGTGCCCTACATAGAGAATATATGTCTCTAGCATCCACCACTGTGGCAAAATGACAAAGGCAGCAATAGAGAGGTGAATTTATGCTTGCTATGTCTATAACCTCTGCCAGTCCCAATACTAGCAGGATTATGCCTGTACCAGGTTGCAGTAGATAATTAGCATGATCTCATCCAAGCATGCAGAATGTATTTATCCACTTAAACACTTTGCTTCCTTCAAGAAATATTTAACCCACAGAAATTGCAGACATTGAAATTTCCAAAACTAGACTTTTTCTTGCATTCATGAATCATCAGTGGTCTACTTCTATGGTATTACATATTCTATTCAAGAGCAACACATTATATGAGTTTATACCTCATTTTTGTGCCATAATTGATATTCACAATTAGGTGTGATACAAATTAAATAAGTTAAATCAAATTATGCTAATATTTACAATTCAGAAAAACATATGCTAATGAATTTATCAGATAAAGATAGAGGAATTTGTCTTCTTCAACATATAAAAAAATTCTTTTTTTAATGCAAAATGGTCCTTCAGCGGCTGTGATTGAAGAAGACATCTGTTACTCAGGCAAATGAGCACATATTTAAGTTAAGCCACTGGCATCAACTGATTTAAGTATATCCCCTAATAAGTATGGGATGTAAGAGAGTGCTTATCTGCTCCATGATTGAGGGCCTGTATTTCCATATAAGTGCTTAGAAGGAGCTTTAACCAGGAAAAAGAGTGCCAATCATGGATACCACCAAGAATATTCACTCTGTGAGCAAAACTGCCTGAACAACGTAGAGCTGTAGACCCAAAGCAGAAGTTTCATTTTAAGTTGTCTAAATGATGACAGTTTTTTAATCTGAGCTATAGAACTAAAATGTGTGGCCAAAAATCCAAATCTAAATGTAAAGAGCTCTCTAGTACCTTCTGGCATGGAAGCTACCTACCTGCTATTTCTAGGACCATTTCTTAGAACAGCAGCATGGGTTTGACCATAGGAATACAATCTCTGACTTTAAAATGCTGCTGCACAAACAATTTCGGTTCCTTCTGAAGGAAGGAAGAGGCAAAGCAAATTTTCTAAGAAATCTTAAACAACTGAGAAAGAGTCAATAAAAGCTGCTCAGAGGGATTGTGGAGTTTCCATACTTGGAGTTACTCAAAATCTACCCAGCTATGGCCCTGCTGGAGAAGACCCTGCTTTAGGCAGAGGTGGTGGGCTGACAGTCTCTAGAGGTCTCCTCCAACTTCAGCTATTCTATGGTTCTATTCTCCTATTATATTCAAGCCTATTGTTTATCCTGAACCGATCTGAAGTGATTTTTCAAATGATGGAACAAAGAGCTGAAGAATTGTTTCTTGAAACTCAGACAGCTGAAGGAAGCTCAGAACATTATTTATAAGTAATTATGAAGTACTAGTTACAGATTATTTCAAACTCTAGACTACAGATCATTTAAAGCTTTCTAGCAGTTTTTCAGCATATCTGTTTCTTTTTTCTTTTTTTTTTATTGCAAGAGGAGAAACTTTCATTTTTTATATTTCTAAAACATGTGAATGCTTTTCTTTACCTCTAATTTTTATCTGCACTTTATTGTCCTTTGGTAGGATTTGTTTATTGTGAGGTTTCAGTTATTAAATCCAAAAGGATACAAAATTGCCTTGGGAAGAAATCTTCATATCCACTCTTTACATGACAGAGATTAGAAAGTGTAGAGGAAAAAAACCCAACATCAGAAGAAATGGTTTGTGCAGTTTCTTTTAAGTTTTGATACTACTTAAGATAAGTCTTTTTATAACCAACAGTTAGATAACCTGCTGTTATCGATCTCACAAATATCCTGTTTACTATTAGTGGATTGCATACAAATGCAGCATAGTTTAAGAACTGTAGGAACAATGATTTGCACTCTTACAAGGTTTATCATCAAAAATGTGTCATATTGCTTCTCTTTCCTGGGGTGGTAGTTAAAAATTATATAGCAGACTATGGAAAATTAGACTTCAAGATGGTTAGGGAGATTCTTTCAATCCAAGCATTCTTGTGAATATGTTAGCTGAGCTTCTGGAAGATTTCGACAACATTCCTTCAAGGAAACACAATCACTGGCACAGACAGTCTTTGGAAAACAAAGGAGCACAAATTCACTGATTCAAGATTGGAGATTTAATGTGGATTACAGGTATGCAGGCTGGAGGGGGCTGAAGAAATGAGGATATTATGGAACTGCAAGAAACAAAATATTTTCTATAATAGCAGATGTGGGAAACAGGTGACAGAACTGAGAAATGTCATGATGAAAAATAAATTCTGCAAAAAAACAGCAGGTTTTTGGCTTCTGAAATAATTTTGAAATATGGATCAGATTCAGAAAGATTCAGACAAAAAAAGGGGAGAAATCATCCTTTAAAGAGTCACTCTATTTCTTACCAACATTGTTTTAAATGCAACATTATATTTACATTTTTAAAGCAATGTTTTCATTTTAATGTGGACCTTTATTTCAAAAGAAAATGAACTGCAAATGAATTGAAACACTTCATTTTTTTATTTAAAAGACTTATTTCATTCAGTGTTTTCTTTTCTGTTAAAAACAGTTTACGAGACAAGAATTTTCCCTTAGTTTTTTGGTTCAGCTGGCAAACCAAAAACGCCTTTATTTACAAATATCTATTGAGCATACTTTGATCCCCTAATAATTTCATAGAATCATAGAATCATTAAGGTTGGAAAAGACCTCTAAGATCATCAAGTCCAACCATCAACCAACACCACCATGACTCCTAAACCAGGCCCTGGAGTGCCACATCTATACGTTTTTTGAATGCCTCCAGGGATGACGACTCCACCACCTCTCTGGGGAGCCTGTTCCAATGCTTAACCACTCTTTCAGTAAAGAGATTTTTCCTGATATCCAATCTAAATCCCATAGAAATGCTGAAGCTTCTTTCTTTTTTCTAATTCAGACTCAAAATAGTGTAATCACCTGGCTTCAACAGTATGGCACAAAACAAAAATTTCATTTAAGTCCCTTGGTGATATTCTGTGGCTTGTGCTACAACCACTGTCATAGTAAATGAGAAGAACAGCCCTTCTGGATTTAAAAGAAATGTTTATTATTTGTTCAGTGCATTATAAAAGTTAAGCAAATCTTCCAGCATTCCCCAAGATAACAGCATCAAAAATACCTGCCCAAATATCAGTGAAATGGTTGAAGACAGACCGAAGGACACCTTTAACTTCATAATCATATAGACAAGAACCTTGTAAATAAATAAATTATTATTGCTCAATTATTATTTATCAATTAATGATGACTCAGACATGCTCTCAGCCACCTCCAAAGACAGTTTTCAAGACTGATCAGATGAAAAACACTAAGTCCTTGAAGAGCAAACTGTTCTGTCAAGTGCTTTCCAAAAGTGAGCGGACTCTCTGAATGTATTTAAATCACAGGAGACAAAATGTATGTGTTTGATGGTACAGGCACAGAGTGTATCTACATATGATAAGATTTACCAGAGTCTACCTGTGCTGCAGCAATAAGATGTTGTAACTGAAAATACATCTTAGGCTGTCTATTAATTTGTTCTGAACTACCTGGGCATTCTGCAGCATTTCAGTTGCTAACAGGGATCTCATGTAGTAGGTAAAGAGTAAGATTACTTTCCTGAGATCTAACTAGATGACATGGTAGAGCATGAAATCTCTAGGGAAACTGAAAAAAAGCCATAGTTTGATCACTTTATTTCTCCAAATAAAAGACTAAAAAGGAAACTAATCTCCAGCGCAACAATATTTCCAGCTGCAGTAGGTCCAAATTCATTTGTTTCACTTACAGAGTAGACTTTACTAAAATGTCTTTTTTTTACTGGATATAATGACACAATCTACTGTTTTATTAAAAGCAAGCAGACCTAGGAAAAAATTTTTCACTTTTAATTGTGTTGGAACCCACGGAATTTAAAACAGGACTGAACTGGACTTACTGTTTTATCTGGCTCTGCAAAGAAAATAAAAAGCTGTCAACTAGATTCCACCTGGATATCTGTTTGTCTATACCTCTTAAATACCAAGATAAAATGTGTTTTTATTTCATATAGGTTAGCACAACAAATACTATTACGTAAAGTAGTATAGAAAGAAAAGTAGTTTCTAGTGTTTATAGGTATTAGGATAATGAAGGAACGTCCAGACTATGCTTTGAGGAGATTTAACGCAAGAAAACTATTACAATGACAGTGAAAATGGCCTTACAATGAAATTATCTTGTAATGGAAGAAGAAACGCCCTTTATTGCCCTGGAGTGAGAGAATATCACCCCTGGAGTGTCAGGCAACAGGCTTTAAGTATGTGAAAAATACATATGACTCATCAAGAAAAAATACATCAAGTGAATCTAGCCTGGAATAGAATACCTTGTAGACAACAGAGCAGTAGTAATAAGGTTTTTCATGTTATCTTCTACGGTATTCTTAAAAACAAGCTAAGGCAGAATGACCTGGGTGAAATTCTTGTCAGACAGAAAACTGAATGTGAACCAAAGTCAGAGAGTAACTAGCAAGAAGTTACACCAGCAGTCAAACCTGAAAGATTTATCAAGTGCAGTTCCTCCAGGAGTCTGTCCAGGACCCAGTAGTAACCATATTTCTGTCCAATCATCCTTGTTGTCAATGTGTATAAAGATTGAATTTTCAGCTGATAAAAATGGAAAGAACTGAGACTGAAATTCAGTGTGACCTTGATAAACTGAAAAAGTGGCCTGACAACTTAGAACAAAATTCAGAAAGATATAGCACTTTAATAGGAATAATTAGCTTTACAAGCACCAAATGGGGAAAAACTGCTTAGAAAACAGTTCTGTCAGAATGCAGGTATCTGAAAGAACCACAAGTCATACAAAAGTCAACAATGTAGCCTGCAGGGCACATGAAGTAATCTTTCAGGGCGCTGGGGAGGTTGGTTGAAGGATCAGG
>WAAD01032218.1:215587-228445 GCA_013389945.1 Fregata magnificens | reverse complement strand
CTAATCACAGGCATGCTTATTGGTTGTGCTTGCAGGGCAGAGTTAGTAACCCTGCTGTAGAACTGTGAGTCTGAGCAGGCAGGGGCAGAATGCGATCTCTTGCTTCTTCTTGCTTCTTCCCTCCAGCCAATCCTCTAGCAAGAATAATAGGAGTGGAAACGGATTTGGGAGTGGAGGAAGTACTGGGTCTTCCTGTGGACTTGTATTTTAAGCTGTTGGTCCTGTGTGGCATTCTGATGACTAATAATAGCTAAGCACGTATAGTATAACTTTCATGGGGTTATTAAAGTGTCTTTCTCTTTATCCGACCACTTTCAAGCCTGGTGGGAACTTCTTTTCTTTGGTGTGGAATAGCTGATGCCTTTGATTTAGTTCTCCTCTTCAATTTTCAATGAACAGAGGCTGAAGCACACAAAAGGAGTGTTAGCCTTGTCCTTTGGAAATGAGGCTAATGTTGTTTCATGTATTCATCTAAAATGTGCACGTTGCTTCATAGATTTTTATATGTATGTGTGCATGTACACACACACATACATTTTTACATTCTTTTTTCTTTCCTATTAAATAGCTGTAATTGCATCAAGCAGCCAAGGACGAGTGAATCCCTTTAAGGTAAGAATTTTGCAGCTGGTTTGATTGCAGCATTCTGAAAATCACAACAGATTATTATATCTAAAGTTTACAATATAACTATGACAGATATCTTGGAGGGACAAAGGAGGGAACATGACAGAAAATAAATAAAATGTCTATTTATTTGTTTTGTTAGGTGTCATCTAACAAAAAGGACCCAGTGGTCCCCTTGGCAAATGTTCTAGACACTATGAGCAAATACTCAAAGAAAACTTCTTTGTCTAGCAGTCGAGCTGTAAACAAACAGAACTCTCCAGTTATAAAGCCTCTGATTCCCAAACCCAAGTCCAAGCAGGTAATGTTTCTAGTCTTTTTACGTTGTTTCAGTGAGCAAAGAACAGTAAATTGAATTTACCAGCTTTTATCAAGTATGAAACCCTGTTGATTGAGTAAAGCGTCTTAGATGGCAAAGTTCATTTAAGTATACTGCAGAAACTATAAAAGCACATAAAAGAGCAAAAAAAAATTCAGTTGTAGAAAGTACATTCTGCAGTGAATCCTGTGCTTTTATTTTAAATAGTGTTAACTAAACATCTGCTGTGTTGAAATTGGATGGATTAGATGCTATATTAAGGCAAGTGATTATTATGTCTTTAGGAAAGGCTTGGTTTTTGTTAGGCTACATGGTACGTGTTGTCTGAGAGTGACATGTTCTTACCTTGTTTGTTTGTTTGTTTGGGTTTTTTGGGGTTTTTTTAACCTCCATTTCTATAGGCTTTAGCAGCCTCCTTCTTCCAGGCTCGTACGCCTAACTCTAGTGAAAAAACAGTGGAAGAAAGAGAAGAAAAAGCAGGAAACGAGTCCCATGAAGTCAAAGTCACTGCACAGGAGAACACCGAAAACAAAAGGTGAGTGGACACTTGCATCTCAGTGCCATATTCCAATTTTGATAGAATAGCAAGTCCAAAAACTATTTTGTTTCTGAAGACGTTAGACTGGCTGAAGTAGCATAACATTAAGATTAAAGTGTTAGCTCACACGCTTATGAACTCGCTTCAGAAATTTAGTAAACTGCTACTTATACTATGCATATTATCAAACAAACCTGCATAAAACACATCGCTTGGATTTCCAAATTGCCACATTACAATCACAGTGAAAAAACAGAGAAAAAAGCATTCTGATCATTAAGTCTTTCCCAATGTGCATGGCAGTGTTATTCAAAGTAGAAGTTGAGACAAATATATGTGTGAGTGAATAATAAATGAACAATTGAAAATGTAATTTTGGGGCTCTAAGCAACGATTTTTGCCTTGGTACTGCTTATGCAGCTGATAATGACCTTTGAATGATAAATGAAACTGTGTTGCTGTGCCAGTTCCAAGTATAGGAAATACTTAAAGTTTAAACAGCTCTAGCAAATCTCAAAGGAGGTCTAAAAACTAAGGGGTTTATATGAAAGTGTAAAGGCTTTATTTTAGCGTGTTTTTTAAAAAAGAAAACAAACAAAAACTTTACATCACCTAAGGAGCGTGTCTCTTCCTCGCTAAGACTCTAATTTGTCTTGTTCCTCCGGAGCAGATGTATTTTCTAACAATCCCAGTCCTCATGCAAGTTGCATCGTTATAATCATGTTTCATTTAGACTTCATTTAACTGAGGAAGATGAAGGTAATTATTATTCATTTGGACTAGCATTCTTTTCATTAACCTTTACAGATAATGTTATAAAACAAGTGGCAAGGAGAATTGTGAAAAGGATTAGCTGAAACGTGCTAATATATGTGCTCCATTTTTAGGTTGATGGGACCCTGTCAGAAAGGAAGAGAACCATTATGCTTTGTCATTCTAATACTGAAATGTTAATCTCCATATATATCACAGTTTTAATAAAAATGCTTGACTTAGTCTTGCCTTGTCAGCATGTTCTTTAAGCATACTGCAATAGGAGAAAGCAAGCTGCTGACTATATATATGTCTTTTCTTTCAAGAACAAAAAAGTCCAGTTCGGTGTTGTTTAGAAATGTTGTTTTGGGGGATATGGTTTTCCTATAACCTTCTTAAACGGACAGTTTTTGTGTGCTTGTTTTAGACCAAAGACAGGATTCCAGATGTGGCTAGAAGAGAACAGAGCAAACATTTTGACAGATAATCCTGATCTGAATGAAGCAGAAGTAATAAAAGAAGGCATGAGTCGATTTAGAATGCTGTCATCAGAAGAAAGAATGGTAAGAAAACATTCTCTAACTCTGGTTTTTTTGAGAATTTTTTTCCACCACAGAATCCTGCGGTTATTTTTTGGTTAGGAATTTTTTCTTTAAATTTTGCTATTCTCCATCTTCATGGACTTCAGTTTTGAATTGGACCATGATCTATGACATATACTTTATGAAAATATAAACTATCTGAATAATAAGTAATAGCAGAAAGCAGCTTTTCCAAAGTGGGGTGTGTGAGAGAAACGTAATCAATGAAGAAAATACAAAAGAGAAGGGAAGGAGTTAAAAGTGACATAGCCAGGCTTAATTCATTGGGGCTTAAATTTGTTTTAAGGCCTTTTGGGTTTCTTATCTGTCCAGAAAGACAATTAAGAGCTTCAATTTAATATACAGGCTCAAATGAAGTATAGTTTTGAAGGAGAATGCTGTTACAAAAAAGGAAAGTGAGGAAATTGTTCCTAACTTGATCCTTATTAGTTCTTAACAGAAATTATTTCAGTGCTTCCTTGTAATCAGAGAAAGAAGGTGTATAAAATAAAGTGATGAGTTTTGTGGCCTAATTTATGGTTTTCTGTTTAATGATGTACTTTCTTCAAAGGTGTGGACTGAAAAGGCAAAAGGAGGAACGTTTAATGATTTAACAGAAGATAAAAAGCGAAAGCGTCCCACAGCTGATGAAGATGAAGCAAAAAAGAATCAGGAGCAAAAATCGGAGGACTCAAATTTATCCAAAAAACCAAAGCCTTTAGATCAATCTACAAATGTCAGATTGTCAGCTTTTGCATTCAAGCAAAGCTAAGTAATGTGGTATCTTCTCAGCGTCTGTTTCAGAAAGCATGAGATAGTTCTGTACTGAGAAATTTGCTGCTCTGCTCAAAGAGTACTAGCAAAAAGAGTGCCTTGCTCCAAATAGTCTTGTAGAAAGTATTTTATTATCAGTTCTTGAGGGAAATGTTGAATCCACTCTCCCAATCTTTTGCAAGTTACTAGCATAAAGCTTGATAGCAAAACTAATACTAATGGACATGTTACCTAGAAGCACAGTTCCACACAGTGTTGTGTAGCTGTGTGCCTCGATACTTGTAATATTTGATGCTAAATCCAGAGTAGTCATTCTGGGTAGGATAAACTACGTCCAAAAGCTGTCCTGTGGTTTTAGAGAGGCAAGGTAATGGCTTCTGTACCGTTCCTTCTGCCTGCTGCAAACACTTGTAAGAGAAAGACACTCAAAGAAATGAGAGTGAGGGGAAGATAGCTTAACGTGGTGCTGATGTTCAGCTACATTTTCAACATCTGTGGCTGTGACAGTGGCAGAGAGCAGCCTGATACGGGCAGGGAGAGAAAACCAGGACAGAAGCTGAATTAGAAAGGTCGGGTGTGCAAAAATGAGCCATTCCAGACTGTGCAAATGGACTTTCCCAATCTGTGCCTCAGCAGGGTCCAGAAACTGCTCAGAACTTGAAAATCTCCGTATTGTTTTACATAATGTGTGTTTTTAAAATAAAATGTGAATGTTTCTTTGTTTTAAGGTGGTGGTCGTCTTTGCAATTTTTATAATTAAAGTAAACAGACTTCTACCTACAAGTCATAAGGCAGTCGTATTTACCTTCTCTGGAGAAAAGGCAGTATGTCTAATGTATTTGAAGCAAACTCAAAGTTTGAAACTTTTTTTTAAGGATAACGTAAAATAATTTAACTCTAGCATAACAACTGAGACTGAAGAATTCTAATTTAGGGTTTTCTTTTCCCTTCATCGTTTGCTTTTTTTCATTCTTTATTTGTCTTCACCTTATTACCGAAAAGGCACATGACTGTCCATTTAGAACACATTTTTAACATTGAAATCTGTCGATTGAAGATTCAGTGGGATTTCTGGAAAAGCCACTAAATCTTAGTGTCAGAGGTGTTTTGCTGGACTTCTTTAGCAATTGTCATAGGTAATTTTGGAGAAAACGGCTCCTGTTTTCACTCTATGTAGAGAAAAAAAAAGGGGGGGGGGGGCGGGTCGTGATGCCAACCAGGGATGGCAAATACAAACAGAGAAGGACCTGAAAGCCTGTTCATTTAAATGCTTTTTTTACACCCACAGTTCTTAATATATTGTTACACATTTTATTTGTTTAATGCTGATAGTAGACAGCAAGTAATAATTAACGCAAGTAATAATTAACGTAAGTAATAATTAATTTTCTGTATTGACATAATGCAGGAAGTTCAGGAGAGTAGTGGCATAGTGATTTTTCTACATTCTTTGGAAAGAAATGATTGTATGAGAGACTGGAATTTATTTTTAGGCAGTAAAGCATATTTCCACATTTGGGTATATTGGAGAAAAATGGAATTGCATTGGTAAGAAAAACATCCTGATAGAAAAATCACTATGAGCTTGGTGAACTGTGTAATGTTTTCTTTCTGCTAGACTAGGTTGTTCTGATGATGACTTGAGCATCTTGACCGTGGTGCTGCGAGATGGGCTGGCTGTGAATGGATGGCCTTTCTTTTAATCTATACATATATAATCCATATTCAAGCTGAGCTGCCTGTCAGGTGCCCTTTCTGCAGGCCAAATAGGAGAAGTTAAGTCACTCTCTGCAGTAAGCAAGCAAGCTTTTTGAGTGACTCCTCAGGGCTCCTATACAAAGGCTGCATAAAATTACTTGAACAAGATATTTATACCTTGGGCTCAGGACATCGAAGCCAGTTGTGCTTCTGGCTGTTGGGACCGTGTCTGTCCACTGTCCCGCCCTGCTGTGCAGGCTGTGCTTTGCTTTAAACTACAGGCACAAATCCGGTACGGTTCCTGTTCTACAACAGAAGCAGGTGGGTATCTGCTGCTGCAAACAGCTGGTTCCACAAAGCATCCGAAGTCCTTTTGGCTCCTGTAGGAGGGAGGAAACATCCAAAGTAAACTTCTATGAGATTTGTCTGAGAGCTGGACATTTGCAATCATGTAGCTCGTCTGAACAAACATGCCGAAGATCTGTTTAAAGGGAAGCGCCTGGATTTAGTGGATGGTTTCATGGAAATCACTGCGGATGCTGGGCACCATCCTGCATGTCCCTGGTTGCTGTTTGCTTTTCCACTGGCTTAATTTTTGCTGTCTAATGCTTGTGGGTTTCATCAGACCCAATGTCTGCAGCCTTGGGGTCACAGTCTGGATCTCACCGCTACCCCCACGGCTGGTTAGAGGTGGCAAAACTGTTTCCAACATCGAATTCGAAATTTTGCATTGGAGCTGCATGACTGGTGATGGTGATTGCAGCAGTGATTTTTAATTATGACAGTTGCTGCTGTCCACAGCAATGAAATAAACAGCCAACAGGGGCTATCGAGATCATGGAAGTGAGTACCCGGCTGCTATTATGCTGGGAGGATCATCTCCCACTAGGCTGCTGTTACGTTTCTTTCATCAAAGATGGATTTTGCTCTATTACACAGCTCCAGGCAGAGCTACAAATACACCCTCCATCACCTGGAGCTTTCCAGGGAGCTATGCTGAGCCAGCCGGGAACGGGGTGCACTCATCCAGCAGAAGCACCGGCAGGACAGCACTAAGTATAACTTTGAATTCGGGTGGAAATGTAATGCCAAACCAAAAATGAACAGAAAACGTGGAATGGATTTTCAAGTGAAAACAGTTTTAGTCTCAACTATTTTTTTTTTTTAAAGGTGTTCCCTAAAGAATTTAACAGAGTTTCACTGAATTCTTCAGAAATGGTTGTTTGTTCTGAATTCCCCATCTTTCCAACAAAAACCCAGGTATTTTAGAAAAGCCAACCTGGAAGCTGTGTCAATGAACCTGCCTGGTGTTGGTTGTTCCTGTTGTGCTCAGAAAACCAGAGAGGGAGGACTGCACCGCTGAAATAGCCGATCTTTGGATTGGATTTGAAAGGCTCCAGCTATTGACCTGCTGCCGGGGCTCTGCTGCGACCGTGCTCTTCGTGTTGCTGTGCCAAAATGCTTTGCTGCGTCCAAACCCAAGCCCAGCTCCCCTACCTGATTATTGCTATTCCTCTTCAAATCCCAGCAACACAAAGCACCTTCTCTTCCTCGCTCTCTGCGTCTGAGTCTGTCATCCTGTTTCATAGTGTTATTTGACCTTAAAAAAAATCCCTTTCTTGTGCACTTTTTCTGAAGAAGAAAGTCATGTTAAATGGTAGCATATGAAAACAGATAGCAGGTGATGGAGTCTGCAAAAGAGAATACTGCTGAATATTTGTGTGTGCAGCATTTTGTTTAGTTACCTCTGTTGCTGCTGTTGCTCCGTATTTAATCCAGACATGCTCCTTGCTGGAAAGATGCAGCTACTAAAAACAAACAAAAATAGTCCCAAAACGATGGGCGGAGTCTGACAGCTTTTCAGGGGGATATAATCCAAAGTAGCAAACACCCACCTCCCTTGTCCTGCAGCGGACAGAGCTTTTCAAGCCCTTTATCTTATAAAAACATCTATAAATTACCTCCTAGGTGTGCTGGAGCGTTGCTAACCTGTTGGACTTCAGAGGGAGCACTGGATCCGCAGGAAGCTTGGCATTTATTCAGAGAAAGAACATTTGTACTATAAATAAATAAAATATCGGCTCACCTCCTAAAGAATATTTTCTTTGGCTTTCCCAGCACTTGCTCCATAATATAATTTTGCTACGAAAGAAAACAACAACGCCGCGACACTGCCAAGCTGTGCTGATAAAACCAATGCAAAAAGCCTCGTTCACCTTCGGAGCATCGTGTTGCTGTATCAGGCACGAGCTGAGTGTGGAGGATGATAAGAGGTACGTTGGGGGAGGAAAGCACTCTTCCCACGACGTTTCGTTTTTCTACCTGAGCTACTTGCTGCTGCCTGTCCCTTGCTCAGACCCACGGGCTGGCAGCCAATGGGCAGGTGATGCTGCAGCTGGGCTCCAACAACATCACTGAAATCGTATTTTGCATACCTTTCTCTTTTTTTTTTTTTTTTTTGACGGCGTGTAATGCCAAATCCTGACAAAGAAATCTCTCTGCCCTTTGCATGTCATGAATCTGTGTCAACTTGTGTTATTTTGGATTTGGAGAGTTTTCCTTGGCTGTGCTTTAAATCCCAGCAACAAGCAACCTCTGGTGAGGACGCTGAGTACGTGCGGTACACAGCACGGAGCGGTAGCTGTTTTCAAGTAAATGGTGTAAAGCTGATTGCTGCCTTTCATAGCGGGATTTTTAACTTTTTTTGTTGTTCTCAGCGTAGGTAGTGGGTCAGATTAGAAGGTCTATGTGCAGCACAACATCCAACAAGTTTATCTCAAGCATTTGGTACTGGAGCGTGATAGCAAATATTTTGGGGCAATGCAATTCCAATTAAGATACTCATCTCCATCAGAGAAGAACGATGTCTCCTCTTGGCTTCTGGGGATGTCCTGTGTCTGGAGTTTCCACAGCAAACCTGGTCTATCCTTGGGTTAGCTCCGCTGACGTTGGTTAGGGAGCCATCAGTTCTCCAGGGCTTCTGCTGTGGCCCTCACCGAGGATTTGCAACCACCTAAAGTGAAATTCCCATGGCTTATTTGGAATTGTGTTCCCTGGTTAGAAAATTAATAAGTGTTGGTTATAACACCTTCCTTCGTTGCTGCAGGAGTGAGCAATGCCATCAGACTCAAACAAAGATTTACTTTACAAACCTGGTCCCTGGCCTCTGTGGTGGCCACCAGCTCCGATGGCGCGCACAGCCAGGACAGCTTGGTTACTCCAGCTGGGAGAGTTTCTTACCTTGTAGGCAGTAAAAGAAAGTTGATACCAGTGAGGAATCGTTTCGGGGTGGGAAAGTCAAGAAAACTCAGCCAGCTTGGATGCTTGGGGTGGAGATGGGCAAAGGAGACTGTGTTTGGACAAAACACCTTCTGGCTATGAAACACACCTCAATTTCTTTCCAAAGAACATAAATGTGTTGGTCATGGGGTGGCTCAACTTGGTGGTCCTGTATGGCTAGTCCAAGGAGAAGACAACAGCGGTGAGAATTGCCTATGAGAAGGTTGGGTGTCTCATGCAGTAGAGTTTTTTGATGGAGAACAGCAGATCTGGCTGCTTCTCTCTCCTCCCGGCTGATGTGCTGCCATATAAATGCAAGAGTAATTCATTTGCTTAAAGGCAGGCAAAACACGAATACCTACCCAGGCTGCGAAAAGAGCCACTTGATGCTGGACTCAATCGGACACAAATGGCAGAGGAAATTTGCAGGAATAGTTTCAAGCCGCGTGTTGCCAGGGAACAGTCCAGTCTACAAATCACATTATCGATCTCGGGGTAATAACGGTGAGATGAATCTGTGGGGAGGGATGTGGGGACACAGCTGCTATTCCCCTCTGCCCTGCGCGTGAACCAAAAGCCGCCCTTGGTTTAGGAATGGGCTGGAGGGACCTAGAGATCGCCCTGGCCGATGTCGGATAGCTCCTGGTAGAAGCGGGGTACAGGTCCGCGGAAGCCTGGAGACTTGTGTTATACGGCTGTTTTCACCTTCTTAAAAGCATAAATACAAATTTACCTCCTGCAGCCTGCCTGGGTCATCCCTCTGAAGGTTTCCAAATTTCGGGGAGCAAAGGCTGGAGGAGTCCATCGGCGTGAGATCCTCTGTGAAGGCATGAGGGGAAAGCCGGGGCAGGGCAAAACTGCCTTTTCCACTTCCAGTTTCAGCTCTAAAATGTGAGACCTCACCAGGGATGTTAAAATGCAGATCGCACCTGAAGAACACCCCTCAGACCTTGAGGACCCTCTGTCCTTACAGAGCAACAAATCCCCCCATAAGAGATCAGTATTTTAGGAGCCTGTAATCCATTTTGCTTGTTATTCTGTGTAATAGAATTAAATTGCTCGTGATTCACTCTTTAAACTGACGCGCTGTGATTCCAGGGGCTGATAAATCCCAAGCTGTATTTCCAGGGCATGGGAAGGATGTCAGCAGGCTGCAACGTTGCCATCCATCGCCGCCGTGGGCACAGCTATTATTTGAGGATCACGTTCGGGTCACGTTCTGGCTTGATGTTAATAGCAGGATCGATGTGCATTGCTCTTTTCCTGCTTGAGCTGTTAATAATATGCTGGGTCGACGCAGATGGTTTGAGAAGGTGGAATTCATCATCTCTAACTTTAAGCTCTGAGCCCAGTCCCGAACGCTCCCGCTTTATAGTCAATGGAGGAAAAATACGTGTCTTTTGCGCGTGATTTATCTCAGCCTTTTAGCAGCTGTCAGCGCAGAAATTGCCCTTGAAATACCTTTTAGACGGCTTCATCTGACCCAGTGAGGACTGCCCAGGGTCTCTTCATCCCTAGCCAGCTTGGTGCCAAGAGGTTTCTTTTGAGAGCCTGCTCGTGCCTGAGGAGCGTCTTGGGCACACAGGGGACGATGCTCCAGCCCTTCCCTGCCGGGTCCCACTCAATGCCACCAAAACCGCAAGGAAGTTCGACAGACTAAATCGGGTCAAGGAGCTGGAGCCTGAATACAAACCTGCTCCATCCTGTCCCTATTTTGTATTTTCCCTACTTTCCAAGGCGAGAGAGGCCTCTGATGGGCTTTACCATGGACCACGCACCCCTGTGCCCCCACGTTGGCACCCAGCAGCATCCCCTGGCTCCCCCAGGGACCCCCCAGGTACCCTCCAGAGGATGCGCTGGGCTTTCACCTGCTCTAGACCTTATTCTAGACTTGCAAATAATTCAAGTTACAGCCTCAGGGCTTTTTGCACTCCCTCTTTTGTTGCTTTTTAAGAATTTCTCTTCCATCTTTGAACAGCAAAAATAACCCCCAAACTCTGAGCGAGCGTGGGAAAGAGGAACAAGGCAGATTCCCTCTATGAAATTCAGAGTATCTTTTATCAACGTTGCACGGTACCGTCTGCCACTCTTCTGTTTTATAGCCTGTGTTTCACTTTTTTGGGGTATATTCAGAAATAGCAAAGAAAAATTTCTTGGGAAGGCTACACGAGAACTTGGGAAGGCTACATGAGAGCGTAATTAATAAGGAGCAATCAATAAAATATTATCATAAGACACTTAAAAAAAAAAAAAAAGGCCAAGCGTTAGTGCTTCTGCTTACCCAGCCGATGCGGGTTTGTGTTTCAGAGGGAGAGGACTTCGCCGTGGCTGGAAATCGGGCTGTGTCGTAACACATCCTGACACATATCTAAATTACCTAAACCAAATAATTCCGCGTTTGCAAATGCTGTTAGCAGAACTGCCAGCATCGGCTCCCGCGTGTGCAACCTCTCCTCAAACATACCCAGAAAAAGTGGTTTTCTGCGAATCCACACAGTGCTCACCCTGGCAAAGAAGCTGGCAACTGCCCTTCTTCCCCCATAAATAGGAGAAAAATGCCAACCAACTCCCACAGCTGCTGAGTTCAGACTGTTATAAAGTCCAGGGTGCCTCGGGAGGGAGCTTATCTTCTTCTTTTCCAAGAGAATAAAGGTAGCAAAGACTGGGGAGTGCCCAGATACTTAGATGCCCTTTACTAACCCCTTTTTCACACGGACGATTAGGTCTCAGTGGTTTGTAGCTCCTAAGAAATGCTACCCAGCCCTTTAAACCGTGTCAGCTTGGTCTGGATCCAAATGAAAGCGGTAGTCGTTGTGCCGACTTCCATGAACATTTTTTGCACGTTTCTAGCAAGGGAACCCATCTAGCTTATACGGAGGATTTGGACATCGTCAGAGGGTTGCGAAATGATGCGAGGTACCCAGCTGCACCTCGGTGGGTGTCTGGGGAGGAGCGGGGATGGAGTTCAGGGCTTCAAATCCTCCGGTACAGCAGTTTCTGTTCCCGGTCAGAGCCCAGGGCAATAAAACCGCGCTCAAGCCTGGCTGGCTGCAGGCCAGCGCCGGCCCCTTGATTTCACCTGAGTCATCCCGGCTCTCTTCTGGTAAAACCTGTGATCGGAAACCGAATGATAAATGCGGAGCGCGTTACTGCTGCCGGGGTTTTTTGGTTTATTTTCTTTTTTTTTTTTTTTTCTTTTTTCACTTGTCTTGGTTAAATGTAGCTCTTGTGCCGGGAGGAGCGGGAGGAAAGCCAGTGAGTCATGTTCCACGCCCCATCCCTCCGACAGCTCCTTCCCCTCCTTATCTCCCCGACAATTTACCATTTCCTAGGCACAAGGGGGGAGAATTTGTCTCTGCTGCCTTACAGATAGATCGGGTGTGAAAAGAGAGGGCTTTGCTGCGTCCCTTAGCACCTCGGCTGTTTATTTTGACGGCAATCCAGAAAATATTAGTTACCCTGCTTGTGGTTGGGGCGGTGGGTGACGGAGCATACACCCTATGCTCAGCTGAACCTTAAGACTCAGTTTCTATCTCATAAAATCCCAGGATGGCTTCGGCCGGAGGGGACCTCCCTTCCAAACCACCCGCCCCAGCGTTTATTTGTTCAACAACATTTGAACCCTACGTGGGGCCGGGGCGGAAAGGCCTGACGGCTGTCGTTGGCAGAGACAAACTGCGGAGGATGCGGGATGCTCAAACCACAGGCAGGGGTGACATCCCAGCCAGATCCCCACGGAGACCCCAAAATATTTGGTCTCTATCATCAGAGACGGTGCATTTCCAGAGCCGCAGGTGGGAATATGAAAACATCGGGGCACGTGAGCCATGCAGCAGGAAGGTGTCTGCGGAGCTCGTAGGTTTGAAGGGACCCCAGCCCAGCCATGATTAAGCGGTAGGGATTGTCACGAAGGAGGATAAATCCACACCCGGGATCTTTCTGGCGGCTGCATCCCGCCGCCAGCCGCTCCAAGCGCCCCAGAACGGTGAGGATGGCGTCCCAGCAGCCCCGGGGAGCTGCTGAGCGGGATGCGCCGGCATCACCCTGGCAGGAAAAGGACCGGCTCTCAGAGTTTGCGAGGATGAAGAGAAAATGGAGAACGATGAGGGGAGCTGCCGCAGAGGGCAGGGACCCACAGCCCAGCGGGACGCTCCCCGTCCATCCTCTGCCGGAGCGGCCCTGCTGCTGGCCCTGGGCTCCCGGCGGAGGTTCCCCACGTTGGAGCGGTGGAAGGGGGGTCCCCTGCAGCGGCTCGGGGGTGACCCCCGCGCTCCCGGCCCAGCGCCTCC
>WAAD01032218.1:77851-215320 GCA_013389945.1 Fregata magnificens | reverse complement strand
GCCACCGCCATGCAGTTCTTCACCAAGGGCTACCAGGAGACCATCTCGGGTAGGGAGCGCTCCCCGCGGGCGGGCGGCACCCCGGGGAGGGCTCCGGGCCGGGGGCGGCGGAGCTGGAGCCTGCTGCCCTGGTACCAGCTGCCCTGGTACCAGCCCTGCTGCTGGCTCTCCTAGAATCGTAGAATATCCCGAGTGGGAAGGGGCTTTCCTGCTTCATTTCTTAAAATGGGCTTCGCCGCTGCCCTGCCACCGTACTGTCCGTCTGATGCCCCTTGTCAGTAAGTCATCAGCAAGAAGCGCTAGAAACACCTCTACCGTGGGGTCTCGCTGTCCTCTCCTTCCCCCGATTTATTTATTTTAAACTCCATGCTGGTAAGCTTCACGTTCCGTCATAAACGTCTGTGCTTCTGGTTTCGGTGAACAGAGCAAGTGCTTTTGCTTTCCCTCTTCTGGTGTAAACTTTCAAGCTCTGGAGTAGGAACTTGTTGATTCCTCCCTCCCCAGCTGAGCTAGGCTGTGTTCAGAAGGGGTAGGAACACTTCTATTAGCAGACGTAGGTGGCTTGAATTTTCTCAGAACAGGTCCCGCTCTGCTGATGCTTTTATCAGGTGACGTTTTCCAAAGGTGGGAATGAAACTTGAGGAAGCGAGTTAAGGAGAAAGGAGGAGGTCGGGGAGATCCATCTCGGGGTCCCTGCAGTGAATGCAGGTGTAGAGAGGTACCTCATGTTCACATCCCTGCCCCAGGTGAGTGTCTTATCTGCTTGCTGGCTGTGGGCCCTCCCTGAGGGCAGGAGGAGAAGAACTGGGTGGGATTTGTTTTCCTCATTGCCAGCAACTCCAAAGTTGTCTCTTGGTTCCAGTGCGGGGTAACTCCTGCTTGAAAATTTAGTTTTTACATCAGTTTTCCTCTTCTCAGCCTTTCCACTAAGGACTGTACCCAGTACAAACAGTAAAAAAGGGCTTGGGAAGCTGGGGAATTCCCCCTTCTGCTCCCTCTTACAGTAAAAAGCAAGTTCCTGTTAGTGCGTAAGGGATGCACTCACTGTCAGCAAGGACTTTTGAATGTGAATCAGAAAGGGGCTGAGCATGTTCTGCTCTCTGGAGTACAACACTGGTGTATCGAGTGCCCCAGAACTGCATCAGGGTGCTGCAGCTGAATGAAAAGGCTGAACCGTGCTGATGACTGGCATTGGGGAGCTTCCTGCTAACATGTTAGAGTCCTTTTCGTAAGTGCACTGTGCTTCAACTTAGATTGGCTTTCCTGTTTAGTTTTTTTTCACTTCTCTACTGTTGGCTCTTCTGAAATCAGATTGCATATAACTTCCAGCATTAACTTACTCACGGCCAGCTTATACTCATGTGCCAATGTTGTGTCCTAGCTTCCCCCAGGAACAGCATTTCTGCCTTGGCATTTGTTTTGCCTTTCAGATCAAACCAGGTTTTCAGGTTCACATCTAGAAATAGGCTCTGGGCTGCAGTGGCCATCCTCGTTCCTCTCTTCCTTTAGTCCTGCTGCACGGTGTGTTTGAGGTGAGGTTTCATAGTGTGTCACAGAATAATCCTTTGCCTACTGGGAATAACTTTCCTCATTTGGGGACTGCACGTGTCTCTTTACTGCTGTAAAACACAGCAGGTCTGTCAGTCATCCTGCCAGTCTCTAGCAGAAGGATTTTTTAGTGATAGTTTCGGAGCGTGAATTTCTGTACTGAACCTGGATGAGGTTGCTGCCCATCTTAAGTCCTTTCTTATCTTGCTGCATTTTGTGTGCAGAGCCACACATTCCCTTAAGGTTTTTGAATAGCTTTTTTTCTGCTCCAGTGTGGATTCTCTGGGACCCAAATAGTCTGTCCCAATTTCTCACATACATTTCATTAAGCAGAGTAGTTCTGTGTGGTCCCCTCCCTTGAATATCCATACCTGGGAGAGAACTGTATTATATCCAGGAGTAGAAAGTGTCACTGCTAGGTGCTGTACTCTTAGACTGCTTTTTTCTTTTCTTTCTAGGAAATAAAATGAAGCTGTGATCTTAACATCCCTTCCTGTGTCAGGTGGGGAATCCTTTTACTTTCTAGCTACTCACCTCTTCTTACACAATGCCCGGCTTCCAGTCTTCCCACTCTTACTAACCAGACAGAAGAATGAGCTGTAGCTGAAGGACAAGTCCACCGCAGCTAGCAAAATGACTAGTGGATGAGGAGTTGGCTGGGAGAGTTGATATGGAAGTAACTTCCGCTTGGGAGAGTGTTACATGCATTGTGAAACCTAGAGCCAACAACTACAAAGTCTTTGGGAACAAAGCTAGCTGTGGGACTGCAGTTCCTGCCTCTTGTCTCTGCTGGTGTGCTGTTCACTTGGCTATACTAATACAACTGCCTGCCTAGCCAGGCTGTGAACTGGACCAGGAACTGGCTTGTAAAAGTGCAAAAAAAAAAAAACCCAAAACAAAAAAAAAAACCCAAACCAACCCAAAACCAAAAAACCCACAACAAAGCAGCCCTAACCTCTTGTTTTCTCAGGCTCATTTTGCAGCTTATTCCATTCCTTATGTGGAACTGTCTGGATAGGCAGAGGTTAAAGCAACGATTTGTGGGATGTGAGGCGTGTTCAAGCTTATTCCCCAACAGGCAGAAGATAGCAGACAGAGATGAAAAGATGGGGCTTACAGCTATTATAAAAGGCTTCTCAAGTAAAAGCTCTGTGGTAGTGATTGTACAGACAGCGCTGGAAGCAAGGTGTGTTGCAACAGGCACCTGTCTTCAGCTGGCCCCAGCTGAGCTCACAACCCTTGCCAGTATGTGGAAATGTTGCTGGACTCTGCAGCTGGAAAAGAGTGGCAAAGACAAACCAAGGTAGTGAATGTTAGTACAGCTACAGGCTTTAAAATCACCCCTCTGAGTTTGCTTGAGTATCCGCCTTAGGTAGGCAGATGAAAAGAAATTCATTTCTGATGGCATTTTAATTTTCCATACAGGAACACAAAAAAAGGTGTAATAGATTTATTCCCAAATTATGAAATACAGTGAAGGCTGGAGAGCGTAAAGTTGCAAGTACACTGCAGGAGGTCTTCGGTGTTTAATGAGCTTGACTGGAGCCTCACTTGCTGTAAGTGAGAACGTGGGGGTTGTGGTTGGTCACGAAACTACGCTACCTGACTGCTTTGAAGCTGCCTGTTGCTCACAGAGGTTAGTGATTTGAGTAGTGCCTTGCTCTTACTTGTCACTGAATGCTTTTGAACACTGAACGCTGCACCGAGTGCAGTCAGGTTGCTGGAAGCTTTTGGGTACAGTGAGGAATGAGGGCCGTACCTGCCCTGCAGCAATCTGTCCTCTGTGGTGGCACTGGAGAAGACCAAGTGGTGTGAGCGGGGAGTTTGCTTTAAGGAACCCGTAAAGCTTCTGGAAGCTGCTGAGCTGATGTATGGTTTCAACAGAGTCAGCAAATGGGTATTGTTTTTCTCTTTGAGCCTTGATTGGTAATTCACCCTTAAGAACAAAGTATTTTCTTGATCTTTTTGGTTACCATGTGCCTGAGAACGTAATACACTTGGGGCATGGTTAAATGTGCTGGACATGTGATCTCCTTTCCTGGGTGTTGTCACTTTGTTTCTTTGATGCCTGACTGTATTTGTATTTTTGTACTTTCCATAGCTTAACTTTGTAGTGTTGTAGGGAAGATTACATCTAAATTCTGTCCCTTCTTTCCATTCAGATTTACGTGAGTAGCAGAGAAGCTGATTCTGCTTTCCCGCTTCTGCTGTGCGTGTATTTTCTAGCTTGCTTTCGATAGTGCAGAGTAACAGTGTTCCTGCTTTACCCCTTATTCATCTTTGTTATCTGTGTTCTGCAGCTGGTCAGTATTGTATTTCAGAGCCATTAGTAGAGTTTACTTGCTAAATGTCTAAATCTGGCTCTTTCTGTCCTTTCTAGATTATGTCTTTTATTAATCCTGGCTTTGCTAAAGGCCTCAACATCTTTCTTTGACGAAATGTATTCAAATGTATTGATCTCACCTCTATAGTTCTAGTCATCAAACTTTCATTAGAGTAGCAAGAATGCCTCCAGTGATTTCACATAAAATCCACCTGGGGACCAGATTAAAAAATGCTAGCAGTTCACACTTGGGCATCTGTGTAGTCTAACAGTCATTACAACAGAAACCTCTTAATGTATTGGTAAGGGTGGCAGAGCAGACAAGATACCAAAAGCTTTACTTTTCCATTTCATGCAGTGCCTATGCGTGAGCATCCAAGAACCTGTTTTCGATTTCAGGGTCAGATCTATCAGCTTCATACTTCTGGGAGTAAATTACATGACAAAATAGTAATATGTCCTCTTGGTTAATAAAGGTGAGCAGGACTGTTGGGAGCCAGTTGCCTTTAGCTTTCTTATAGTTGGTTCAGGCAATTGCCTGCCACACAAACTCTAGACCTTGACAGATCTGTCCCTTCTTTTACTACAGGCTTAATGTCATACTCGGAGGTGCTGTCTGTGAGTCTATATATAAATACTGCAAAGCACGACTGTGTGCAAATGCAGTAAATGAGTGAATAAATGGAAATACAAGACTGCAGACAGTATTAACTTGTAACTGAAGCTGAAGACTTCAGAATCAATCTTGCTAAGCAGAGCTAACTGATAAGTTACAGAAACAGTGTCAGTTACAGTGAGTGTCAACGATGCTAGCTTCAAAAGGTAAATCATAAAGGAGTTCGTTCTGATTGTGTAATCCTGTAAGGAAACATTAGGCACAGGGTTGAACAAGCTGTCTGCATCTGCAGTAGGAAGTTAACTTGTTTTCATCATCCATAAGCACTCTAAGCAAAACAGCATGTTCATTAAACAGTTTACTTGCTGGGAATGGTGATAGCTGTTACATGAATGAAGGCTGGAAGACTTTTCTGGTAGGTATGTTAGCTTTCAAGCGTGTTGGCAGGTTCAGCTGTGCTTTCAACGTGTTTAATAGGGAAATGAAAATCAGAAATACTGGGAGAGGATAACTTTGCTTTCTGAACCTCTGTGGCTTGAAAGGCTGCATGTATGCTTTATTTGCCTGGAAGCTAAGTGACTATACTGTGCAGCTTTTATTTTAAAGCAAATAACAACTAGTTAGGTCTTATACAGTAGATTAACCCCTGCTGAACTGTGTGTATGTTGCTTTTCCTCTCTCATTAGTTTGTGCTCTTCCTATGAAGAAGGGTGAAAAAAAATGCAACCTTAATACTCTTTTCTTCATCTGCTTGTCTGTGTGGATTTGGTATTTTGACAGATGACAACAATGGTGGAAGCTCATAAATTTTTCCAAGCCTACTCAGTTTGCTGTGGATGAGAGGTGCTAAGCATCGCTACGTAAAAATAGACAGGCGGTGCCTTAAACAAACAAGGCTGTTTGATCAGCAGCACTGCCCTTTGCTAAGAGCTGGTGAGTTACTTCATTCTTTCCTGGAAACAAGGTACTGCTAGTTCTCTTCTCACAGATGCAAAGGTCTAACCTATTAATGACTTAAACATCGGCACTGGTGTGAAGCATGGCTTGTTTCTTGTAAACCAGAGGGTGGGAGATATGGGGTTGTTCAGAGTAAGGTTCTTGAGGTTTTCTTTCCTCAACCTCTACCCCCACGTGCATGAAGCCTACCATGCTGAAACAGGCACTCAATGCAGTGAAACTTCTGCTGGCAACTAGGACTGTAGGACTTTCCGGGATGATCTCCCCTGCCCATTAATGCTCAAGTAACACCAAGTTTGTCTGGGGTTTTGTTGGGAATTTATTAAATGTCTTAACCTCTTGGATCTTAACTGCTAAAGGCTTCTGATCTCTTCATCTTGCTTTTCCAAAGTGTTGTTTCATCTTCTCTGATTTTCCTTTGTTTCAATTTCAGAAAGAAATTTCAGCACCTTCTATGACATGAGACGTTGAAATGGTTATTGAAAATCCTGATACATTTTAATGAGCATCTCCATAACCCTGCTTTCCCTCATATTAATAAACCTCCTGGCAGAAGACAACTTTTAGAATCTAATCTTAGCTTCATCGGAGAGTCTGCAATAACTGATCTCTTATGAATAGACTTGAGTCTCTCACTGCAATGTGGAAAGTATTATAGGAAAATAAATGAATCTGTACAAATGATAGCCAGAATTAGTTGAATAGCAATAATGCTTTTCCTCCCTCTTTGCTTTTATGAAATATGCCTGAAATTACACACTGGTTTACCTCTCTTCTGGTAACTGAGGAATTAAGATTTGCTTCTGAAACAAATGTTCCTGTCTGAAGTTGAATGTCTGTTTCTAGTCCTTTGTGGCAGTGATGAAATCTGATTAGTCAAACTTGTAAATTCTTTTGTGTCTGAGGTTTCTCTTGGTTCCTGTTAGGAAGGTATGTTATGGCAAGGAAGCAACATAGTGCTCATTTAATTTTTTCTGCAGCTTTTGAACTCCATTGCCTATTTACATAGTGAAGTGACATCTTAGGCTGTGTCTCTTTCTGGAGCTCTTCAAGACTTCTTGAAGCAAATGGTGTACCCAGACCACCCCCTTTCTTAGCAACCTGAAGTCATTAACCTTCTGCAGCAGTACAAACTCTCTTTATAGGAATGAGTGGTTTTGTAGCCTGATTCTCTTCTCTGTATGCATAATAAATTCCTGGCACCTTTTTAATAGTGAAAGGCTGCAATGATTTTCTTGGTCTTTTTGTCTGGAATATTTTCTCTAACTCCAGTTATCCTGTAGCGTCATCACATGAATAAATAAAAAATTTCAGTTTTGACTCTACATCTTACTGCTTACCCAGCAGCAACTGAAAGGTTTTTATAGCAATTTCCTTCTGGATTTAATTCTGACCCTGTAGTCAGTTGGTTTCCCTACCACACATTCAGCTGTTGGCTCATGGCTCCTGCTCTGTCAGTTACATCCGTCTTCAGATGAAGAGGAGCTTCTTCCTGAGAAAGACAGTCAAAGGTATCTGCCAACATACTTTAATGGATGGTTAGCCTTTGGTCTCTGGCTCATGGCACTGCTGTTCTGGAGTATCCTCCAAACCATGACCTGTTCCTAGTTCATGCAAGGTCCCCTGCCGTTGGTTTTGGTGTAAGTCAGTCTGTGTTCGTGGGAGAGCACAAGGTACCTGATCTAAGCCTGTACTTTAGTTTGTTGAAGCTAATGGGCATTGGTGTGGTGTGACTTGCCCCACCACCCTCATAGGACGTCTGCATCCCTTGGCCTGAACCCATTCCCATGACGGCCTCAGCTGCCTGCTGCGACTTATGGGTCACCATGGAGAGCATGGGGCTGTCAGTGAGGACAGTCTGGAGCTGTATAACAAGTATCAGGAGAACCTTGTGCCTTATGTCTCTGCCAGGATGGATGAGCTCAAGGAACAGTATTGGGAAATCTCTGAGACTGCCTTCATCCTCTTGACACTGAACGATCCTCAGTCTGACTCCTCTAAAGTGGAGCAGTGGGGCAAGTTAACAGCATGGGGAAGTGCTTTAACTCATAGTGAGAACAACCTATATCACTTCAGTCTTCTGGCTCCCAGTCATGGCAAAAAAGGGACATCTGAAGTGTTGTGAAGCTGATGCAGTGCTGCTGTGAAGCTGATGCAGTGCTGCTCTGCAGAGTGCTGCCATCCTTCATTCCCTTCACCTGCTGAGCCAGCTGCCGGGTGGGCTCTAGCTTCTTTGGTTGCCAGAGCTGCTTTTGCTTTCCTATGTCACATTAAAGCCATGCAAATAGTTTCTATAGCAACAGGTCTTTTTTGCTCAGCTCCGATGCGAAATCCTGAAAGGTCTTTCTCATTCTGTCTTTATCAAATTCTGATTTTTTTTTTGCTTTTATCAACTCTTTTTGAAGATAAAGGGGAAAATTAATTCTGCTCTGTTTTAGGAGTTAACTTGCACCAGAGGTGACTGCAGTTTTAACAGCCCACTGAAGTTTCTACAACAGGAGTTGAACTCTGGGCTGAAGGAGAAATCAGCTGGAATAATTTAGAGAGTGCCCTGACTGTACTTATAATGTTTGTTCTTGTTCTCCTCCTCCCAGCCATATATTTTAATTCAAATCTTAGCTTTTCATTAACATGATGTGTCTAGGCTTAAGGACTTAAGTGGTAAATTCCCTTAGCTTTTCTGGGGTGGTGGTGAAGGAAAATGGTGTTATTTGCAGTCTGCTTTGGCTTATAGACAGGGCTTGGTGGCAGGACTTGAGCACAGCTGTGGCTAATGAAAGTAGAGTGAGGGGAGGTATGGTCTGAGAGGCCAAGGGACAACGAATGAACATGCCCATCTTCTTGCTAGCAGAGGAGACACTAGTCCTGTCCTGCTGATGTGGATGATTCTGTAGGTGGTACTTGGGGGGAGTAAAAATGTTGCTTCATTTGAGAGGAAGAATTTCCTTTTCGTATTAAGGTGGAGGAGCCCATCTGAGCTGCAGGTGCCTTGCTTTGTCAGGAAACCAAGCTAGCAATATTTACTTCTAGCCCTCCTTCCCTCTAAAAACCCTGTTGAGTTCTACACTTTTGCTTTGAAGATCCTGGTGCTGCAGGAAGAAGGGATGGAAAAGATGCAGTTGCATTGGAAGGGCAGGGGGGTATTTTAGAGCTGAGCCAGTGTAACAGCCACGTTTCTCTGGGTGAACTGGGACAGGCCAGGGGAGCGACAACATGACTTTTAGATCTTGCCCGTGGCAAGAGTAAATGTTTTGGGGCCTCCAAATGGGGAAACTGAAATTGAGCTAGTGAAGCAGGCAGTGTGGCCTAGCAGGTGGCACAAAAGAATGGGAAAAGAGGCACGAATTTGTTCCCAGCTTTACTTCTGGCCTGGTTAATCTGGGGCCCTGTTTCCCTTTTTGTCCTTTCAGCTCTAATTTCTCCAGAACATGTGCTGCAGGATGCAGGCTGAGCTTGTCAGGGCCCTGTTCGGTGCTGTTGTGAATTGAATGACAAAAAAAAAAGAAAAAGGCAGACAAAGTTAGATAAAATGGTATTGCCTCCCTGCACAAAGCATTTGAGTGTCTGCCAAGCGAGTCTCTCCAGCGTAATTACTGAAAACAAGTGCTGTGGTGGGACATAGCACAGCATCTTGTCGCAACTACTCTTACCTAACTCTTCTTTTGTCAACATGAGGCTTGGATTTCAAAGAGGGGAGGTATAGGGGTAGACAGGGTTCAAGCTATGGTTATTTTCAGGAGAACAGGCTTGTGAAGTGTGAGCAGGAGGGACTGGAGCAGGATAGGGGTGACCAGGGCTCTCAACACCATGGCCATTTACTCAGGTAGTCGCCTTCAGTCTCACATTTTGTTTTATCTTTGTCTCCCTGTATCATCTGGCAATTGTGAAGGGGTTATTGGAGGGGCTAACGCTAAGCTGGTTTCTTCCTTTATGGGCTCTGGCCCTCTTTCTCAAGGAGCAACTGGTGCTGACTTAAAATCAACACACTGTGCTGCAGGCACAACTGCAGAGCAGGTATCATCTGTGATCTGGCTGCAACTTGCTGCTAATATTAAATAAATCTAAGGTGCAAAATTGGCAAGACCTGTATGAATGAGAAGCGCGAAGCATCCCACAGCTCCGTGGTTATATTCTTGACGCATGGATCCGTTTGCTTACACACCTCTAAAACTCCCTTAGCTGTGAGGGGGCATTGCCCAAACTGCCGTGACTCTGGGCTGTAGCCTGAGAGGGGATATGCAAGAAGGATGGATGACCTTTGTGTTCCTGTTTGATTGCTTTAGCTGTGAGAAGGATGCATTTTGTTCCTGAAGTTACCTGTGTGGTACTTCACAGGTCACTTAACCTTCTTTTTCCCCCCAGCTTCAAAATAGGGCTAACAGCTGTCTCCATGATACAACGTGGCTCTTCAGGATTCCAGTAATAGTTAGGTTCCTTAGATCAAGTTTGTAAGGATCTATTAATATATATTTTATACATGAATAAGTGTGTATATGCATATATATATACATATATATGAGACTTCACGGCTGAAGTACCTTCTGTTGGAGCTTTGGCCTTAAGCTGTGTCACACATTACCATGACTCTTAATGAGAATGTGGCCATTTTTGACTGTTCTGAACAGTCTGCTTTGCGAGTGTGCTGACGTAAATCCATATCTAACATCGGGCTCTGATATGCTCCTGGTAAGGCTGGTATGAGCCAAGCTGGTGGTCTAATAACAGCAGCAGTCACTCTGGAGATGCTTCGTGGATCCGTTTGGATTTTGTTTTAATAATGCTGGGCATAGTGTCAGGTTTTGTGAAACTGCTGTTTGCCTTTCTGCTGTAGAAATGGCATGTCTGCAGAGTGCTGCGGGAGGGAGTTAAGAACCCAGACGGCTGCTCTGTCTTCCCTTCCCTCTCCTCTGAGCCTGCTTTGTTTCAGATTCTGGCTATTCCTGGCTGAATTCATAGTTATACAACTGCATGGTGCTCCCCATGTAATCAAAATCCTTTCCAGCAGTGTTTGGAGTAAACTAGACTCTGAAATTTGAAGAACAAAATTATGTACCTTTTACAGAGTTCTTTCCTGGCCTCTTTCGTGCCCCCTACTCCTGCTCTGTGACCTGATCAAAAGCCTTCTGGGGTTCAGCCTCGCTGTCTTGCAGGTTGCCAGCCCTTCTCAGGAAAGAACGTGCGTCGCAGGCAGAACATCTTGCGCACAGTTTCCAGGGTTACCTGTGTAGTGCTGATAGCAAGCAGGAAATTAAAATGCTCCATGGTGATGATACGTTATCGACAACAGATGGTGGCCATTAGGTGTACGTGCATGTCAGGGGAAGGCATAAAGGCAAGTAGAGCAGACATAACTATTAGATTTGTGTAACACTGCAGGTGCTAAGCTCCACCGTGGACGAAGCAGGGCAGTCCCTGAGCACCCTGGTTCCCCTTCTGGCCATGGTGTATGTGACTCTGGTTCCTGGAAGTAACTCCAGGTAGTCAGTGTAGCTTCAAGCTAACCTGTTTGCAGAGTTCCTTGTTCTGATTATCAGCCCTTCTGTACAGCTAGTTCTCTCTTGCTATTCTTTCTCTCTAATCTCTCTTCTGTACAGCTTTTCTCTCTTGTCCTTCAAAGGGCTTGCTCTCTTAACTTGAGACTGTTCTACTTTTAACCTCTCCAAGCACGATCCAGCTGCCTGCAATCTTTGTGGAGACTATAGTGCTCTGCTGTAACCTGTGTCAGGATTGCCTGGGGACTTGTCAGGGGACTGCTAAATCTGTAAAATCAACTGAGGATCTGTTCTGCTGAGCTCTGAGACTAGCAAAGTGTCGTGTTATATGTTCCTTTTCCTACTGAGCTGTCTCTTCTGCCTTCTATCTTTGTGGGTTTCTCCACCTCAATTTTCTGTTAACTCTGAGGTGCAGAATTAGGACGGAGTATGCATATGCATGTCTGCTTTCAGTTCAGGACAGCAAATCTCTCCCTGATCTGTGGATACAGATCTGTCTCTTTGACTCTTGTGTATGCCTAAACAGCTGCTGGCTGGCGTGCTTCACGATGAAATAAGAGTATCGAATTTGCGTGTAAAGCCTCATTGAAGATAGTGATGCCAGTGTTGAAGTGTTTGAACAAACCACTCTGATGGCTTAGCTTTTCTCAAACCTCAGGCTCAGCTTTGCTTGCGGTATGTGGAAGCACTAATGGAAGCCCACTTTGAGATGTGCTCTCCTCCTCAGCACTGGCTTTATCAGCTGTAGTCTTAATTGCTCTTAAGATGTCAGTAATTCTGCAAGGACTAGACTCGTTCTAACCTGGGCTCAATCTATTAGTTAAATAAAACACTATAGGCTGACTTCTGGTGTAGCACATAGGTAGTCTGACATAGCACTGTGGCAATTGTGCGATTGTATGCAAACCAAAGGGTACTTGTGATGTTACTCCTTAATTGCCTCCCATATCTTAACCCTAAAATCGGTAGTTCTGAGACAGCTATGCTCTTGCTACAAGCTTTCTCAGATACTGGCTGGAAGAACCTTCCATGCTTGTGCATTTATTTTTTTAATGCGAATGTTTAATTTCAGATGTTCTGAATGACGCCATCTTTGATGAAGATCATGATGAGATGGTAATTGTGAAGGACATAGACATGTTCTCATTGTGTGAGCATCACCTCGTTCCATTTGTTGGAAAGGTAACTCTTCCTCACAAAACAAACGTGGGAATACATGATAAAAGACCTAAAGTACATGTAAAAGACTTTGTAGCTGTAACTACAAAGCTTTTAAAGCTATAAGTATTTACTGCTTACGGCTATGATTCTAGAAGTCAATCTTCAGAATACAAATAAGGAAGACCTCCTTAATGTGAGTTTTATTTGGATTTAAGCTCCTAAAATATAACACTCAACCTTTCCTAGTCCAAGTAATCTAATGGTTTCTGACATTTCATATCAAAGCTCTTCTTCGTGACGCAGCAGCAAGCCTTGAGGGCAGACATCTTGATATTAAACCAGCTCACCCTGCACGCTGGCTCTGTCATGGATTTAGCTTCTGGCTCAGAGCTATCTAGCGCACATTCATCTCAGGAACCCCTTGTGAGTGGAACAAACTTCTGATTAGCATCCCTGTCTTAAATAAGGAAGCCCAGTCAGGGAGGGGGTGGTCAAAATTGACTAGCAGGAGACAGCTTAGGTTGGGACTCCCATGAAAGGGGCTGGTGTTTCAGATGGTGTTGAAATTGTGATGCCAACTTTAAAAATAAAATAAAAATTCTCAATTCTCGTTCGCTGTAAATGTGATGAAGAGTTCAGAGTGGGTAGTCCCTTTTGCACATCTCAGCCCCTTCACTCCCATATCAGCACAGAAGGATGGAGCTTATTCTGATCCATCTGTTCTACCATGAAGTACTCACAGGCCAGAGAGTAGCAAGTGCTTTTGTTGTCTATAAAATTCGATCAGTACCACATATGTTCCAAGTAAACTGTCTCCCAAAAATAAAATACCAGAACAGAAACCAGCCATTTATTTAGTTGAGTCAATTCAATTTCATCTGCTTTCTTTTCTTACTGCTAGTATTTTGTACTGGAAAACAAGGTAACTTCTTTTTCTGTGCAAGCTTTCTATTTTGTCTGTTATTCCTGGTTACACATACTGTGTATATTCTCTTCATTACTCCTGTGGCAATATATGCATTCTTCTCACATCTAGCTGTTTAGCCTGTGTGGTTTGGAGAAATCTCCTTGCAAACACCCAATTGGTCCTGCTTGTACAATGGTCTGCTAAATGACTTGGTATGCCTCTAAATATTCTCAGACTAACCATTCTCCTGTTGGGTACATCAAACAGGCTGCAAATGCTGACCAGTAGGTCTTGTATTTGCAGTTCTATCTTAAACAAAATGAAGAAATTCACAAAAATACTCTATGGGGAACAGGATTCAACGCTTATTTCTAAGTTATGTCTCTTACTTTATCTGAAATGTTTCATGTCTTTTCAGGTGTCAGTGGGTTGATTACCCAACAGAAGTGATAGGAATGAGCAAGTTAGCCAGGTAATTAGGTGCACTGTGGTACCTCTAACTGCAGGTACAGCAATACAGGATTCTGAGATGGGGCCTCTAGACAAAGCGCTAAGACAGAATCCTACACTGACACTCCCCTACTGTATCTTGGCTAATTTTTCAAGTCTCTGGTACAGTGACACAAATGCTGGCTTATTACCTGTTATAACTAAACCCACTTGAATTCGGTAGCCTGTGTTGCTTTCTAAAAACAAGAAGCTAAATGGCTTTCCCCCTACCTTCGTATCTGAGCATTTTTCTTCTCAAGAACTTATTCCAACTTAGTGCAACTACGTGTTCAGTATGAATGTTCAGCAAATTCATATTTGAGCAGAATGGAAGTTGACTTAGTCATACAGTGATCTATGGTACTACCAAAGCAGGGGGGGGAAAAAAAAATCAATAAGTGCAGCTTCATTTTGGTGGCTAAGTATTTATTGCTATCAGAACTTTCACTGGAAGTACAGTCCTCCTCCCTCCTGCTCCCTAAATCCATTTTAGGTCTTGAAAGAAAAGCATGTTTATTTTAGATGAACAACGCTGGGCTGAGTAATAGACTGCTTTTTGTACCCAAATGTAGTAGAACTCTGTAACATTCCTGAGACTTGGAACATAAGCCTTGACTCTTGAAGAGTTGTGATTTTTCTCCCCCTCAGAAAACTTACCTATTCTTCACCAGGACACTGACCTCACCAGGCATTTACAGTCTCCGTTAGCGCCACAATTTTTCAGGCTTGCATGGTAGCATGTTCTTCCCACATGCTAGGACTTCTGGACTGTTCCAGAGTTAGTTCTGGGGCAAATGCACATCTCATTCTCTATGCATGAGTTTCATATGCATTTGGAAGTGTGGTTTTGATTCTGTTAATGGTTTGTTCTCTGTCTAGGTACATATTGGCTATCTTCCTAACAAACAAGTACTTGGCCTCAGCAAGCTTGCTAGGTAAGTGTTAATGTAATGAAAGTGATGCTAATTTGTAAAAAGGATTCCAAGCTGTGCTAACTGTGCTAATCTTTCTACTCTGGTCCCCCTCTAAAGCTCAGCCCACTTTGTGTCCTGGATTTGGGTTTAGACCAATTCTCAGCATTATGTTTTTTTGTGGAGAGGACAGATAAGTCTTAGAGCTCTGCGTTAATTCACATTGGTCGACTGTAGTAGAGCTGTAATACTTTTGTATGTTCATCCGAAGCATTGGTATCTGCAGGGAGCACAGAAGCAAGAACAATAGAGAGTTTGGTCACGTTCTAAGGCAGGCCACAAAAACCAGTGGGCATCTCTAGCTATTTACTACTTGTGTGTATATTGACCGATAAGAACAAAAATCCAAAAGTTCCAAACTGTAAATGAACATGTTCTATGGATAGAAATTGAATCTAAAGGTTTCATCTGTTAGCTGACTCTTTAGATAAATTTGGCATTTCTTTCTTTCACTCAAGACCCACTGAGAGCGCCGTGGGGTAGTTTTTATAGATAAGGTTCAGCCTAAGAAACAAAGCAGTTATACACTTGAGAAATCCATTTGTTATGTAAAACAGCTGTTTCCTCAGCAAGTGCCCTTGGATCAGTTGTTACACTGAGTCTTGTTATCAAGTGACACTTTCTAGTTCTGGTGAGGAAGAGTATGGTAGATCCCTTCAATAAGGAGATTACTGGGGACCAGAGTGGATGGGTCTCTTTTGAGAAATGAATCAAAAAAATTGGCTGTAGTTCAGAAAGACCACATAGGTTTTGCTTATACTTTCCCTGATAACATCTGTTAATCTTGCTGTAGTTCCAATAACACTAATGAGAATTAGCCTTGTAAATCTGCATGCCTGCTGGATTTTCTTAGCGGGTAAGAAATGTGTAGGATACAACACTAAAATGCTTTAGTCAGTCAGCTCTGTTGTGCAAGCAGAGCAGAGAACAGTGAATTTGATTTGGAGGTGGAAGGGCCCTTGGAGGTCATATCTTTGCTAATGTAACTCATATTGCAGGGAGGCCGCCTTCATGTCTTCTAGCAGTGCTTATAGGAGCGGGCTTTGCTCTGATTAAGAGGCTGAAACAGGCAATTCAACATTTAAATTTTTTTTGTACGTGTTTTCTGTGGCTGTTCCTCAGTGCTGAAGTTGTAGGATGAGGTTCTGAGCTGACGGCACTGCAGTTGCTGGGCAAAAGACTTTGCCTTCTGTAGCTGCTTACGCTTGGGGATGTCTGTGTGGCAGTTCGTGGCTTGCGTTGTGTGTTGGCTGGCACTCATGTGGCTGGATCTTTTTAAGTGGTGAGGGTGTCTTTTTGAGTGGGATTTCTGAAGGCAAACGTCCTTTTTGAAGAGACCGTCTTTAGCACTTGGTTTTATTTCTGCAGGGCTTGAATGCAGGATTAAGGATCACATTTGAAATATGCATCGGTTCATTTGTGCTTGCTGTGGTCTCTAGTTACCTCTGAATTGCAGATGTAAAAAGGAGCTCAGAACTGTCTTTGGTGATTTTTAATGCAAGTGGCAACATGGGGCTAGAAGTGTACAATTTTCCTACTACTTATTCTCAGTATAGAAACATGCATGAATATGCGCAAGGCTTCCTGCGCAGTGCTTGAAAGGTTAAATCTCACCTCTTTTTCAAGCTGGGGTGAAACTCCGGTATACTGCAATAATGAAAAGATTAGATTCATGTATAACAAAATGTTCTCAGTCCTCACTTGCTTTTGAGTGCTTACCACGAAGAGATTGGTGGGCCAAATAGCGCTTCCCTTTCGTGCCCTGTATAATACAACCAGTGTTCAAACAAAGATTTGTGAGGCTGTTGGTACTGTAGGCCTAATCTTTCATAATAGGATTAGTCTAATGTGGTGAGTTTCTGTAGTTGTGGATGACCTGTATTCAGTAAACAAACATTTTTCTTTGGGTTTTAAGCTCAGGCTCGAAAATGCTAATGCAAATAACTGGTTTTTCATAAACATGCTTATAGGACTTATGTGCAATACCAGTGTAAAAATGTCTGAGCATCAGCTTGTTTACTATCCATACATTTAATCTAAAGATTATGTTGCTTTGTTTAGAATAGCTGTAACACAACCATTTCATTTCTGGAGGGGAGTTTCTGCATATAATTCTCTCTCCAAAACAGCAGGCAAGTCTCATTGTCAGAAATGTTTCTTGTAACTAATGCCTCAGGCTGCCAGCCAGTGTCTGGTTTTCGTCTAGTCCGACCAGAGGGGTATTGAAGCTTTCTATAGCAACTTCTTTACGTGGCCACTTGATGTGTAATTAAGCATTTGAAGTTGGCATGAATAACCCATTGAGTTACAGAGCAGTTATAAGACCCTTCTTAAATGTGTGGGTTATAGTACTGCAGTTATGAATGATGGTAGTATCACTTGCATTGCCCCACAAATGGCTTAAATTTGAAGTCATGTTCGAGAGGAGCATTTAGGTGATCCCTGCACTGAAATGTGAAGGATGGTGTGATATATGGGTGGAGAGTATCTGTTTTAAATAAAACCAATTCTGTCTTATTGTTCTTAGTTAAATCTGTGGTTAAATGCAAGAATCCGAAACAACTTCTGCTTAATTTCAGTAGCCTTCTGGGAATCTCAATATTTGGATTGTCCTTAAAACAGTGTTTGGTTTAGACTGAAGCAAAAGGAGGTAGTCTGACCTCAGTTCAAGGATTAGCTTTCAGGGAGTCTTTGGGCATGGATTCCCTTGCAGCTGTGTGGTGCAGGTGGGTGGTGGTACAACTAATTCAAAAGTAACAGCCGACAGAAGATGCTCTAAGGAGAAGTGACCCGTTTGCCCTGAAATAGTGTCTGGGGTGGCAGGTAGGGGGAACCTGTCACTAAACACAGTGATGTGCCAAGGGAAGTCCTTGAGCAATGCCAGCCAGGGGCTGAGCTGCAGCATGGTGGTGTGTAGATTTCCAGGAAGGACATGGATCTGTACAGTGGTCCTGTTTCATAGTGTCAAGTTAATTGTGAAGATCAGACAATGGTTAGACAGGAATAAGTATAACACTGTCTTTTTCCTTTCTCCTTTAGGATCGTGGAAATATACAGTAGAAGATTACAAGGTAAACAAAACAGATGAATTTTTGGTTTTGTTGTGTGCAGTCCTTTGCTAGCCAGCTCAGGGTCCTGGTAATTGTAGGTGGACTATAGCTGTGCAAATTTGAGTGTGAAGAAAAACACTGTTCTTGAACAGGTGTTTCTCATCTGTCATCTTAGCCCCTGTGTTTCCAGTGAGGGGTAAAATCTGCCTGTGAAAAGAGGTATAGGCAGTAACTGATTCAGAAGATAGATGTGCTACAAGATACAGCTGCCAGGAATAACTAAACTGGTTGGATGCTGCTGGAAATGCAGTCTCCTACAGATAATTTGAGAGATGCCTTCAAGAATTCTTGTCTGAAGAGATGAAGCAAGAGCTGCCATGTTATGGACTGCCTGCCTGCTGCCCCTGAGAAGTGAAGGAAGCTGCAGGATCTGAGACCTTGCGCTGGGCTCAGCCTGCTGTCATTGTTCTGCAGTTAAATTTGGCTTGGTTTTGGCGACAGAAGTCTTAGTGACCATTAGGTGTCAGACTGGTGAATAGAGGGTGCTAGAGCTGCAGGAAGTAAAGCTTTGCCGGACAATAGACTCTCTTAATTTGCTCATTTTTTTATCTCCATTTCCTTTCCTTAAAGAGAAGTTGTGTGTAGGGAATGAATAGTGCAGCAGTAAAGCCAGTGAACAAATACAGAAAAACTGAAAGAAAATAGAGAAGCGGGAAAATCTAACTGCATAGTAGGCAATGTAAGAGCTGTTGTAACAAATCATGGTAATGCAATTCCTGCAAAGGTGTAATGCAAAATGACTCCCAATATAAACAAGCAAATAAAAGGTCTGTTCCAGGATACAAAACATAAGATAGGATTTGGTACTAATAAAATTTATTTAGGAAGAGCAATACGTGTGTGGGTGGTGGTGGTGGGGAATGGGGACATGTGGAAGTGAGGATGCGGTGTTGCTATCCAGATAGTGGTGGTGCATTGATGCTAGTCAGATTTAACACTGCATCTGAACTACCTGTTGTTCTTTCAGTCCAGGAGCGCCTTACCAAACAAATTGCAATAGCCATCACAGAAGCCTTACAGCCCGCTGGAGTTGGTGTGGTTATTGAAGCTACGTAAGTTACTCTGAGCTGTTCCGTGGTAGCATATGGGCTGCGTGTGATTCCAGTTGTGTGCCGCAGAGCTGTTGTGTGCCGCAGAGCTGTTGTGTGCCGCAGAGCTGTTGTGTGCCGCAGAGCTGTTGTGTGCCGCAGAGCTGTTGTGTGCCGCAGAGCTGTTGTGTGCCGCAGAGCTGTTGTGTGCCGCAGAGCTGTTGTGTGCCGCAGAGCTGTTGTGTGCCGCAGAGCGCAGGCAGGAGTGATCCTTGCCCGTTCAGCGAAATGGCCTGGTGGGTTGGAGCCATTTAAAGTGGGGGCATGCCTTATCCACTGCAGAGATGCGGCAACTGGCAGTGTGGTCAGCTGTCCCAGTTGCACTGGGTCCATGTTCTGCCTCAGTGCACCTTCTACTTCCTCAAGTAGAGCAAAGCTTGGGACTAGGAACAGGCACGTCCCCATGATCCGAATGCACCTTGGAAAGGTGAGATTTACCTAGGATCAGAGGAGACAAGGCAGGGGGCTGGGGATTTGACTCTTTTCTGTAGAGGACAGTTGAGGTACTACTGACAGATGTCCGTTCTGGATGTGGAGGTTTTGTCACTTCCCCAGAATTTAACATGACCGTGTAAGAAACACCTCTCTCCGTGGGATTACTTCTTTTGAGTACGCCTGAGTTATTGACTCCCCTCTCATTTCTTCTAGGCATATGTGTATGGTAATGCGTGGGGTACAGAAAATGAACAGTAAAACAGTAACCAGCACAATGTTGGGGGTATTCCGGGAAGATCCAAAGACCCGTGAGGAATTCTTGACACTCATCAGGAGCTGAAACTGTGTTATTCTCTAAACGCACTCTGGAGATCGTCCTGTCCAGTGTCACTGTCTGTTCTTACTTGTTCCTACATCTCACTTTTAAACTAAATCGTTGTGAATTGTTGTCATAGTCTTTGTGCAGTAAAAGACTTCTGATGGCAAATGAAAAATGTAATAAGGTAGGCTCCTCCTGGATTTCCAATGATGCTGATGTCACAGAATTACAAGCTACAAATAGGGTTTTGGAAATGTTTTTCCATCCACAATGCAGAATATACTGCTGTTAGGAGAAAAGTGGGGCTTGGGAGTGAAATGGATATTTATGAAATAGTTATGTTTCTTAGGATAAATATGGAGCAGCACAGGAAACAATTGAAAGGTTGTGGATCCTTGTAGGACCACTTATGCTGCAAATACTGTACCTCTGCTGAAAAGGATGGTCCTGAATTATCTCTGACTGCATTTTATTACAAGTCCTGCAGTGGATGTTTCAATATCTGGATACGTATGTTATACCTCTTTGAGATGTTACCTCTGGTGGTGTTTTATATTCTTGCTAGTATTAACCCTCCTTTTTTTTTGTGTGGGTTTTTTTTGTTTGAGAAATTTAAAACACATTTTTCCTAGCCTCTTAACATGCAGGGAATTAACTTCTAAATTATTTGGGGCACAGTCTTATCTCAATATAAAGGGTTTTATGCACCTTTTTCCTCTGTGCCTCAATGTCTGACCACTTTAACTGTCAGTTTCTTACTATTTTTAAGCAAACTTTAACAGAGGGGAGGAAAAAAACCCCAGAGTCTGTCTGCAAAGTGCTAAGATATCCAAAGAGGTTTTTAATGATATTTGTATCTTGAGCTTTCCTTCTTGGACTTCCATGGGTTAGACTGAGAAGCTAAATCTAGTCTGATAATCTGAAAATGAAGATTTCTCCAAGTATTTCAAAATTTGCATCTCATAAATGTTGGACCAAAGGTGAGCACTGAAATCCTGAACACAGCACATGGTACCTCTCCTGCCTGACGGCAGGTCATTTCAGGGCAAAGTAACCTGAAATGACAACAACTTATTTCATAAGAGCAATTGAGAAAAGCATTTCCAGGGCCATCAAAATGAATTAAATGACATTTTTCTGTGTATGTGGCAACATCTGTATGTGGCAGTATTGGTACAAAGTTTCAGTCAGCTGGACTTGGCTGAACTTCTTATACTTTGTTACAATTTTAATGGTGTTTTGTAACTCTTAATTGGGAAAACATGAGGCGCAAATGAAAACCACCCTTCTCAGGCTAAGCACAGGAGACAAAACTTGAAAAATAAAATGTTAGCCATGGTGTCAGATGCCCACAGTGCAGGTTCCCATAGTCATCTCTGCTTTGCCAAATACGAACCCAGGATGTTCTGTACGCTAACTTAAAAGGCAGTTCCTGGTCTGGCAAGCCTGATCTTACCAACATTCCTGTCTCTTGCTTCAACCCGTGTTGGAAACAAAATGAAAATCATGGCTGGTCAAATTTCCACTGGGGCTAAAGAACTAAAAGAGCAACAACTGCATGCATTTAATTACACTAATTTTACCTCGATGACCTGCACAGCATTATTGGAAAAATCTTCTATAATATCCTCTGTCCTGGATTCTGTAGAGTTAGGTGCTATACAAGTGTTTGTCTGCTAGCATAACCAAGGTATGTGTTGCACATTTATAAAATACACTAACTCTATGGCATTTGTTTTCCTTAAATGATTGAGAGCAGCTATTGTCACTTTTCAGTTCCATATGTGTATCCAGCTGAAAAGCCTTAAATCTTTCTTGCCTGAAGTTCAGAGTAAAACTCTCTCTCTCTTTAGCTCAACAACTGGAAGGAGAATTTGAGGACCAAAGGGGCGCACACTAGTACATTTGTTTCTCTTTGCTCACTTTAGTTTGGAAATTAAGTCTCTGTAAAACACTGTCTTGCTCCTGAGGTAATGAAAAAGTTGTGTTTTAACCACTTATCTCTATTCAGGATAAAAGTTCACATTGCACCACCGCTGTTTTTTATTTCTACGTGACCTGTAGTCCTTAAAACATACCTCTCTATACTTGTGGCCTTGGATTTTGTTCCCATTTTTGTTGTTGTAAGACCTGGTGCATTTTTTGGAACATTAGTATTGTTCAAATACACAAGCTTTAACTACAACCAGTGTGTATATATGTATAGTACGTACAGCCTGCTGTTGTACCACGTAAAAGTCCATTGTCTCTAAAACATTAAAGGACAGTATTATCCTTTGGAGTAGTAGCATCCTTGGTGACTTGGAGGCGAGGGCATCGCACAAGGAAGCGGCACAAGCTCTGTCTCCTGGGGTGGGCATTGTTTCTGCACTAGCAGGTGCTCTAAGCCTGTGATGAGATGTTGGGTTGCTCTTCTGGGACAGTAGTTGCTGTTTTCCCCAGCGAATCCCCGTTTGTTGGCTGGGCAACAAAAAAACCCCTGAGATTTGGTGTCTCCGCCTTCTTACTGGTCCTTGGTGCCAGAGGAATCAACAGCAAATACATTGGGGCAGGGAAGCTGGGAAGCAGTGGCTGCTTTGGAGTGGCTGTTGCATGCATTGAGGCTTATGTGGGCTTATAGTCCTCTTCTGTGCTCCAGGGAAGTCCCTTTGTAGCCCTTTCACGCTTAATGTTTGCTCTTCTATATTGCCAGGTAGTTTCAAGGGGCAGACGGTGTCTGTGCTGCGGTTGGAGCCGTGACTGCACTGACACTTGCCGCACCTCGAATACTGTGTTCAGTTTTGGGCCCCTCAGTACAAGAAGGACACTGAGGTGCTGGAGCGTGTCCAGAGAAGGGCAATGAGGCTGGTGAAGGGACTAGAAAACAAGTCTTATGAGGAGCGGCTGAGAGAACTGGGGTTGTTTAGTTTGGAGAAGAGGAGGCTGAGGGGAGACCTTCTCGCTCTCTACAACTACCTGAAAGGAGGTTGTAGTGAAGCGGGTGTTGGACTCTTCTCCCAAGAAACTCGTGATAGGACGAGAGGAAATGGCCTCAAGTTGCGACAAGGGAGGCTTAGACTGGACATCAGGAAGAATTTCTTTACCGAAAGAGTGGTTAGGCATTGGAACAGGCTGCCCAGAGAGGTGGTGGAGTCGTCATCCCTGGAGGCGTTCAAAAAAGGTGTAAACGTGGCACTCCAGGGCCTAGTTTAGGAGTCATGGTGGTGTTAGTTGATGGTTGGACTTGATGATCTTAGAGGTCTTTTCCAACCTTAATGGTTCTATGATTCTATGACAGATGAGCGTGACCTTCTGCAAGCTGCTGACCCCTGGCAGGAGCCCTCATCAGGCTGCATTGGCCCAGGCTTTTCTGCAGCCTGGATGAGAAAAGGAGAGGAAAAAGACGACATTAAATTAGCAATTGCTTCTTTAATCTCTTACCTACTTCCCTGTGTTGAAGCACAAGATAAACCAGGCCAGGGTGGGGAAAAGGCAACCAGAGAAGTTTTGGGGCTGCAGGCAGGGATGGGGAATCTGCTGGTACAGCATGGCTTTGTGGCCAAATGCTGTAAGCAGTCAGAAATGGAGGAGGAGTAATGAATGAAAGCCCCCTCCAGCCCTTCGTGGGTTGTTGTTTTTTTTTCTTTTCCCAAATGGTCTGTCCTGTTTGGAAATAACCCTCCTGGGAAGCCGCAGGAGCATTGTCAAGAATTGCCTTTGTCGTGAAGCTGAGTTACTTCTGTGTTTCCCACGGTTGTATATTAAAGCCAGCGATTGTGGTGGGAAGCAGCCTGTTTGTCAAAACAGGCACTTCTGCAAGAAGTTTTCTATTCCCTGCCTCTTTATATTTTTTTTTTTTAGGTGTGGGATTGGGAAGAAGCCTCCTTGGTTTTGTGATCATGGGAAAAATCTGTTTTCATTGGGACGAAAAAATATTCAGCTTGAAAGTGTTTGTAGCTCAAAAACCGGAAAGGAGCACTAAGAACCAAATCTGTAAAAGAACCAAAAGCTGTTATTAAGATGACAACTGCCCATCCCTGACCTACCACATCTCACAAGATCCCCCCTGCTTTATCACATGCTCTGTTCATTTCCTGGTACCTTACAGTGGTATGTGTTGCTTCTCAGTTTTTTTTTTTTTTTCTCAAGAGTCCCCCGTATAAGCAGCAGCTTTGTGGTTTTTTTTCTATCACTGTGGTTTACTTCTGGGTGTCTCCCATCATTTCGTGCACGTGTGCTGCAGGCTGATCGGTCAGCGAGTCCCCGTGCTGTGCCCAGCCAGGTCCCTGGCACAGGCGCTCTGGTCCTCTCTCCTTGTGTTCCACCTCTAGGTGAGGGTTATACTTGGGTTCAGGCAACTCTTTGCAGCTAGGAGCCTTGGCAGGTGGTGGGTCCTGCTTATCTCATGGTGCAAAGAAGTGGCCTTGGTTCCCTTGTGCTGTAGTGTGAGTTCCTTACAGAGACCTGGCTGTTGGGTCACTTGCTCTGCCAGCATGTCCCAGCTGTCCCTGCTGTGGGAGCTTGCTGGAGATGGGGATGCCTATCCTGGAAACCCTGGGCAGATATCTCCTGCCCAGCTGCATTGCTTGTGACTGGACCTCACGCTGTCTTCGTGCTCCCAAGGCCATGGTAGATTTTTGTTCTCTGCTAAAAAGCACAAGTCCCAAAACTTCTTCCTCAAAGCACCCCCTTGCGTACAAGATCCTGCTGCTGGTCATCACGATCGGTCAGGTAGGAGGTGGTGAATAACGAATGCTGCTGCCCAAAGACGTGAGAGCTGCCAGCCCAACACAACCTGTCCTCAAGGGAGCTCATGGAAACACGGCCGGCCTTGTGGCTAGGGCTTTGAGAGGGAGGTATGAGGAACCTGGACAGTACCAGCTAGCTGGGAAACCCCTGGCAGATGGCTAGCCTGCAGCTCTCAGTGTTCAGCAGAGGGGAGCTGCAAGCTGGGGTAGGACTGGTGTGTCCGTCAGCGCAGTATGGGTTCCTGAGTGGGTGGCTGTTGTGCAGGTCTCACCCAGGCTGAGGACCTGTCAGCACTTGTGACGGGGGCAGCATCAGAAGAGATCTGCCTTTTCTTGGGCATTTTACCCAGAGGATCCCAAAATAGGCTCTTTCCAGCAAAAAATCTGCCTTCCAAGTGACCGAGTGGCTGCAGTCACTTGGATCATCCTGGAGGCTTTATGCAGCCGCCACAACCTTCCAGCAGCTCGTAGTTGCTTAGTGAGCTCCAGTTGCTCATTACCCGGCCTCTGGTTTCTGCCCCTGCTCTCCGGAGTGAGTTGTCGGCGTTGGGAAAGAGCCCCCATCAGCTGTGCCCTCTGGGCTTTGGCTGAGCTCTTCTGCCAAACTCCTGGAAATAACCTTTATGAAACGCTTTGCCTTCCAGTTGTATTTAAACTTGCAGTCAACGATTTAGTAGTCGAGATGATATAAAACATTAAAGTTCTTATTAAAAAGTCTTGGGCTGGGCTGTTAAGAGGGACAGCAAATAAGTTGCAGTATTCAAGGAAATTTTGCTAAAATACCCAAAGAATATAATTACAAGGAACTGATTTATTTTTTTAAGAACTTTGTATTGTGTTTTTCATGTTGGGGCTTTGCAGGGCTGGTTTTGGCAGAGTGGACCGACCACGTTACCTCTCTATTTGCTCTGCTGCTCTGTACCGAGATTGCAACAGTAAAGCAAAGGTTAAAAATCCACCGTAAGAGTGGCTGAGCTACACAGGCCTGTAAACTATTTTAAAAGTGCCAAGGCAAACCACAATGGTGCTGCTTTTGCCTGGAGTGTATGAATGCCACCAAGGGAGCAATTCCTCGGTGGGTGCCCACCACCCAAACTTCACGTATGACCTGTGGGACCCTTTACCGGGTGCTACGGGCGGGCAGTCGTGCCTCGGCTCCATCCTGTCCTGCCCATGAGCGCCCGTACACCCTCTCAGCATCCCGCTGTTCCCCTAGAGAAGCTGCATCTCACCATAAAGCCGGCATGTCTTTAGCTCCCTTGTCCTGCAATGCCTGCAGCAGCCCTGCACCGACTCACCGGAGAGCTGCGGGAGCGGGTGGAGGAGGTGACTTCCATGGCTCCAGCTGAGACATGCTGCAGCGCATCGATGCATAGGAAAAAGGCAAAATTTCTCTTTCCTGTATAAATAACGTTATCATTAATAACATTATTATGAGCAGATTAGCCAACGAATGACTGGGGGGGGTATCTTTATGGTAAAACAAATGGTAAATTTGTTTTTACCTATTATTTTTACCTACTGCAGGGAGGAAGGGATCAGCCTTTGCGTGTGTTTTCTGCTCTAGCCAGAAATATCACAAGTCGTGTGGCCCGTAGATACGTTAATTATTGGAAAACAAAAACTTTGCCTTAAACAACTGCCCCGTTGGCGTCACCTTCATAACATACCTGTAGGATACATTTAGGGTCTCTCTTTGTTTTTAAGGTCATGTAGGGTGACAGCCCTTAGCACTGTGTAAATGCTTCCTGTGGGGACCCAAATCCATGCAGCCACAGGGGTGCCAGCCCCGGGGCCACGGCCAGGCTGCGCCTCAGGTCTTTGCTCACCTTCTCCGATCTCTTCTCCATTGCTCATCACCTGGGGAGGTAAAATGGGAGGGAAATGGATATTATCGCAAGGAGCCAGCGCAGCTGGAGGAGAGAAAGAGAAGGATGGGAAAGGTTTTTGTAGGGAAGCAGCAGCGGGAGGGATAGCTGGCAGGGAGTTTGCAAAGGTCCTGGCTCCAGCTGGGTGATGCTCAAGGTCAGTGATGCGGCAAGAGGGGAGAGCTGGGTCCCAGCCTCTGCAGCCGCCGGCCCAGGGACGCACAGTCTGTGGCTCCCTCTGCTGAGCCCGGCCCCAAGCTCTGCTCACTGCAGGAGAGGAGCAAGAGCTTTCGTGGGGGCTGCAAACGCTTTTCAGGTTGGCCCGGGGGTCACCCCGACGCCAGGCTGGGGGGCATGAGGAGTGGGAGAGGGGCACCCAGCCCCTCCGCTGCATCCCACTGCCGGGTGATGCTGCCCTGGGGAGTGAATGCCAGCCTGCACCACCTCTTCACAGGGGTGGAGATGGAGCTGGTTTGTGAAAAAGCAGGGGCTAACCTACCAGGATGATTTTTTTTTTTAATTATTATTATTTAAAATTGGCCAAAAATCTATTTTCTGTAGAAAAGTGGGAATTCTGTCTGAGCTGGGCAATTTCTCCTCTGACTGAGCTCAGTCAGCAGAGCTGTTTTAGAGAAAAGAGGGAAAAACCTGCTGCTTTGCTCTTCCAGGCACCTGCAGGCAGTAAGCACCAGTGCGCTGCTGGCCTGGCTCTGCCTGCGCTGGGCTTTGGGCTCCTTCCTCAGCAGGGGCGTAGCTGTGGTCCATCCATCGCTGACTGCTCCCTTCGTTGGTGCCGACGGCTCCACGGCAGCCAGCGCAGCTCTAGAACCCTCTCCCCCAAATCACACAGGGACAGGTGCTGTTGCTAGACCAATTCAAGCACCCATCACCAGGCACCTTGCTGGGAGATGCAGAGAGGTGGCCTCATCTTCTTAAGGCTGCAAACTCTTCTCGTGTGGACATATACAGCTATGTAGATACCGCGTATCCATTCTGATCCTGTGCCAGGACCCGTGACCCGCAGGGTGGACGCAGGGACCACTCAGCCCCACCGCTTCCGCCGTCCCACGTGAACGATGCCGCAGCCCCAAGGTGCCCATGCCAGGCGTACGTTGCTGAGCTATTTGCAGACCCCAATTAAAAATAGCTCCCCGGAGCGCTCAGCAACGCTGCTCAGCCCCGTGGTGAATTCACTCTCTAAAAGTGCTGTCAAGCATCTGTCTCTGCCGCAGCTGAACAGGGTCAGGCTGCTTTAGAGGAACAACCGTGCCCTCGCAGCCTCGGGTTCGGCTGCACCAGCTCTAGGAATATTTTCTTCCCTGGGGAGCTGCGTGGCGTCGCTTGCCGCTCACGAGGTGGTGACAGAGGCCACACCAAGCAAAATAGTCATGCTGCTGGTGACGAGCCCTGTGCTGCTGGTGTGGGCTGCCAGCCCAGGGCTCTGAGGAGCAGCGGCAATTTGGTATATTCCAGGAGCGGGTCCCTGGCTGGCAGGGAGCCCACCGTTATCATCCAGCCTCTCCCGCACAGCCTCAGCCAACAGACTTGGGGAATTAATTATTCCTTGAACTCGAGGAGCACTTCTGGTAAAACCCTCTCCATCTTGATTAAAAACTTGCCTGTAATGGGAAATCCTTGCCTACCGCCGCTGATAAACTGTTCCCCTGGCTATTCCCCTCGCTATTAAATATGAGGCGTTTGTACCTGCACCGGGAGCCTGGGGTTAGGGCCAAAGGGACAAGAGCATCCCCTGGGAGGGTGCACCTGGGTGGCTGTGCCAGCTCCCAGGGCTGCGGCTCCTTCTCCATCACCCTTCAGGGTAGGTGTAGCAAAGATCCCGTTAACAAGATAACCTGGGGTTACCCCACGCCTGCCAGGGATGCTGTGGAAAACAAGACAGCCAAGCAGCTGCTAAAACAGTGGCCACCGGCTCCTGTCTTTGCCCCCAAGGAGCTGGGCTGGATGTGGGCTGCAGCTGCCGCAGGGCAGGAGGACGGGAGCCCGACTCCCCCAGGCTGGATGGGGCTCAAGCGTGGCGTAATCCAGGAGCACAAGTTGGTAAAGCCTTTAGTCTCCGGTACTGATTCATCCAACAGCTCCTGACAGCACGGAAATGTTTTTTTTCTCCGGCTTTTCCTTTTTTAAGCCTTTCCGGTTCACCCGTCGGCAGGACCCGCAGACTCTCCCTAACCACACGGCTGCTGCGGACTTATCTTGGAGCCTTTTCAGCCCCTCCAGCTCCAATTTTCCATCCCAGGGCTTTTTGCTTTTTCCTTTCCCTTTTCATTCTCTATTAGCGCAACAAACCCGTGCTTTGAGACCCAGACGGCAGGCACACGTACGTGGAAAGGCAAACTGTTTATGGAAGGAAATGGCATTTCGCTGGGGTTTGGGTAATGCTTTTCTTAGCCACGTTGGGAGGGCTGATGCACGGTGGGTGCAGGGAGCCATTGCCCGTGGGCTGTGGATGCAGGTACGCTCCCGGGCAGGGTAATTCGGGTGGGACTGAACGCCGCAATGAATCTTTCCCTCCTGGATGTCCCGGCCCGCAATGCTCAGGAGCATCTTTAAATAGAAGGGGCTTGAGGACATGCTTTTGGGGTGCTTGGTCTCATCAGCATTTGGGGAGCTTGCTAGGAGCCTCTTCCAAGGACAAGCAGCGCATGAGGCTTTCAAACAACCTGAAGAAGCCCCATGTTTGCAGGTTCTGCTCATCATGGGGCACATTAGCCACCCTGATGCCTGCTGGAGGGATGCCGCAGCAGGGCCCAGGCCACCCAGGAGGTCTCTGGAGGGCACCCATGATGTTGTCCTGACACAGGCAAGCAAGGGGAGATGCTCTGCTCCACCTCATGCTTCCAACCCAGTAAGGACTGGTGGGGGACGTGAAGGTTGGGGGCAGTGTTGAATGCCCAAGGATCTCCTGACACAAGTCAGACATTAAAAGGAAGCATACAAGAGATGGAAGCAGTGGCAAGGACCCTGGGAGAAGCCCAGGGACACTGTATGGGCATCCAGGGATGGGGCTTGGGAAGCTAAAGCTCACTTGGAATTGGATCTGGTGAGACATGTGGACATGCACAAGTCCATGGAGCCTGATGGGATGCACCCGCAGATGCTGCGGGAGCCACTGCAAGGCCACCGTTGGTGATCTTGGAAAGGGCATGGTGATCAGGGAAGTTTCTGAGGACTGGAAGAGAGCAAAAAGTCACTCCTTCTCTCAAGAAGGAGGCTCTGGGAAGCTGCAGGCCAGTCAGCTTCACCTCCACACCTGCAAAGGTGGTGGAGCAACTAAGCCTGGACACTGTTTCCAGACACCTGAAGGACAAGAAGGTGATGGGGAGCAGTCAACATGGCTTCACAAAGGGAACGTGTGCCCATCCAGTCTTCTGTGGTGCGGTGACTGCCCCAGTGGACGAGGGTGGTTCACCCAGTGGGGGATTTATCTTGACTTCAGCGAGGCTTTGGGCACTGTCTCTCCCACAACACCCTCATGGACAAGGTGATGAAGTACAGGTTGGATAAGTTGACATTAATGTGGGCTGAAAACTGGCTGACCGGCCGGGCTCGGAGGGCTGGGTTCACTGGCACAAAGTCCACCTGGAGACTGGTCAGTGGTGCTGTAGCCCAGGGGTCAATAAGGGGGCCAACTACTCTTTAACCTCATCACTAATGACCTGGACACCGGGACGCTGTCAGCACGTCTGCAGCTAATCCAAAACTGGGAGGAGTGGCTGAGGCACCAGAGGGTCATGCTGCCGTTCAGAGGGGACCTGGACGGGCTGGAGAAATGGGCTGAGAGGAACCTCATGAAGTTCAGCAAGGGGCCAAGTCCTGCCGCTGGGGAGGGATAACCCTACGCACCAGTGCATGCCGGGGGCCAACCAAGTGGAAAGCAGCTTTGCAGAGAAGGACCTGGGAGTCCTGGTGGACACCAAGCTGCCCATGGGCCAGCGATCCGCCCTCACAGCAAAGGTGGCCACCAGCGTCTTGGGCCGCATTAAGAAGACCATCTCCAGCAGGTCAAGGGGGGGTGATCCTGCCCCTCTGCTCGGCACTGGTGAGGCACACCTGCTGTGCTGGGCCAGTGCTGGGCTCCCCAGTACAGGAGGGACAGGGACATATGAGTGCAGCAAATGGCCAAGCTGATGATTTAGAGCTTGGACTGGTTGAGAAGAGCCTGCAGGAGCTGGGCTTGGTCAGCTGGGAGAAGTGGAGGCTCAGGGGGGATCTTACTGATGCACCCAATGGCAAGGGGGATAAAAACGAGCTACAAGAGGCAACAGCTACGAGCTGAAACATGGGAAATTCCATTTAAATGTCAGAAAAAGCCTTTTTTTTAACCATAAGCATGGTCTAACCCTGCACCAGGCTGCCCGGAGACGTTGTGCAGCCACCACCCCTGGAGGTAACCAACCCTACCCCGAGCATCCTGCTCTCGCTGCCCCTGTGCTGAGCAAGGGGTGGGGTGGGGGGGTCCCTGCCACCCTCAGCAAGGCAGCGACGCTGCAAACAGCACCAGCCTGTGCAGAGCCCAAAGCTGAGAAAATATGGAAAAACCTGGGCCAGAAGTCATGGTCCTGCCCTCGGCACCTCCTGTGGCCGAGCGCCCGTGGCAAGCAGCAGTGCCAGCTCAGAGCATCCTTCCCTGCCCACTCTGGCCCAAGGTGGGTCTGAAATTTGCAGGTTTTTAGCCCAGAATCAGTCCAACCTTAAAAACCCGACCCAAACGTCTCCACGCACACGCTGAGGCTCTCGGCCAAGCCGGCTCCTCCGTGTGCCTCCACAGCCTCAGCTGCAGCCTCCGAGCTGCTCCAGCCCCAATTCCTGCTGATTTCAAAAGAAAATCCTGTATCTAAACAGCTCCTGGGGCGTGGGCGTCCCAAAGGGACAGAGAAGCGGCTGCGTGGGGAATGCCGGGGATTTGTAAGCCCTGCCACGGGCTTTATATAAAGATAATAAACCTCCCTGCAGAACTACGCAACTCCTCCTCCCCTCTCTTACCCCCATGGGGCTGGCCATTTATTTTGTTCTATTTTTTTTTTTTTTAACGTACGATGCGATCTGCCAAAAAGAGCGTAAATAAGGAGGCGCCACACCCCAGTGTTACAAAACCTTGTATTAATCATCTCCCTTCACTTTCAATATAACGTTGATATGAAATATAGCCATGATTCCTAGTTACATGGGAGGAAATGAGTAATAAATACATTGGAGCAAGTTGAAATCACGAGGGTGTTTCACTGGGAACAACATTTGAAAACTGTACACTTGCAAAGACCGGCATTTCCAAACATTAGTATTTCTTTATATCGGGAAGCTTTTACATGTAACAAACATGCTATTTCCATATATGACAAAAAAAAAAAAAAAGAATTTAAAAAATATGCATTGCTCGGCAACATTAACTAGGCAAAAATAGTTCTTTGTGCACTAACTTTGTACAGAAAAACCAGGACTAAAGGCATGCATGTACAATAAAAGGCTGCCCAGGAACGGCATGCAACAGAAGAGAGTTCAAAGCTTCTTAAAGTAAGCTTACAATATGCATAAATACATAAGGGTTATATATATTAATAAGGGAGGAAGTATTCTGTTTAACATTATTAACATTCCTGTTTTGTTTTTTTTTTTTCTTCCTATTCCTCCCAGAGGAATACACATTCACCTTTAAGTAAAGATAAAGGAATACAAAAAATAAAACTCACTTTGCAAACTCTGATGACTCGTATAAAATCAACTTTAGTGTTATCATCGCTGTGTGCAAATTATAGACGTCTGCGGGACCCACTTTCCATCAGGCACATTCAGAAAGCCAAACCTGGGGCACGGCTGCACCCCGACATGGAGAAAGGTGACAACAGAAATCGTTTCCCTAAGTGCTGACCAAACTCGAGCTTCGCTCCGCGCCGCTTGCGGGCGTAAATCACAGTTTTGGATTTTCCTGCTGGATGCTGGCCGGGCTTGCCCCCCCCCGCCCAAGATTTTTTAATGAGCTGAGCAAGCGAAGGCAAAGCCCAGCTCAAGTCCAGTCGAGCTTGGGGCTTCTCCCTGGGGAAGGGGAGGACACCTCGAAAGAAAAGGTGTTTCTTTTTTTCCCCGGGTGTCGCAGCCGCGGGGAGCATCCGCCGGACCCAAGGACACTTGGGCGCTGAGCTGGCCGGCCTCCCCCGCTGCAGCCGGGGACGGCTCAGGGGAACAGCACCAGTAAAAGGTCCCCGGTGGGTGCTGGGGGGGCCAGGGGCTGTCTCTGGGAGAGCGGGGGGGTGCGATACCCACCCGACGCCGAGGGCCCCCGCGGCGGCGACATCTCCCTCGCCACGACGCGCGCGTGGTACAAAACAGTTGCACGTGGGGTGAATGGGTGAATACAAAAAAGAAAGGCACTGCCGCTTTATTACTAAAGATTTGACTTCACAGCCTCACTCATGCAACTGGTTGGGTTTTTTTTTTTTTCCTTTTTTCTTTTTATAAATAATTTTTATTTTCTTTTAGGAGTCGAGCTTTTTTTTTTTTTTTCCTTTTTTTTTTTTCTTTTTTTAAACTTCTTTCACTGGAGCTCTGCTGCCTGCACTCAGCGCAGGCACCCCAGAGCCAGGCAGGACTTCCCGAACGCAACTGAAGCCACTTTTTTTTTTGTTTTTTACTTAAAAAAACCCCAAGAAACAGCAAACACAACTAAGTTGTTATTAACCTATACACTGTCAATGGAAAATAAGCTTTTTTTTTTAACAAAAGGAAAAAAACAGTTGAATTATTTGGTGGTTGTTAATAACAGACATAATCATGGTTACCAGCCATAGCAAGTTAATAGGTAATATATCCAAAATAATATCTCTTAACAATCAGATAACCTCTGTTTCTATAGTCAGCGAAGGAATAAATAGAATTTCAGCTCCGTAAATACATTTGAGCCTTCCCTGGGGAAGGCTCCAGCTACGGCGGTTGTGTTCACACCTCGGTTTCGTACAACCTGGGGGTGCTTGGGGGGGCGACCCAAGTCCCCAGCGCCGGCCGGCGCCTGCGGCTCAGCCCCCCGCAGCCCCCGCTTCGCCTTCACCTCCTCGCACCTCTTCCCAACCTCCCTCGCTTTCGGGTTTTCCCTTCTCCACTCCCCCCCCAAACCCCCCCTCCCCATCTCATGCCCGCTGGGAAACAGGACACCAAGGAACAGCAAACATAAAACATTGCATTTGGCACTTTTTTTTTAGATAACGACTCAAAAATGCTGCATGGCAAATGGATTCACACATCTTCCATCCCTGCCGGCCCAGCCGAAGCTCCGGTTCCCCCTTAGCTCCCAGCCCTGTTCCGGCCGGTCCCGACACACACTGCTGCCCATCGGCGCTCACGGCCGAGCCCGTTTTGGGAATATTGCCCCGTGGCTGCCACTCCCACCCATCACCTCCCTTCATGACTTAATTTTAAATTTATTATTATTCCATCGGCGGACTCGGAGCAGCATCAGGACCGGCAGGAGCGAAGCCGGCGCTACGCCGAGCATCACCACGGGCATGGATGGCTTTTCTGGCCCCGATTTCGCTTTGAGCACAGGCTTGAGAAGTGCCGTGTTGGGTTTACCTATTTAATGCCCTCAGACCAAATTTAGCTCCCTGTTATAGGAAGCAATGCAGCAGCGGACGAGGGGGCAGCCGAGCCACTGCCCATCCACGTTCTCCTCCCCGGCACATGTTTAATGCCAAGAAAATGGAACTGCGGAGCTGTATTTTGGTGCCCTTTGCGGCTTCGTTTTTGTTTGGCTAAATAAAACCGCACGCTCACTCCCAAGCCTCCTTCATCCCTCATCGGTCGCCCCGGGGCTGGAAAAGCCCCTCATCGCTGAGCTTTGGCAGGCTGGGGGAAGATGTGTGAAGCCAGGATGCAGCACCTTCCCGGTACCTACGCAGGCAAGGCAAGAGACAAGGAAACTCACCCAGCGTCGCACCCCTTTGCCGACATCCCCTGGGACCCTCCGCTGGGCGAGACGCCCCCCCTCTCCAAGCCCCCGCACCCCAACCCATGCTGGGGCGCAGGGACGGGGGGCTGACCCCACGCCCGGCAGGCGCCCGCCGACCCTCTGCCTCCGCTGCTCTGTGCACAACGCTGCCTTGAAACTGCGGATGCTCTTGGCTAAACTGAAAGGAAATTTTGGTTTTTTTTTTTTTTTTTTTTTTAAAAATCTGGGCTCGCCGGGCCAGTCCGTGCCTGAACGCAGTGAAACTCAAGAGACAGGATCACCGGCCCCTAAGTCCCCAGCGGGACAGGCAAATCCTCCCCAAAGGGTTTTTGGTCGTACACACCCACATGGTATTCGATATTCATTCGTGTCCTTGTCCAGAAACAGGGTTTGCCCACGGTGCTCCGGTGAACCCTCCGTTGTCAGCACTCTCCTGCCGCGTCCCCCCCACCCTCCCCATGCTTCTTCATCGTCATCGTTCATTTTTTGCCATTTTTTTCCCCTCTAGCATGGATGTAANGAGAGGAGAGGAGAGGAGAGGAGAGGAGAGGAGAAAGGATGCAAGCTATCGCTGAGGCTCTCTGCAAGCCCCGACCTCGCCGCTGGACCCGCAGCAGTTGTTCTCCCGGCCAGCGTCCCCGTCGCGACGCCTTCTAGATCGTGGAGGTTCGGTCGACACCATCTGCAAAGCAGGAATGGAGAGTTAGGAGCAGCCCCGGTGAGCAGCTGCTTACCGTGCACCGGTACCACCCCCCCCGAGCCAGGGGAGATGGACCCCCGGAGCTCCCCAACCCACGGCCTCTGCGGCGAGGTGGTACCATGGAGCCACCCCCCATTCCCCAAGGGGGTGCAGAAGGGGTTTGGGGTGTCAGCACTCTGCCGGTGCCTGCGTGCCACCGTCTGTCCCCATCCCGCGGCAGCCCCCCAGCCCCCCCCTGAGTCGCTGCCCCAACACCGGTCCAGCCCTTTTGCCACGTCCCCACGGCACCTTTCCCAGGAGCGGCGGGGGTTTCTGGGTGGCTCGGACTCGCTGCAAGGTGAGTGTGAGTCTGGGACCCTCCTACAGCAGGACAAGTCCGTGACCCACTGCCCAGAAGCGGAGGAACGGGGATGGAGCTGGTCCCGGGGGGCTGCCTTGCCCCTCAGCTAACCCAGCCCTGCAATGCCCACACCGCAGAGGATGCGAAATTTTCCTCCATCTGAGGACCATGGCAGGTAAAAAGCGCCCCCCCAGGGGTTCTGTCTCCCCAGAGCCCCCGTCCCCAGTGTCCCGTGACAGCAGGGACGCATCCAGCCACAGCCCCAAGCCCAGGAGCGAGGGGCCCACAACCCATCCCAAAGTCGCACAAACGACCCTGCTGCCAGCAGCCCCCTCTCCTCCACCCGCCCCGGGCACCAGCAGCTCTTATGGGGCCACAAATCAACACCCACCAGCATTTCCAACCCTCCAGCCCTCCTGTGGCCCCGACCGCCCTCCGTCCCCCATCCCCAACCCCTGTCCCCGGGATGGAGAGTGGCGGCGGGGGCAGCTCCCGGGGCAGCCCCCGAACAGAGCACTCCCTGTTACACTACCCAGGGCATCACGGCCGCCTCCCTCCTTAAGACTAAAAACAAACAGGTTTGTTACACCTTTTTTTTTTTTTTTTCTCCCCCGAAGGTTTATTTTTTTAAGAGCTATTTATAGCACGACCGGTTTTGAGAGGCTCGGGGTATGCGACCTGGAAAAAATAACTCGGAGGAACAGTACCCTGCAGAGGAACAAGACAGCTAAGCCTCGCCTGGGCACACGCCGGAGAAACGCTTCAGGTGACAGAAGTGTCCTTGTTTTCCCGGCTGAGCATGCTGCCGTGGTGCTGCCAGGGCCCTGCTGCCTCTTACAGTCCTTGCTCTCGCGTCCCTTTCCCTGGGATGGGCTGTCGCGTTGCTGCAGGGAGCCGTGCCGGTGGTGGGAACCCGGTGGCACTCATCCTCCCCAATGGCTCCCGTCCTCAACCGTTCGATGCAGTCCGGGGATTGCCGGGGGCGAGACCCGAGCTGGTTATTTGGGAGGCTCTGGGCAATGCAGGCGGCCGCGCTCGTCCCATTGCCGGGGAGTCATTGTTCGTGCTTGGGGGTCCGGTGCATTGGCGAGGGGCACCGGGCGCTTCTGGTGCCGGTGCTTTTTGCTGTGCCGGCCTCTCCGTCATGCTGCTGCTGCCTTTTCCACCTTCCCTGCCCATTTTTTCAGCTGGTTCTCCTCCCTCCCCGTACCCACTATCCGCCCACCCGGGCTGGCACTCGCAGCCGCCCCAAGCATGGGCGAGGAGCCACCAGCGCCACCGGCACAGCGCCCGGCACAGCGCCCTGCAGCCCGCAACAGGGTTTTAGCCCTGGGCCTCGGGGCTCCTGCACCCCCTGGCCAAACGAGTGACGCCGGTGGCAGAAGGGTAAAATAGTCCAAAGCCTGTGAACCATTCGAGTGCTCCGGTGGCAAGGGCTTTATCGAGAACTAATAACAAACTAGCGAGCTAATACTAATTATTATTAGCAAGCTAACCAGTGGCTAATAAGCACGGACTCCACTAGTGCTGGGTGCGATCCCTGCGTTCGGTTTTACCCCTCTGCCCCGGCTACCTCGCCGAGAGAAGCCAATGTCCCCGTCCGACCCCCACTGGGAGCATCCCCAGGAGCATCCCCGGGAGCATCCCTGCATCCAGCCCTGCCGCCATCCCATCCCCTCACAGCCACAGCCTGTCCCAGCTTTTGGGGGGCGCGGGGCAGGGGCAGGTGCCGGGGGCCTCGGAGGAGGCGGTGTGGACGTGCTGGAAGAGCCCGAGGAGGAGGGAGTGCTCACCGCTGAGCGCGTGCTCCGTCATGCTCAGGCACAGGGACTCCAGCCTGTTGTTGATGTCAGGTTCAGTCACCGGCACCTGGAACTCTGCAGGGAGAAAGGGACAGGAGACCTTGGTCAGGGGACCTGGTGGGGACCCTGCCCGCCTCCCCCATACCCCCTGCCCGCTCTGCTGCAGCTGGAATGGGTGTATGCAGGGTAGGAAACCATGCAAAAGATGCCCCAGGAGGGTCTGACCGCACGGCTGGACTCTGGCAGCACTTTGCTTCCCGGTGCAATCACTTTCAGCAAGAGACGTTTGCAAAAATAGTCATCGCTCCCCTGTTTCTTATCGATAAGGGGTAAATTCGGGGAGACTCAATGGCATTGCAGCAGAAGGTGGATGGAAATGAGGGGTTCAGGCGCCACTTAGAGATGCTGGGGAGGGAGCTGGGATGAGAGCGGGACTGCTGCCCCGGGAGGAGGCAGCCCCGGGCTCTCCCATTTGCTCAGGAACCACAAAAATCCTCAATACGTGCAAAACCTTCAAGCAGCCCCAGGGAGCCGCGGGGCCGGGAGCTGCCCGTGCAGGCAGCGTGCAGGCAGGGTTAGCGCTCGGACGTGGGATGGCAGCACAGACCGGCAGAGCCGCCGCCTGATTTTTCTGTGGCCGGCTCGGCCACCACTTAGTTGCCCATGACCCTGCTGCCACGTCCCCGGGGGGCTGAGCACAAATAAAAGGGGGGGGATGAAGTTTGGTGTGCTGCAACGCCCCAGCCAGATCCATACAGCACCAAGATGCCCTCCCCTTTGCAGCAAAAAGCTTTGCAAATACAGCTTTTGCTACCGATGGCCAGCATCCCCTGCTTGCCACCGGCTTGCAGGAACCTGGGATGAGGTCCAGGAGGGTTGAGGTCCCTGCAGCCCGATGAAAAGTGTTTTGGGAGCCCAGCCCCGCATAACTGCTTATTTTCCTCGCAATTCAGTCCACATCTTTGGCTCCCTAATCCTCCTACGCCCTCGTTCACCGCAGGCTAACACGGAAAAAGAAAACTTTAGTCTCCTTCAGTGGCTGCAGAGATGTGCCCTTGTCCTGGTGTTTAATCAATACCCGAGAACAGACACTGCTTTTGCTGTACAGGACATTTGCCACCTAAATTATGCAGTTAAAACACCGCAGGCGTGTGACGCGAGGGGAGCTGCCAAGCTGAAACCATGGCAGAAGCTTACGGATAAGGTTTATTTTACTGGGGGGGGGTGTAACTCCCTGTCCTGCGGTATAAATTGTTCTGGTAGGTGCGTTGGTAAGAAAAGGCACGCTTAAAGGGTAATGAAGGGATACACAGAGAAAAAGGCAGGAATGTCCTAATGGGAAGGATGCTCCAGGTTCAGGGTCCAGGTTCAGCAGGAACCCCCATGAATCAGAGGATGCTCCTACATACGGGAGCATTTTTGCGGTGTTTGGGAAGGAAGCACCGACACAGCACCGTTTCCCTTCATGTACATTGTGAAAAGAATTTCCCTCGAGTGCACGAAGGCAGCCCCTCCGCACTGGGTCCCCATGTCCATGCGTGAGCAAAAAAGGTGATGGAAGAGCTACCACCTTCTCCACCTGACACAAAGCCCCTCAGAAGCAAGCTATGTAAGGCACCAGCCCATGTATATATAGGGCCAAGACCTTATATATAGGGTCACAATCCCTCCAGTGATGTCTCCGATTCAATCAACCCAGTAATCCAACTAGCGTCAAAGATACCCGGCTCGGGCTGCGACAGCCGGCGCTGCGAGCGTGGCGGCAAGCCTGCGGGAGCTCGCTGCGCTGGCACGGCGATGCGCCTGCGGTGAGGCTCACCGACACGCCTCCCCTTGTCTCGCCGGGCTGTGGATAAGCAAAAAAGCAAATGTCTTCTTCCTACCTGGCTGCTGAAACATCAGCATGGTCTGCGGGGAGGTGTGGACCGGCAGCGAGCGTGTCCTTTGCACCGAGCTGTGGCTCCGGCTGGGCATGCTGTTGCTGCCCCCGGGGTTGGCAAACCAGAGGTTCTGCGGGAAGCAAACAGAAAAGGGGTGCGGGATGTAAAACAGAGGCCTCTGTGCCATGGATTTATAACCTCCTTGAGCTCATCTCCCCCCTCCTCCGCCTCCCAGTTTGCCCTCCTCCCGCCAGTCCCCTTTCTGCACCCAGCTGCATGGAGGAGAATAAATTGCTCACGTTTGCTTGGCTTGAACTAAAGAAGAAAAAAACAGGGAATCTGGACAAAGTTAGAGGAGAAAAAGTAAAGGGAGCTTGTAGGGAAGGGATGGAAAAGCTGTGTGAATGCCGACCAACCTGTCTGCCTTGCTTGAGGATGGCGGGGCTGGCGGCGGGGCTGCGCTGGGGGGTGCCCAGCAGCCCACTGGGGCCCAGCAGCCCCAGCCGGGCGGTGGGGAGGTTGCGGGAGGGGATCTGGAACTGGCGGGGGTTTCGCCGGCCCAGTCCTGCCCCTGCAGATCCGGCTGTCGGTAAGGAGTTCGACTGGCCAAAGCCTCGGCTGCGGAGAGAGAAAGCGCCGAGGGTGAGAAATCGGCCCCTGCAAGGGGACGGTGCCGCAGGCTAAACGGCGAGGGGCTGGTTTGGTGTGCTCAGACCAACAGCCAAACGTCCCGAGGGTGCCCGAGTCGCTGCAAAGCGCCGGACCGATGCTCGCCACCCCACGGCCACCCCACGGCCACGGGTTCACCGCGAGCTCTGCTCCTGCCCTGACCCTCCCATCCTACTGAGGATAGTCCTCCGTCCTGCACGTGCAGCAGGGAGGAGGTTTGGGCATACAACAGCAGCATCCTTTCTTCTTCCCGTCTGCCAGTCACCCTCCCTCCCTTCTGCAGTTCTCAGATTCACGTTATTTTTTTTTTAAAGTTTATTTTACTCCTGCAAAATGGGCCTGTTCTTAAATGCAAGCTAAAATAACGCAGGTAATTCCCCGGGCACTGGAGCTAGCGGCGCCTGATTTCTTGGGTTTTTGACTTAAACTCTTCATGCCTTTGAGCTGTACAAAAGAGATCTCGTGTGTGTGGGTTCTCTAGTGTCTGATAAAGGTTCAGCTTATGCTGTTGGGTTTTCTTTACTGGGAACGCTTGAAGGGCTGGACCTTCTCCCCTTCCAGGAGGTTCACTTTTATGAACACAGTCCTCTCTGAGACTTCTCAAGTTCTGGAAAACTTGGTTAAAATGACCTAACGAGTCCAAGATTTCCTAGGGAGGGGCTGAGTGAAAGGCACCTTCGTGCAGAGGTGGGACTGACTCTGCGCCCGCTCCCATCTCTGCACTGCAAACCTTCATCCAGTTCCCTGTGGTCAAAGCAAAACCATCTGGACCCAAGACCACGCAGCCCAAACGTCCTGAGACACCAATCTCAGGACATGAAACCATCTTTAACTCCTTGGAGTGGGGGGTCAGACACGCTGGCATGCCTCCCCATGTGGTTTTTTGCATTTAAAACCAGAGGAATGACACAAAAATCATCAGGTAATCCTTGGAAACACACGCAACGTGGGTCTCCTTGCCGCACAACGTTGGCTTGGTGTCTCTGCCCGATTAGGTGGGCAGCAGGACTGCAACGCCGTTATCAGGTTTAAGCACAGCCAAGGATAGGAGCACTCTGCAAACCCACAGCTGCGGTTGCTTTTACGCTCCCCGTTCCCCCCCGCCCGCCCTTCTCCAGCACTTAATCACCCTCACAGATGTTTCAGCTCACCTTCCTCCCAGCCCTCATCTCTCCTGCTTGTGCGGGTGGCTGCAAACAAGCTTCAGATGACATGAGCACACTGGGATCCCAAACCAGATAATTTTACTAGGCGGAGTATGATGGGGTTTCTTTAAACCTCGTCCAAGTAACACTCTTGCCATTAAACCCCCACGAGAAAAGCAGGACTGGCCGCGTGCTCCTTCCTCGCCCGCAGCTTCCCAGGAGCAGTACGAGCAGAAGAAATGCAAAATGCAAACCACCCAAAAGCAGCAAGGAAACTGGAGACCATCCTGGGCGGCCGCAGGAAAGGGACTGGGACCGTTTCGAGCCGGCAGCCCCACCTCGTGCCTGGGGTCGGCCTGGGTGTGCAGCTAAACTGCTGCGCCAGTGATGGCCCAGACCAAACGGGTCCATCAAAAACCTTTGGTCTTCTCTATTCTGCTTCTGATCCTGCCACGAGCATTGAAACTGCTTGGTTTTTTCCATTCCAAAATATTTCGTTTAATTCCACTGGGGAATACTCTGGTTCTGCACTCGTTCCTTCTGAACTCACATCCCAGCTGTCCCAACGCTCCCAGTTATCTCCAAAACACTCTCTTTTTGAGAAAAAAGAACTTGCACAAGACTGCAATAAAACAGACTAAGCAGAATGAAACAAAAGGCTGATGTTGTTGTTAAAACTGATCTAAAAATATCTCTTCTTGCCGTAACCCCAACGCTTTCTAGGATCACCCGAAATCCAGCATCACCTTGGAAGTGAGCAAACACTACCCGGCTTCCCGACCGCAGCCCCCCGGCTCTGCACCCTCTGCAGGCTTCAAGCCTTTTTTTGCCAGTTGACAGCTTTTTGGTGAAACTCCAGCACTGATGTAATTAGCAAAGGGCAGCAGCAGGGGCAGAGCCGGCTGCCCAGTGCCGGGGATATGCCGCACAGCTGGGAAGCACCGGGTTCGGAGCCAGGGAGACGCGGTGGGAATCGGTGGGGTAGGCGCCGACCACACACGCAAGCAAACTTACTGCTGCTTTCCCTCCCCAGCCAACGCCTGGGGTTTTATTGCCGAAGCTTTTCCAACCCTCCTCCCACCCGAAATGCGGCTCTGAACCCGGCAGGATCCGTCCCTCCCTGCTGGAAGACATCTGTTCCTCTTGAGATGCTCTTGCCGGGCCCCCCCAGCCGCTGCATCCATCCCTCCCCAAAAGCCGGCGTACCTCCTCTGCTGCCGATAGCCCGACAGCTCCAGGAGGGATTTCCGAGGGAAAGACCGAAAGAGTTTCTGCACCTGCTGTTTCCATGACAGCAGCCGCTTCTTCTGGATCTCTGTAAACGCCTGTCCCCAAAAAAAAGAGAAAAATAGGAAACATATGAATATTTTTCTGGACAAAGCGAGCAGGGATGCATACGTGGGTGTGCGTGTAAAGAAAAGCGGCTGGAGCGGGCGGTGGCGTGAGCTGAGCCCCATCGGCAAGTCCAGAGGGAAACCCTGATCTCTCTCTAAGATTTACTCACCTCAGGCAGAGAAAATGCTCCAGCAGCATCCCCTGCGGCCCAGAGCGATGGCCTGGCTCTGCCCCCAAGGCTGCCAACCCCCCTGGGCAGAGCAGGGCTTCCCCAAAGCTTCCTCGCTAATCCCTCCTAGCCCCCAGACCCACCACTCCTGCTGCAGCACAGGCGCCCGGCTCCCCACTTGCTGCCAGGGTGTGAGCGCAGCTCCCCGCGGGGTTTGATGGCTGGTCCCCGCCGGGTGGTGACTCTTGTCACCTGGACCTGGCTCTAGAAAACGCTGCCGGGGTGGGAAAAAGCTGGGATTCGGAAAACAGACCTGCTCCGTGGCATCCTGCATCCTATCCTCCTTCTCAGGGCTGGGCAGAGCTCGGCTCTGTTCCCGGTGCCAACAGCCTCTGCGGGAGGTCACCCGGGGTGAGCCCCATCACCCGCCCGGGCTCCCTGCGAAGGTCACCCACGCAGGGGACAGACCTCCTCCCGAAACGCCCCAGACCTCCAGACAGGCGGTGTGGGTTACGGGGACATCCACGTGCCCACCACAGCTAACTTTAGACACCCAACGTGTCCGTGCCACTGGTGGAGAGGAGCGGAGCTCTCCGGAGGACAATTTGGAGGCTAATTAGCGCCTGACATGATTGCTCCAAACCACCCTCCAGAGGAGACGCTCTCTCCCAGCGCTGATTACACCGGAGCCGACGCAGACGGTGGTCCTGGGACACAGGCTGGCACCGGTGGAGTGATGCTGCGTCACCACGTCCGTCCCAGGCGCTCCTGAAAAATGAGCCCCTCTGCGGCTCTGTGTCTTCCTGGCTTTGCTTTCCAGCCCTGGGCATCTGCTGCCACCATCCTGGCTCCTCTCCTCAAGCCTCTGCTCCCCCAGCAATGCCCTGCTCAGCCGTCCAGAAATTCCAGGCACCACTTCCAGGCTCCGATGTTCTCTGAGAGGGGAGCAAGTGGGAGCAGAGATGCTCTCCCCTCCAGCCCCCACAGCTATTCGCCACTGCCCCCGTCTGTGTAAAGCACCGAGAAGACCATATCCACGGCTCCAAACCTGTCTTGCAGCAAACCCAAACAGTGGGTGCCACCACCCCGTACTTCACGGGGCCAAATGTTGGCTGACACCGCAGGTGCTGCCAGCAAAATGCACTGAAATCCCCACCGTGATCGACAAAGGTGTCCGGGAGCACAGTTCAAAAAATATGTTGAAGCGCTCGTGTTTTGCCCAGCGTCCAACTATTTCATCCCAATTCGAGATCCCCCCTGCTTGGCCCTGCAGAGATGCGTGGATCAAACCTTTGCACAACCGCGACTCGGGCACCGGCTTCAGCTGCAAGGCAAGGGGCTGCTAGCCACCTCTCTCCTCTTCCATGCGGCGTGCAGCACATTTTGGGGTTTGCAGCCACCAGCCCTCTCCAGAGGAGATTCTTCTGTGCTTTGACAGCGTATTTTTTTATAAACAAATAACAGAAACGTTTAAAGCCTGCAGCTCCTATGAGAGGGCATGCAATCTCCCCCTGACCCCTGCCATATGGGCAGGCGATGAGAAGCAGCTTGTTCTTCCAGGTGCAGCCGGCATGGGTACAGAACGCTGCTGGACACTGGGTACACCGGCCATCCCTCCCTCCCACTGGACAGGAGCGTGCCGGAGCCCTGTGGCACGGCCTCGGCCATCGCAAGCCATCACCTGGCAAAGGCAGATCCGCTGGGAGCAGAAACAGATGCCCCTGTTGCAAAATCCCAAGACCACATGCTGCGAAACAGGAGGCAGCCAAGGGATCGCCGGGCCTGTCTGCACGTTCATCCCGGGATTTTTTCTTTCATCCAGCTGCTGATCAGACTGTCATGAGCCGGATGAATTTCCCAGCTCCAGGTCTTGGCAATTAAGCAAGCGTGGGGGGGAGCAACATTTCCACGCACCACATCGGAGCCACCGCCCGCTCCAGCCGTGTTCTGTCAGAATTACTATTAATACCCCCCAAAAATATTTGTGTTAGAAACCAAAAGGTTTATATAAACAGACACTTTGGAAACAGTTTCTAAGTGATGAGAACAACAGTTTTAGATGATCCGTCACAACTCACCTCGTGGATTAGACATTTGTCTATGAGCTGTAAATAGGAACTTATATTCTCTTCGTCGGGTCGGGAAACTAAAAGTTGTGTGCATACTGGAAAAAAAAGAGAGAAGAGAAGTGGGCATGGAGACACCGAGCTGGGGTCCAGGGGGGGTCCAACGAACGCCTTGGACATCCCATTTCCTTTGTCCCACGGGTGAGTCTTCTCATCAGCGAGAAAAAAACACCCTTCCCCAATTCCTGCCGTGTCGTCCTATATTTAGGGGCAGATTTTGTTCTCTGTTACATTGGTGTAAATCCAGAGCGACACCATTGGAGTCACCAAAATTAGACCTGAGCGAATCAGGGGCATGGGATTATTCCCTATCCCCAGGCAAGAGCTGGCGCTGGGAGAGCTCCTGCTCCTACGGCTAAAATCTGCGCTCCCTGCAAACGGATTCCCACCTTTCCCGATGGATTTTAACCTCTTTTGGAATTAATGCCATAAAAGCAAGTGGAAATGAGTTCACAGAGAAATGAGTCTCTCCTGTCATAAACCCCGGGCAGGGATGCCTCGCGGTCCAGGAGGACACCTCGTCCTGGCAAGGCTTGTGCCATATGTACAGCTTTGTGCGTGACGGAGGCATTTGTCATGGGCTGAATACATCAGCAGGTTTAAAATGGGGCCAGAAACCCACATTTGTCTGTGCATGCAGTCAAGTAGCTGGTGAGAAATTTTGCACCAAGGTTTTATATAGAAAACACCTCATTTATTTTTTGCAAAAAAGGTCTGAAATAGGGACAGGGCTGATATTTCTTCGTGGCATCCCAACGAGTTTCTTTCTGTTCTTGGTCTCCTGTGTGAGCCTGCGGATGAGACTCCCCTCCCCTCTTCCCCAGGGAGATCTCCCTCCACGCCGCCAGCACCGACACCTCAGGTGCCACCGATGGGCGTTAGGACACATCCAAGCTCACGCAAATTTGCTCGAAGAGCCCTGTATGTGGCACAGGAGGTCGCTCCCTACCTCACGTCGCTCCTGTGCACCTCCCAGTGTGTTAATCCTGATGCAAAGCCGTGCACCCTGCACCAGGCACGGAACGGCACCTGAGTATTTTGGATATCCTGCATCTAAATTGGGGCTTAAAAAGGGGCTTGAACCCAGCTGATGGGCACTCATGTCCAGCCCGTGAACCACTGCTACCCCCCCGCAGGCAGAGCAAGTCTGAGGCATGCTGCTGAAAACACCTCTGGACCGGTGGGATGCCCCCAGGGCTCTGAATGGGAAGGGAGAGGATGCTATCTGCCCCGCTCCTGGGGGAGGGAGAGGATGCTATCCCCCTGAGCTGGGGCAGGCAGCCCGTCCCATCGCTGCCCCTCCCAAAAATCACTGCCCACCTCCCCACCCACGCTCTTACCTCTTACCAGAGCATGATGGGGCCTGAAAAAAATCATCACCCATAGGACTGCGGCTTGCAGGAGCTCGGGGAAAGGCTGCTGCCAGCCCCGCCACTGCACGTACCCTGCCCCGAAGCAGCTCTCCCTAGCGAGGACGCCAATAACAATTGACAGCCGCTCACCTTTCCCCATCACTCTGGTGAACTGTCCGGGCAGGTCACCTTCGGGCAAAGGGGCCCCCCCCGACTCGCCCTCGCATCCCGGCAAATGGTGCTGCTGCATCCCCCCCGCGGCAGAGTCCTTGCAGTCAGAGCCTTGGCTGTCTGAGCCGATCAGGGAGGAGGGGTGATGCGAGTCCACGTCCCGGCTGTGCTCCTCCGTGCTCGAGTTTTGGGAAGAGTAGGCTTTGATGGGGGTGAGAATCATTTGGTGTAGTTCCTGCAGCGGGACACGCAAGTTGCCACCTTCCAGGATGTCCTGCGGATTCAAGTGGGGAGAAGAGGGTTTGTCTCTGCAGGGACTACAGGACATCAACTGCGAGCCAGACCCCTACTCTTACCCCCCAGAAAATCCCCAGCAAAGCCGATGGCCTCGCTCCTGCTCCAGCACGCTGCTGCAGTCCATATTCAACAGCCATGTTTCACTCACCAAGTCTTTTCCTTAGACCAGAGGAGTGTGGACAGTGCCTGATTATCCATGGATAACCTGAATCCCCCGAGATAAATGTGCCCTGTCAACCCCTGGGACCCCAAACCCGCGACAATCCAGCTGCAGCATTTCCAAATTTCCACCAGGAAGGTGCAAACCCCATGAGAGCGACTGAGCCTGTGAGATTTCCATGCCTAGACCAGCAGGTATCTTGCTCCTTCCCCAGTAATCCCACAACCATGACATTTCAGCCCTATTTAATTTCAATTATATTATCTAACGTGGTCTTGTCTCCAGTTTTCCAGCACTGCCTTCAGGCCTGGCTCTCCATGAACTGCTCTGCCCCGAAGAGCCTGTGACAGCATCCTTATGCCCTGCGACCACCATTAGAAAGCCCAGGACCACGCTGGGATGCAGGAGCCCGTCCTGCAGCAGCGAAGCGGGGACGTCCCCATCCACACCGTGATGGGCTGGGGGAGCGGATGCAGAGGGGAAAGGGAGGGTTTCAAGGGGTGGGTTGTGGTCGGACACAGAAGGGGAGACCACGAGGCTGCAGGTGAACTTACATCCCTACAGCAAAAACATTCAGCTTGGAGATCCTGGGGGAGGTCCACCCAGGAGAGAGAGAATTTGGGTACACCCCCAGCCTTGCTCTCGCTTATAGTGTGGATCAAGAAGTCCCTTTCTACGGTCAGAGCCTCGTCCCACCGGTGGGAAATAATTGCATTTTGTTTTTCATGTAGCCTGGACCAGAACAGCTCATCACAGGCTCCTACAGGGTCTGGCTCACGGGACGCCGCTTGGAAAGAGGCAGCTTTTGGAGCGAGTCCTGGCTGCGCCTAGGGAAGAGACACAACGTGGCCACACAGGCTGCGCGCGAGCCAGCTGAAGCCCTGAAATTAGGGTTGTTCACCCTAATTCCTGCTGCACCCCCAGCTCGCTCTCGGATGTCTTGGCTCCACTTCTCTTGAAGACCCGGTGTCAGTCTGCTGGGCACTATTTTTTGGGGAAAAAATCCTACTCTGCTAACTGGCGGAGAGGGGTGGAGCAGCTCCTTCCAAGAAAGCAGCAATCCTTAGCAGCGAGACATTGCCCAAAAAAATCAAGTCCCACACATGCTCTTGTTTAGCAAAATGAAATTGGATGGGAAGCCTGGAAAACCAGAGATGTCTCCTCCCAAGTAAAGCAGCTCACAGGCGGCTCTGAGCCCCAGCAAAGTGGGAGACGGTCACAGCCCCACAGCCCAAACCCACCCCACGAGGGCTCAAAAGCAGTCCCTGCCACTTATCTCCTGTATTTTACAGCGTGCGTGGCTGGTTGTGTCAGCTGAGCTGGGCTTAAGCTCCCGCACCGCGCCACTCAATCGATACCATATTTCAAAACCCAGGCGGGGAAGCGGGAGAAGAGGCTGTGCAATCGCCTGGAAAACACATCGCCGAAGCAAGCTCAGTCCAGCGGGCTGTCTCTTGGATTTAATAGTTATTATTCATATACGGAGGTAAATACGGCTTTATTAGCTCCTGCCATACTCCGCATACAATCCCATATTATAAATAAATAGTGAAGCAGTGAGCTAGCAAAACCAGCAGTAAATAGCAACACACCACATAAGTATTTAAAAGCCCCTAGCGGGAGGCTCTGCAACTTGCTGTTTGAAGACAGTGCAATTAAATATAATATAATATTGTGATAATAAATAGCGAGAGGTTGGGTAAGCTGCTCCCAGCCAGTCCGTGGTGCTGGCGCTTCTCCGACAGCCGTTTCCGCACAGTTTAAGCTTTTATTGAAGGGACAAAGAAGTTTCTACTCCTTGGAAGTTCAAGCTGTTGTTCAGGCACTGATGTGGGTGTCTGGCTTTTTATCTGGGGACAGATTGCCCATATGATGCTCCAGGAAAGCGCAGCGGGCTTTGACCTGACAGACACTGGGAAATCTCATCTCTTTTTGGGGATGGAGAGGTAGGGGCAGGGCTCAGGGGTCCCTGTGAGGACTGCTGTGCATGGAGGGCTTTCCTGAGAAGGACAGCGGCATTGAGATGGGAGAGTTAACCGAGTGGCTGAGGGATAACCAGGGGTTAAAGGCTCTGCCCAGCTGGTTCTCCAGTGGGATAGAGGACCACGGCGGCTGGTGCGGCTAGAGCTGGTCCTGCACCACGGTTCAGCGGATGGGTGACCACCTTCCCATCAGTGTCACTGGGATGGTGCCCTCCATCACCTGGAGCTCAGGTCTTTCCGAGCACCCTGAGGCTGGGCAGGGCTTGTACCAGTACTGCAGGGTATATCCATCTCAGCTGCGTGAGTGCTGGAGACGGATTAGGACCTGCTCTGCAAAATACAGCCCCAAATAAAACCTGCATCTGGTACAGAAGTGTTTAAGACACCATTCAGATGCGGTGAAGCCAGCAACAGGTTTTCTTTGCAAAAGATCCCAACAACGTGCGTAACCAAAGAGTTCTTCACCCCAGAATTAATTCCTGGCTTCTTGAAAAAGAGGAAGTACAAAAGTGGTTGCGATTACTTACCCTTTCTAAAGATTTGAGCAGGTTTTGTCTTTCTTTTAGCTTTTGGATACTGATGACTATTTTGTGTCTTGCGCCTTTGGTAACGTTCTGCAAAAAAACAGCACAAAACCTGACGTTAATGTTTCCACAGGACAGCCGGGTCAGCCCAAATCCTTCCTCCCCTAAACGAAAAGGGCTGCTATAAATTAATCAAATTTCTGAGTGCAGGGATTAGTGGGGGACATAGAAAATCGCTTAGAGACTTGCTGATTTCCAGCTAGTCTGTCCCTCCCTGGTACATCTCAAATAGTGAAAGCAAAGGTGCTGACCGGCCCTCTTCAACCCAAGGATCATGCAGAGGTAAACCTGAAAGTGGGGACATTTTCAAAGGTTAACAAGGCAATTGGCTACCAAAGCCCCACTGACTTTAAAGGAGATGGGTACTGCAGACTGTGCCCCTGAAACTCCTAAACTTAATCCCAACTGGACAAAAACCCAAGCGCAGCTCCCGGTGATGGGACTTTCATGCTGGGACTCCAGCAAGAAATCTGGGACAAGGCCTTTTTGAGGTACAATGTAGGTTTTTTCACTCCCCAAGACCCAATTTTCCTTTCTCTGCTTGCTTTCCAACCACTTGAGGGCAAAACGCCTTCCACGTGAGGACGTAAAAAGAGGCGTTGGAGGCGTCTCATCAACCGACTGCACAAGGGTTGGGACTGTGGCTGATCCCTTTACGACTGACATGGGACGTACTTGTGCCTCGAGCTGGCATTCGGTGAGGGCCATCATCTCCTCGTACGTCATCTGCGAGAAGAGGGCGGCGTACTTGTGCAGCCGGAGGCTCTTCAGCCAGGCTGGGACATCTGCAGCACAAAGGTAAGGAGATGAGAGCTCCCGTTGAGCTCATGACACGACTTAACCACGCGCGATAGCATCAACAGCAACACAAGGAGCTGATTAGGTGCCATCCACCATCCCACCGGTGCTTCAGACACCTTACTGAACTTCACGGACCTTTTGGAGGACATAGTGCTATGGATATGGATGGCAGGAGGAACCAGCCCCTGGATGAGGGCACGTCCTCAGAGGTTGGGTTCCTGCGGCTGAGCCACCAGGAATTAGCCACAAGGAGCCGGCGTTGCGCCGCTGCATGGGCAAGCTCCTCCCTGCCCTTTTCCAGAGAAGGTGGGAACCAGTGAAGCTAACAGTGTGGTCGAGCTTAGGACGAGCAAAAGGCTGTTTTGCAGATGGTAGACTGATTTATGGCATGAAGGAAGATGGTATGTGTTGAAAATTTAAATGGCCGCTTAAAGAGAAATAAAGAGATTTTTTTCTGAGCATGGAAAAATGACGTGCCATGGAAGATGGCCCCACAACCCGTTTCAGAAGGGTGACTTGGGACCTCAAAATGCACCGACTGCAATGACTTCTTCCTTCCCACTCGTTATCTGCAGCGTGGCACCTCTGCGCCTGGCTGGATGGGTACCCCAAAATACTTTTACCCTCCTGACATCAACATGGTTTCACAGGGAAGGACGTGGGAGGGGGATCCTTCCTCTGCAACATGCAAAACCCCACCAGACCCCATTACGGGGTGTCCTCCACGGAGAAGCTTCCCCCACTCCAGCCTGCTCAGCAGCTACTTGGGGTTTTGCAGGTTTGGGGGGCCCACGGTGACACCCCACAAGGGAGGGGGGGGCCCTGCAGATACCTGTACTGCAGCACACCACCGTGCTCGTGATGATTCTTTTGCTTTGCACCCTAAAGGCTTCAAATGCTGTGCCAAATCGGGACCTGCTTTATTTAGCACCTACAACCCGACAATAGCTCTGCCTTAGCCTACTGAGCTCACGCGCTCCACTCCCAGCAATACCCTTGTCCATTAGTCCCTGTCCCCTTCCCCACCAGTGAGACACCCGGGAGCCCCGTCTCAACCCGCGCCGGGTGCAGTAAAAGTGAAAAACCAGTGTTTCAGCCCCGAACAGCACGAAACTCCACACCTTGAATGGAGAGAGCAGGTGGAGGCTCAGGAAATATCTCTTTTTGGTCTAAATACAAATTAACAGCAACATCTCCCCTCTCTTTGATCATTCCTGAGTCGATGTAAGGGGTATGTGCCGAGCGGGTGGTGGACCCCACGTCCCATGGCAGGCAGGGGATGTTGGCGCAGGAGAGCCCGAGGGGAAGGAGCAATGGCCGGCGGCGAGGCTACGCCGATGGGGTTCATCTGCCCAACGTGCCCACCGAGGGGGGAGGAGGAATGGAGCCTGCAACGTTTTTGGGAGGGATTTCTACCCACTACGTCCTTCTGCTGCCAGGCTGGGGCTGCTGTGGGTGCTGGTGCTCTGCTCACCATCCCCAAGGCCAGCATGAGGGCAACCTTCACGGCCACGTCCAATAACCTTCATTAATGTAGTCAACCTCAAAGGTCTTCTAGGCTGATCCAACTGCGAAGTGTGAGGCCAGACTTGCTTCAGAAAGGGATGAGATGACGCGAGGAGGACAGTCCCACTGCTCGCACATCCCGCAGTATGGGTGGTCTCTGTCCAGAAAGCCCCACACTGCTAAGTGCCAGATGCAAGTCAACGATCGTCACAGACCTCTTCCCGAACCAACACCTCATCGCTGGAGGGGACAGGACAAGATGGACCATTGGTTTAGTCCCCTAAGGCAATTCTTACATCTGCCAGAAGTCTCCTGCTGCCCGCTGCCCGGGCTGACCCCAAACTGCACTCACATCCAAGCAGAGGACGAAAATGGCCCCAAAATGCTGTGTTTTGCTCACACTCTCCGTCCTCTGACACACGTCAGGATTTGCGTTTCAGTGAAATTCCTCAAATGCTGCACGGAAGGAGATCAACCCCACACCAAACACGGGGGCAAAGCACTTACTGAGCACGGACAGGCTGAACTTTGCCATTTTCCAAAAGTCCTGACATGCAGCAGTCCTAAAACCCGCTACCGGAGGCCTCTTAAAGTGATCTTCTGCTTAAAAAAATTAAAAGCTGTTAGCAGAAAGCCCTCTGTTTCCAGCACGGGACTGCCAGGCTCGAATCTCAACTTAATTTTAACACAAAACCACGCCATTTTAGTGATGACACATTAAAAGTCTGCCTGATCCCATGTCCCCCGGGGACATCTGCCTTTGGCGAAGATCCACACCGATGGCAAAGCCCACGGGGATACCTTCAGAAGAGAGATGTAACTTCATATAGACATTAAACCCTGCAGAAAACCCATCTCCAACCTTTGCAGAGGGTCAGAGCGCAGAAGCAGCTTTTCTTTCCCTTTGCATCAGCCTCCCTGGACTACCCCCTAATTTTGGGGAGCTAAGATGGTCCCAGAGCCTGCTTGCCAGTGGGGATGGCAATCCCCGGAGCAGGCAGGGGAGAAGGAGTCACCCCAGCACACAGAGTGATGGTGGTGGGGCTTTTCTCCTTCCCACAGGGAAGAGGCAACCAGGAGGTGCAAGGTCATCTAAGGCGATTTCATGGTCCTTGGAAAGTCAAACTTCCTAATGCTCCCCACGGAGCAGTGAGCCGCCCGCCTGCGGAGCTACTCTTTAATCACCAATTACCAGCAGCTAATTGCAAGTCATGGCACGGCCGTCAGAAATGCTGCGTCTGATGTGAGCAGCAAAATGAGGACTTCCGTGCTGCTCACACACATTGTCCCCTATATGCATTAAACGCTGGAGTTCAGCCGGCACATGTATATCTGTGTGCTAGCATGGAAATTTAGAAGGAAAACAATTCACCCTGCGATATATATATATATACAGGCCAATATATACACGGGACATCTTCGGAAGTGCCCTTATGGCACACCATGCTAAGCCATTGACGTACTCACAGCAGAAACCCCCAGCTCTACCCAAACCTTCCTCCCGCTGCGCCCCAAGCTGTGCCCCGGGAAGGGACAGAGGGACAGACGTAGGGGCTCCGCAGGGAACAAAGTGTCTGCGTCTCCCCCTGGAGAAACCAGGGGCCGGGAAAAAGCCAAAGGGTGCTTTTCCTTCAGCATGAAGACAGATGGAAAGTACAGAAATAGGTGACGTTAGGGGAGATGAACTGCTAAGCCACGTCAGACGGGGGTCTGTCATGGGTCTCGTTTCCCCACCACCCTCCTGGATGCCGTGGAAGGTGTTAAAGAAGGAGCAAGCTGACTGGAGGTGTGGGTGACACCAAGCCACGAGAGCCTGCAAGCGCTCAGGGAGACGTGGCTGCAATTCAGAGAAGGGACTTGGCAAACCGAGCAACCGGTCTGGATGAAATAAGATGCAACCCAATAAAAATGCACAAAGTTGTGCGTTTCTGTAGGAACAAGAAACGGAACGAACCGAGGGCAGGGAACGGGCAGTACTTTTTTTTGGAGGAAAGCTGTGGGGATACAATGGGTCATACGCAGCCTGCGGTGGTGTGTTATTTGAGGACGATGAGCTATACAGCCACAGGAACGCTGTCTCTATGGCAAGCAAGTCTCTGCTTTGCTCCCAAGTCCAGTTTTGGGCAACACACCTTCAATAAAATACGGACTTTCTGGAAAAAACCTGGCGGAGAGAAGCAAGAACAGCCCCAAGTTTAGAAAACACCATCTGGGAAGAAACTGGATTGGTTCAGTCTGAAGAAAATACAGCGGAGGGGGGAGGACATGACAGTCGTAGACACCAGAGGCTGTAGACATCTGTTTCGCATGTCCCCGGATAGCGGGACAAAAGCGAACTGGCTGACTCAGCAATGGGAGGAATCAGGTTTAGATGTTTGCAAACCTTCCTCCAGAGAAGTAGGATGCCCGGGAAGGGATGGCCCGAGGAAGGGCAGCCATCTCCCCCCCGGGAGGGCTGCATGCAGCAGCAACGGGCTGTATTAATATGTGGAGTTTATTTAATTGATCATTGCTTGTGGACAGCCTGGGCAACAGCGCCTTTGGGTTCTGCAGATTCGGCCATACAGATTGATTGCATTGCACCGGAATGTTTCTATCCATGCAGGTCCCAGAGCTGCAGCTGTGGATCTCAGGGAGCCAAGCCCCCCATGGTCTCCTCCCCAGTCCCGTCAGCAGAAACCTGGATAAACATAATGTTAAATAGACCCCTCTGCACCACCAGCTCCTGAAAAGGGTCTCCTTGATCTGACAGACCGCAGGATCCGGCCCCAGGCATGGAAAGCCTTGGGGACCCTTCACCTTGATTGCAGCTTAGTCTTCAACATGCTCGCGGTGATCCCTCCGAGCCTGCCTGCCTGCCTGCCTGCCGGTCCACGGCGAGGTCACGCAGGCAGCAAGAGCCACAGGTACGCAAAGCGTGCAGCACCGCTGGAGATGAAACACTCCCTGACCGCGCTACCTGATTAGGTGTTCGTTAGCAAGCGGAGCCACCGAGAAGCAAAGTCCGGCTCTGCGAGGCCGTCACGTGCAGAAAACTCTCCCGTCACATCTACAGCCCATCGCCCGCACCCCAGAGCAACGCTACGGTGCAAAGTCCAGCCAGGGAGAGGGCTGACCCCCGAGCGTCTATCTCACGGGGGAACCGTGGGGGGTTTTTTCATGCATTTACTTCATGCACATCAAAGTCATACAGTGCCAAGTCAAACACAATCCCACATTACAGAGATTTATACGTATCTAGATTTGTCTGCAATGAGAATAAAATCAGACCTTGTGACTATTTAAAAAACACGATTGTTTCCTTATTCTGTTACATCATCGGTCTTTACACAACAGAGTTGCTTGGCATTAATGATTAATGTTTAAATCAGTCTCTGATAGCTGCGGGTTCATTTTCAGTCATTTTGTCTGTTCACTAGAACATACAGTCTGTACGTTTGCCCAGTTTTTACCTATTTATTCCTCTACAGCCTGAAGTTTGCTCTCCATCTTTGACTACAGCAATAGGGTTTCATTTCTGCCTTGTTTACCAACAGGATCACATACATTTAGTGCTAAGAGTCTCGGTGAAATGCAGGTGTAATGGGAAAAACAACTGAAATACACAGGATAAATTCACTGCAAACAAATATCCTAAGCCAAAACTTCCCCAAATACTCGGTGGGTACCAAACACCGCAATGGTAAATCACTGGTGGCTTGCTAAACCTATGCTAAGCTATTTTTCACGGTAATAAAAAAAAAAAGGAAAGATGAAAGAGCACCACTTGCAGCCAAAAGCCAGAGGCTATGGAAAAAATGCAGCTTTTTGGGAAGCTGGCAGCTTGCAGGATTTTGGGGCAAAACCAGCCCACCGGCACCCAAGTGTAAGACATCAGATCAGGACCAGCCGCTGCTTAAAAGAAAACCTAACTTATTCCCCTAAACCTAAATTCCTAAGCTGGGAAGAAACGCTGAAAGGCCCCGTTTGGTTACGAGAACTCTCGCCCAAAACCGCCAACCGAGCCCCGCGCTGCCGGGAAAACGGCTTTTCCCCTCCTGCCTCTGGGTGCTGGGGCGGGAGGCGTCTGGTTTTTCACTCACCTTTCATCCCACTCCCTTCCTCCTGGAATGTGTTACGAGCGGAAGGCTGATCTTCTAAATGTTCACTCCCACCACTTCCCGAAGAGGCTACACTGCTTTGTGGAGACAGGGGGGCATGATCGGAAGGGATGCACTGGGGTCCTCTAGCTCGTAAGTCCTCATGAGACATCCATCCATGTCCTAGAGGTTGGTTTGGCACATTCATGGGTGGGGTAAGGGACACAGAGCGTTTCAAAGGGCTGTGGTGTGTCTGGCCTGAGAGAACTGAAAAAAAAATAAAATCAAAGAGGTTATTCCCCCCTCGCGGCCCGGGATGCAGTAGAGTCCCCCGAAAAAAAATTCAATGAAATCATAAAATGCGTGGTGGTTGGCCACAGTGCCTCGCTGATGGCTTTGCGGTGCCCGCGGCTACCTGAACCCTACGCTGAGCTCTCGGCTTTGCCTCCCGGGAAGCAAAGGGGACGGGAGTACCTGCAAGGAGATGGGGTTACACGACCTACACCGGGTTGCTTAAGGAAAGGTGTTGCATGGATTGCATCGCTAGGAAAAAAACCCAATCGAGCAGCTCTGGCGGTTTTCCCCGTGCAGAGTCACGTACCGACAGCAAACCTGAGCACAGGACCACGCTGGGCGCTTGGCTGCTGCCTCTCATCGACCCTGGAGCTTGGGCGGTCGTCTCCCTTGCAGGGAAACCATGGCTTCTATTGCAGGTTTAATGGGAATTTTCAAGCAACTACACCGAGGCCACGAAACTCGCCCTGCTAAAATCATCCAGACCCGTATCTTTCTGGGAAAGGCATAAAAACCCCCAGGATGGGAATGTCCTCACACAGACCCAGGGGAAGCTTCTCTGTCTCTCTCTTTGGGTTAGGACTTGGCTCATGCCCTGAAGCACAAGCATTTCCACATCTGCCTAACGTCATCGCGGTGGCACTTATCACCCATAGAAATGTCTAAGCCTTGTGGAGTCCTACCAAGACCTTGCACTCAGCCGAGCATCCCGGCTCAGCCACCCATCGGATGCGCTTCCAAGCAGACACCTTTTAACCCTCCACAAAAGCAAACACCCAAAGCGACGGTAAAAGTACACCCACAACAACAAGGTGAGGCTGAGTCCCCCCAAAAAATTATCTTTGGAAAGCTTTGGATTTGTTTTTCCACGTGCTTGTATTTCCTGGCTGAAATTTTAATACCGCGGAGTTAAACTTGTTTTTAACAAATAACTTTAACACCGCTAGGAAAAGAGCGATGCACCAGCTCCTGTGATTTGGAGTTCTTGCTCAAGAAAGGCTTTAGAACGGGTGGATATTTACTTGCCTTTCCATCAAGTAGAGAAATACGTCTTACGTATGCTAAAGTATTAAAACTCCACATCTTAGATTTGCTGACACTTTTTGGTAGAAGTGTTGCAACTTGAATAGATTTTTAAATAAAATTTTTACGGAATGGTTTCCATTTTTCACTGCTCTTCTTCCAGACTGTCTCATTCATTTTTAGGTATCTCCTTAAAGATTTAAATGTCTTTTTCTCGGGTTTGTGGGTCAGTAGGGGTAATACATGGTATTTAGAGAAAAAGATGGACATAGACAAATGATCTTTGTTTCCTGTAATGAAAAATACATGAAAAGATTGGTCTGTTGGCTTAACAAAATTCAAATTCCTTCATTCACAAAGTCACTAAGCTGCTGGTTAAACCATAAGTGCAGTTAATGTATTTTAACGTATGGGTTTAGGATGTAAAACACTTGCTTAATGTCTTATTGCAGTTACTCTCAATGAAATTAGTTGAACTTCATGGAGCATGTTTCCTGCTAACTGAGACCAAAAAAATCTCTGGATTTAGCTGTCACTCAGCCGAGCCGTGTCTCATCGCCTGCTGGGATAACTGGGACGAGTTCTGGATCCAGCACTATGGGAAGGGCTCTTCTAGTTGGCATCAAACCCAAGCCAACGCTGCTGCTTTCAATGTGCCCCTGGGTACGGATGTGGGGTTCACATCGGGATGGCTAACAAAACATCTGCACTGGTCTGTTAACAAGGACTCATTTCTGGCGACAAGAGCAAATTCTGCAGAAAGACACTAATTTCTCAAAATTAGCGGCTGTAAGCTTCGTTGCGGGGTAGATGAAATGAAAAGGAGATTTTCTGCTCCAGGGAAATCCGAGGGCAGAGGGGTTAAAATGACCTTTCAGCCCACATGAAACTGAAGGAAAAACTACTCAATTTTTCTTTCAAAATCAAATTTCTTAACTCTGTACAAAACCTGGGGGAAATTCATCATTCTCGTTACTTTTCCTCCTAAAGCACCAAAGCACTAAAGCTCCCTAACCCCCTTTTTTGCCTTGGGAGGAGTTCATCAAAACCACTCACGGCTCCTCCACGTGTTATTTCCAAATATAAACAAGCCTTGGTGGAAAAGCCCCAGCCAGGTGTACCATGCTGTAAAAGTTAAGCCAGGTTTAATTCCCAGCTAAAGCCCAGGGGAAAACCCGCCATCAAAGCCATCTCTGCTGACCAGAAGCGGAATGAAAATGAGTAAGTAGCAGGGTTATAAAAGGAGGGGAGAGAAAAACGCCAGAGCTCGTTTGCATTTATTAAGCACCTGTAAAAAGCAGCTGGTGCCACACGCAGCTGATGGATGAGGCCAAAAACCTGCGGATTTCTGCAATGTCTAAATCGTTCCTATTTCTGAAAGTGTTTTCTTCTACCAGCACGTAACACTAACACCACGCTGTGCAGGGAAGCAAGGGGATGGCTTATGGTGAAGAATTTGTCCCCTTCCCATTAAATAACTATAGAAACATCTTCCAGAAGTCTCCTGGCAGAAAAGGATGTCAATGAGGACCCAGGATTGTCTTCAGAGCAGTGTTACGTTTCCTAAAGTTGTGATGCATCCTGATGGGGAAATAAATGGATTTAAGAAGGTCTCGGCCAAGCTATTGCAGCTCTTGGCTTTGCAATTGTACCCCAAAAGCAGCACCGTAAGGGGGCCCTGGAGATGTCACATCACCCTCCCAGGAGAAAAATATTTAGGATTAAAAAAAAAAAAGAAAAATGGGGGGGGAAATATGGGACAAACCCGATAAATCAGTTGAAATGCATCACCAGGGCTGAGCATCACAGCGGCACAGCCGGGCTTGCACGCCCCGGGGGGGAGAAGCCACCCCAAATTTGTTGTAGGAAACACTCTGGTTTAGGAAATGTTTGTGCCCTTTGAATGAATGAGAGATGCAGGGGAACGGGCAAGGAGGACAGGAGCTAACTGCCCTCTTTTAGGAGGCGAAGGGCTGCTCTGTTAGTGCTCCCTCTTACAGCGTGTAGGCAGCAACTGATACCCTGCAGCATTTAAGCCACCCTCTCCCCACCAAAAATCTTGCAAACAAGAGGGTATTTTTGGCTTAAATCCAGCCCAGATTCCTTCCTGAGCAGCAATACCCTTGCAAACGCCATCTTAATTTTACGTCCCCTAATTAGAAGCCAGTGTTGGCTGGAGGAGAAATAACGAACTCCGCAGGATGGCCAGGAACAATTAGAAATCATCCAGTGCAACATATAAAAATTAGTTCCACTTCTTTCCCCGAGATAACACAACGCTGAAGTCCAACAGACCATGTTTTACTAAACCACAAGCATTTTTACTGAACTATGAGTCAATTCACACAACTTCATGAGAGGCGGTAGGGATAATTCTTCTGCAAAGGATGCTACAAGCGGAGAAAGTCACGAGCTCTTTGAAACCACCCCAGCTACTCTTGGTACCATAGATTATTTAAGAGCTGTTAGCACTGGCCTAACTTTAGGCTCCGCTTAAGCCTTTCTGGCTGTAACAGGCACCGGTGAGCAACACGGTTTCTTGCAAAACCTCATACCGGTTTCCACCAGCGCTCAGGCAACAAAACCGCTGTGAACCCCGGGCTGGTACCTGCCTGGCGTGCACACACCTCTCCCTCTTTTAATTTGTCAACCTCGGAAAGGGGATTAATAAATGCACATATTTATTAACGCTGCTGCTTGTTGAAGCAGCACTTTCTTGAAACAGAGGATGTAGCTGACTTTCAAAGTGTCGGTTCAGTGTAGTTCCTTCCCCGCTTTTGACAATCCTGTGTGTTTTTTGGATGATCCGAGGTGAACCCGGGGCTGCCGCCGGCCGAGCTGGGACAAGTCACTTATTCAGTCTCTTTCTAAAATAAACGGTCCACGTGTGCTTTAACTTCAGCAGAAGAAATACAAGTGCGAGTTTATAACCTTACGCTCAAGCCTTTTTTTTTTTTTCTATTACAAAAATATGAAGCTTTAATTTAAAAAGGAAATCTAATATATTCTTCTAGGGTAAGATAAGCTTCCAGGAGGCAGCCAGAGGCACGCCTGCCTTTCTGAGCACCGCGGCGGTGCGAGCCGGATGAACAAAGAGAGGAAACCACCGCTACGAAGTGCGAGCCATGCTGGCACATGGATCCCCTACAACTCGTAAGCGTGTCCCACTTCTGGTTTAGAAGTGTTTTCCTGCCAGCCGCAGGCTCATTTAGGCGGTGCAACAGCCATGCGCTCCCCAGGGACCCACCAGTCACTCTGCAAAGGCACTGCCTGGTCCGGCTCCTTCCACCCGGGTATCCAATGGGATGGGGGCCAGAGCAGATCACGGTCCTCCTCCCCGATAAGTGGGCTGGTATCGCCTCTTTGCTCCACCACCGCAGCTCTAAACGGCGGCAGGGGTTGTGCTCAGCCCGTGCCAGACTGTTTCCTTGCAAGAAAGCTCCTCGTGACCTCCAGATCGGGGTCAGCTGCAACCCAGCAGATGCTGCTAAATATAACGCCTTTGAGATGAGCTTGGGATGTTTTGCATCCTAGGGAAAAATGTGATAAATTACCTGGAGCCAACAGTGCTGAGACGTATGAGGTGTTGCTGAAGCGCTCTCAGGCTTCAAACCAAGCTCGGCTTAATAATCCCAGGGGAAAAAAATTAAGAGGATGGAGAAGGAGTGATGGCGACAATGCAACCATCCCGGTGTGCAGGGCTCCCCATCACAGGAGGCGGATGCAGACCACGCTGCCACAGGGACGGAGCAGCCAGGAGCATCCCTGTGGGGCCATCACCTCCCCGGGCAAAACCAACTTTATCACGGACCAAACACTGGCTGGGCTGGCAGGCACGGCAACACGCTTAGAGAAAGTCTGAGGCTGCAAGCGCTTTCTCCGTGAAGCCCTGGGTTTCGGGGGTTTTTTTTCTTCTCTCTTCCTTTTTGAAGTGGTGTTGCCTATTTTGGTAGGCAAGGGCTAATTTCAAGAGGGTTTTTCTTCGCTGAAGACCATGTGGAACAGCGTCAGACGTTTGTTGTGGTTTCTCAGGGGTTTGGGCCAATTTTTCAGCCTGAGAAGGAAAAAGCCGCCCATTCCTGTAATTAGCGCTGAGGAACTGGGCTCTGCAGGCAGACCTTCCTCCAAGCGCCGTGCAAGGGCTGACGAGGCGCTTGCTTTCCCGCTGCCCCAGCGCACCCTTCACTAAACCTGGCTTAAAGTGCTGCAAAAGTCCTTGACGAGACGGACGTGGGGCTGATGTGAGCGTTTCCACCAAGAGCCAGACCCATTGCTGGGTACAGAGGTGCCTTCAGACTATCTCCGGTCCCGGTGTGCCCCCCACCGCTGCACGGTCCCCACCAGGTCCCTGACACCCAGAGGACCTTTACAACAACCTCACAACCCTTTATATCAGTGCACAGTCCATACAGCAGGTTACAATTCAGAATAATGTCCTCCCCATGGCTGGAGAAAGGAAAAAGCGCTGCAAGGTGCATGCTGAACTCTTTGGGAGATTTTTTTTTTTTGGTTTTAGTCTAAAAATGGCACTTCTTGGCTGCAGAGCTGCTTATGGTGCATCCTCAAGCAGTGTCTGATTATGTACAATTCCCTTCCTGGTCTGTAGGCACCTGGAGCAGCAGCTTGACCCCAATTTGCTATAGGAAGCGGGGATGTTTTTAATCCACCGAGGCCACACGGTCTCTTGTGCAGCCCGGAGGCACCCCCACGGAGGGGGAATACTGAGCAGCTCCTGCAATCCTCCTTGCAAAGCAACCGCCAAGTTCAACTCGGTCCTCTCCTCCGCCTCCCCCTTGCTACCCCGGTCACGAAGCATCGTCCCCTCCAGGAAGGCTCCCCTGAGCTGACAGACCAACGCTCGCGGCTTTTCCAGCGTTTTTGTGCCGAGGACCCTTGGAAACAGCCGCCGGTGGGTCATGCTGCCCAGCTGGCACCCAGCCTCCTTCCTGGGCACCTCATTCACCCGCTCTCCACGCCACCGCAGGCAGCTCCAGCGTGGCCGAAGCAGAACCTGATGGAACATTTTTCGGCTCAACATCCCCTAACCCTTGGAGCCTTTTCTTTGTGCCTTTTTTTTTTTTTCCCTGTTCTCCCTGGGTTTTGTGGCTGTGACTTTAACTGTGTTCGTACGGTGCCGGATAAACCGCATCCTTGCTTCTGAATCAGGTGCTGATATAAGCCATGGGGGGGGTGAAACCAAGGGTCCTAAATGCACGCAGCCACCGGGTAGTTGTGTGTATTAGGGAAAAAAAAAAAGATATAAGCAGAGTGCTGCCTCGAGCAGAGAAATTAGGAAGAAGCAGAGCCTGCAGAAAAGCCTGTCAAGCAAACTTTTTTAAAAAAATGACGTTTTTAAACACGGTTTCCTGTTCAAGAAACTGGACAGAGAAACAATAACCCGTTTGTTGCTGCTCCCTCCAAGCAGCGCATGTGAGGCCTCATCCAGGCTCAGCCGGGGAAGGGGATGTCTCTGCTGACCGCAGAGGGTTTTGCGAGCCTGTGTGGCATGAGCACACGTGGATCTGCTGTTTGGCTCCGGCAGAAATTGCTGTCATCATTATTTACTCATTTGTGTGGCAGCGGGAGCGGGGCTGCCTCTAAAGACGTGTAAACGCAGCTCTTGGTGGCTTCAGCAATCCGACGGGATGCATTTCTGGAAGGAAGCCCAGCTCATCTCGCCGAGGAACAGGAGCTCGGGAGCTGCTTTCGAGGTCCTTGCATGGGGCTTCCCACCAGAGCATCTGGCAAGGTGGGAGCAAGACAGACCAGGTGTGAATCCCGACCGCCGTTTAACTCGCAGACAAAAGGACGCACGAAACGGCGTCCGCGTCGGGAGGTGGGAATCGGTGCTGGGGATGGAGGATTTGAGGCACGTTGCAAGAAGGTGCTGCCCTAAACCACGCTGCTCTCTGGGTAAACACAACGCCCTGATCTCCAGGCCAACAAATGTGGTTTCTCTCATACATTTATACACAAACCACAGAAAAAACAGTGTTCACCCCTGGGGAATCCCAGTCCGCTAATACCAACGCTGCTGTGCTGAACCAAGCCTCCGTAATTATCCCAGAATTCACTGATTTTTTGCTATGGGCTCCCAGGGGAAATTCCTCCCCTGCTCACGGATCAAGCCGGATAAACGGCGCTGGGATAGAGAAACTCTCCTTCCTACGGTCCTTTTGCACCCAGAAGAGATGTCCAAGAGCATCTGCTCTGCTCAAGCAGCGGCCAGCGCTCCCCGCTGCCTCCACCAGCTGCTAATAAGATCCCTGGTCTGAGGAGCATCCGCCTGCTGAGACCGCCAACAGCATCAGCTTCTACCACACGTTACACTTCAGATGGAGAAACCCCTCTATCAGTTACAATCACGTCAGGAGGCCAAGCTGGAAGACGTACATCCTTTACGTAGCGACACGTAACCTGTGGGAAACTGGGAGTAAGAAAAGAAGCGCCTTACGCCAGTCGAGTGGAAGGGGTGAACGCGAAATCTCTGGAATTGCCCCCCAAATTGGGATCCAATAATCCCTAAAGAGTCATTAAAAATCTGTGGAGTGAGTGCAGGGAGGCAGCGCGCCTTTCGGAGTGACAAAATACAGGAGGACAAAGTGTGTCTTACATGATGTACGTCCCACAATCCTCACCCCACCATCATCAGGGAAATTTCACCCAGAAGAAAACAGGACTGCTGCAGCACTTTTCCATCCTCACCGACTTATTTGGGATTTTCTCCTCCCTTGTCTCTTTTTACCCACTTTCACTCATTCAAAAAAGCCATTTAGTCCTCCTCTCTTGTAGGCACCATGGCCCGGATTTCGCAAGACAAATTCCTCTGCATTTCAGCCTTATCGGCTTCCTCTGGCCTCCAGCTCTCGGAGGCTCGCACGCCCCGTCCTGAGCACCCTCCGCCTGGGCTGGCGACGTCTTATTCCTTCTCCTCTATCTTCTTCTTCCAAGACCATAAAATACCAGTTCCAGGAGAGAAGAAAAGCCTGTTGGGTCTCCGAGGGGCAAAGGCAGTATCCGGTTCCCCACATGAAAAGATGCAAAAGATACTAGCCAGCAGGGACACCTCCTGACTTCCCATATTGCCCCAAATACTGAGCTCTGCAATGCTCCCCAACAGTCCCCAGCAGCAACGGGATAGCCACGGCTGCTATCGTAAAACATGCATTAATTCTTTCCCATTATTGCTCCAAATTAACTCAGCTCAGCTTTCCACCTCCTCTACATACTGACAGCATATGCATCCTAAAAATCTGCCCTCATCATCCTCCAAAACATTCCCGATTGCTCAGATATTGCCTCGCATTCGAGTTATGACACAGATCTCTGCGCCGCCTAACACGAGACTATATTGCTCAGAAAACGGGGGGGGGACTACGGTTACAAGAAAACATCGACTGCAGAGCAACCAGCCCAGAATAAAATTGCATAACGAATGGGAACAGCAAACTTGAGGGGAAAATAAAATTAAAAAAAAAAAAAAAATTCAGCTTCAAGGCTGCCAAAACTGAGCCATTGATTACAGCGCGTTTGATCCATTTGCATGCAGAGAGCTTTGCTTTGGAGCCGAGATGGAAACAGAGTCTTAATATAGCTGGAGAGAAAATATCCTTCTTGCACTCTCCTAACTGCACTTTGATAGGAAGCAGCCACAGAGCAGATGGTGCCTATATATAATCACCAGACCTATTATCCCAGCCTCTTTTAGTAATTTGAAGGATGTGATAACCACAAGGAGAGCGGCAAATATTCCCCCTCCCTCCCTCCCTTCCCCCTGCTAAGAAAAATATCCAAAAAAAAAAAAAAAGGAGAAGGAGGAAGCTATAATTATGGTAACGATTAAAAGAATTTCCAAATGAAGTAAATAACTATTTTGTGCACTGCTCCTTTAAACCAGAAGTCAAAAGTTAATTAAATAGCAGCATGTAACTGAGTCAGGAGAACACAGCAAGTCCCCGTGCAACGCCGCAGTCGGGAGGGAGACTGGAGTCGCTTCAGATGAATCCAAACCCCAGCACTCCCTTCCCTCCCCGCTGCCCTCCTGCCATTTCTCTGCAGCTGCTCTTTGGTGGCGGGGGGAAGGAGAGCTCATCTGTCTCCATTTCTTTACTTGCCAGGGCCTAGAGTTGCACGGTTTCAAAGGATGAGCGATGGAGAGGCGATTCTCTCCGGGGGCTTCTCGCCCCATGAGGATGCTCAGGAAAACATCACAAAACTGATTGTTATGATGTTGCGAGGGAAGGCTGGGGAAAGGTGGTGTCGGGAGGCTGTCGTGGAGGAGCAAAAAGGATTTTAAGGGGGGTTTGCATGCCTCTGCCAGCAGGGACCCTTCCTCCCCTTCTGTGGCTGCCTGCTGGGCACCCCAAAAGTGCCTGCTGGCAACTAGGAGCCCAGGGGTGAGTTGGTGAGAGCAATCCCTAGCTGATGGCAGCCGGAGGCATTACTCATCAGGCACTTTATGGACATAAGTTAATAGCAGAGGTGCTGAGGAGCATCCCCAGGTAACCGGCTCCCAGTCCGTGCCCCCGGCCACACGTCGACAGCAGCTCTGACAGCGATGCAAACTGCAGATGGTTTCTGTGCCGCTTCCAGGTCAGAAGCGTGATTCTTTGGCGACAGGAATCCCAAGGACCATAGGATAACACACAAAACCATCGCTGCTGCTTCTTAACGCCCCTCCCCAAGAGACCCGGGTTGCTCTAAGGAAAGTGGTGGTGGCGGCGGCGGCGGAGTCACAAGCTTCGAGGTCCCCCCACCCCAACTTGCAGGTCGAGGACGGCGTCCTACCCCCCACTGCCAATGGACAAGCAACATGCTAACGGCTGTGCAAAACCAGGGCACGCAGTCCCTGCCCTAAGCGCTTACAGTCGGTGATTGCACCGGGATGTCACAAGCCGAGAGGGTGGGAGCGTCCCCGGGTGCTGCTGGAATAGAGGTTCCCAAATTAGGTGGCCTCATTCCAGCCAGGAAGCTGCGGAGCCATCGCTCTGCACGTAGGGTACGTGAATTTCAGAGCAGTGCCCTGTAAGGAGATGCGTGGGTACATGCAAGGATCAAGCCTTGCATATACCAGGTTTGGAGGAAGCAATGGAGTGGTCCCAGAGGATGCATGCGTGACATGCCCTCTTCAGGGAGGGATGGCCCGGTGCTCCCCCTCCTCTTCACCGACCACCCAGACCAACCATCACCCCCTTCACCGCTTCCCTAACAACGGGGCTGTTTGCTAGGGCTACGGCAGGCCAGATTATGCAGATTATTTAAGTGCCTAGAAGCATCGTTTGGTGTCGCGAGGGCTGGTTTAGGAGCACCCACGTGGGTCTGTACCTACCAGCAGCCAAAAGCGACCGCTGACATCCACGCATGCTTATGTGCCACCCACGGTATCACCTGGTGCAAGTCACCGCTGAGCCCAGCCTCGAGGTCCCCTCCTCTCTTTCCCTCTGGGACCGCAGTAGGACCCCTCCGCCTTTCGGTGACATCTCTGCTTCCGAGCATCATGACTGATGAGGGGCCAAGCAGAGGGAGGACCTCAAGATCCAGCCCGCTGCCCATGTGAAAACCCACTCGCTGCAGCACGCTCGTGGAAAACACGTTCGCTTCCCTGCCTACTCCCTCTGCTTGGCAAGCAGGTACCCATCACTCGCCCGACACCCTGCCTACAGCAGGATCGGCACACAGCCCAAACGCGCTGCCTGCTGTAGGCTGCACATATGCCCCCCGTCGTCACTTGCTCCTGCGCAAGAGCAGAGCGGGCACGGCAGGGAGGACCCCGTCTCCATCTCCGTGCTGTCTGATGCCTGGGGTATCATCATAAAGCAGAGCATCAGCTCTGCTTTGCTAACTGCATCCGCCCCCAAAGCCAACCGCACCCGCCCAAAGCCATCTACCGTAGGCAGGAAACCTCTTCTTCTGCCCCAAAAGCTGCGTGGCTGTGCATCCCCTACGAGCGATGCTAGCCCAGCTGAACGGGAACAGGAGAGCCACCCTCCCAGACATTGGCCTGAGGACAATGTCCAAAGCCAAGGGCCGATGGGTTACTCTGTGTCACCGTGTAAATCCACCCCCCTTTTTTTTTCCTTCCAATGCAGAACATGGTCTTTGGGAAGACAACAGTTAGGCTGATTAGCTTCTATGACAGTCTAAGACCCCCATGGAGATGCATTGCAGGTGGGACCTCAGCACCGTGTTGCTCTTTGTCAGCCACCCCCCTTTTTGGCCAAAGACACAGAGAGAAGAGAGACCCTCCGGGAGCAAAGAGGTGAAGGGAACGTGCCAAAACAGGCTCAAAGGAGAAACAGAAAGCGCTGGGGCAGCTAAACTGAAGTCTCAAGGGTAGAACAGGTTCTGACCGTTGCTCAAGTACAAGAGTCCATCAAGACACTTCAATACACTGGGTTAGGAAACATTGAACACAGCAACACGGATGCTGAAAGGTGACAGACCAGAAGGTAGCGCCAGACCAATTTCCTGCCCAAAGTATCTTCAAGCATCTTCACCTTGAGCCCTTGCGAGCAAGCGCACAGCAGAGATCATACAGTCATGGAATCGTTTAGGTCAGAAGAGACCTTTAAGATCATCGAGTTCAACCGTTAACCTAGCACTGCCAAGTCCACCAATAAACCATGTCCCTAAGCACCACATCTACACGTCTTTTAAATACCTCCAGGGATGGTGACTCAACCACACCCCTGAGCAGCCTGTTCCAACGCTTGACAACCCTTTCCGTGAAGAAATTTTTCCTAATATCCAATCTAAACCTCCGCTGGTGCAACTTGAGGCCATTTCCTCTTGTCCTATCGCTTGCTACTTGGACTGTATGATAGGGCTGCCCTGATCTCTTCCATTTAGACAAACCCATTTCCCCAGCCCGTATCTTGCTGCTGCATGCCCGGATCCCACAGACCTAGGGGGAGCAGTCTCCCTCCCTGCACCCAACCAGCCAACGACCATCTCGGGGGCTGCCGTGGTCCCAGGGTGGGATGGCTCACCTGGCTGCCCTGCTTGAAGACCAGGTCTGGGCAGCATGGGAGCTGGGCTGACAGTGGGATGAGCACACGTAGCTGGCCCAACAACTAAAAACATCCTGGCCAGCAGACCAGCTCACAGAGAATGGGCACAGCTTGCGCTGTTTTGATTTTGGACACCTCCCTGCTAACCAGAGGGTGAGGGACACGGCAAACGGAGCAGCCTCAACAGCAGGAAGGGACGTTGGCTATAAAACACAGCTCTGCAGTGACCACTCAAGAGCAGTAGCAGATTTTCCCCAGCATTGCTGACACCCCAAAAGGCCATCGCTCTTGTCCTCCACCACCACCACCATCTCCAATGTTTGATGGCTTCCAGGCTGAGGGCAGGTGACCGTTCATCTCCTTGCTTGCTGAGTGATGGTCTGCAGAGCTGTGGACCATACCTCCCAAGGACCAAGTGCTTTGAATTTATAGAGGGGCCAGGAAACCTATATCTGCTGTTCAGAGCTGGAGTAGAAGATTATGGTTGGACTCGATGATCTTAAAGGTCTTTTCCAACCTAAATGATTCTATGATTCCATGTTGTCCTCGCTCTCAGTCCTGTTTGCTGTTGCATTTGTGCATGTTCTGCATGGATTTGAGAAAACAACTCTGCTCACATGTTATCTTTTTGTACAACGGGTCTGTTTTTAAGCTCCAGAATTAGTAAGATATTGTAGCGATGGGACCCTGGCAAAGTGGGTGACTCCTAGAAATGTTCTCCGATGGTTACGTGCAACACTAGAGGGCATGAACAAGACAAGAAATGCCCCCGTCTACCACCGCTGAAAAGCTCAAGCGTAATAAAGGCCAACGAGCTTTTCTCAGTCCATCAGTAAAAGAGGAAAAAAGCAAACATTAGAGGTGTCCCCACCCAGCAGGATGAGCACCAGGGTGCCAAGTCTCAGTACACAGCATGGCCAACTGAGGAACAAGTTTCTGAAGGCAATTCCCGAGCACGAAGCTAATCCCCCCGCCACCCCCGGCAAGAACAGTACATTTGTTTGCTTCACTGCTGTAACCTTATTAAGACTTTTGCACTCTATTTTTGAGCAAGCAAAACGGCATGTTTTGCTACCTTTGCACGGGAGGAAACGTGTCGCCCTGCCTAAGTCAAACATACGCTGAGGACACACAATCCCCTTCAGGTGTCGTTGCAGATCTACACAGAGGAGAGCATTGTACTTGCAAGCTGCCCATCAACCCAACGCAAATCAGGGTGGTCCTGCGGGTTAAAACATGCAGTTATCCCGTTACCAAGCTCAGTTTGGATACTGGGTACGACGACAGGGCTGTCTCCGGCGACAGGCAGTGAGCTGTTGCACAACAGCGTAGGGGAGGAAGAGCCAGGAAACCCACACTCTGTTCATGACAAGTGCTTTCTTGGTGTCGTTTCTTCCACCTCAGTTCCCTGAGGACCTGGGGAAGAGCTCCAACCATCTTGTTCATCTGCTCTCTCACTAGGGAGTCCATAACTGGGGCAAATGTAGGCAAAACCCAGCAAACCACATCACGCACGCACATGCTGACAGACAGTTTAGTAGCTGCAGATCTGCCTGTAGGGCAGTAGTTGGGATTGACTCCCTTCTGAGAAAGAGCAACACGACAGAAAGCCCTTCCCAGGGCGGCAGGGTCTCCACAAGCTGGCACTGGGCTTGCCCCGGAGCCAGCAGCCCCTGGTGGGATCTTCACGTAAGAGTCCATGGGACGGTCCTTCCTTCTGCGGGGTGCCCTGCTGGCACAGCATCTCTACGTTTCTTGCGGTACAGTGAGCTTGATCACCGGTACGTCTTGCTGGTGCCACCTGAGCATGACTCTGAAGTGTAAGCATTTCTCCAGAGCTGGCAGGTGCAGGGGGAGAGCCATGAATCTGGACTGGCGTGCGTGGAAGGAAGTACACTGATTTATTCCTTCTCTTCAGCTCTAGGACAAGATAAGAGATTTTTCTTTTTCAGGACGAGGAGGTTATATAGGTGAGTATTCCTCCTGCATTGCACTGCTCGCTCTCCTTCTCTCTCTCCTCGTAGACAAACATCAGTTTTCTGGCAGAGACTCCCATGGGAAGGGTGTAGCAGGCCTGAGCGCCCGGCATCTTTCCCGTTTGTGCAGAAGCGGAAGGGTGGCTGCAGGCTGGCAAACAGCTTTGCTGGTCCAAGGACCTCTCTGTTCACTCGGAGGGGAATCCAGGCAGCACAGCGACACTGAAATACCAAAGAGTTTGCAACGCCTCTCCTGTACGAACACAATCCCAACGCCTGGGATTTCTGCTCTGCAGGGTATTCCATAGCAAGGTCTCTGACTGTATCTATCCGTCACTGATCTGCGATGCACACCATCACCTCGTCCCCTGGTGCCACCCACACCATACCTCCAGGCATTGGCGCCACTCCAAGCGACCCGGGGCGCACACACCAGGGACACGCTGGGTGCTCACCCAAGGACAGGACTGCGGCGTGCCACCGGCCACACGCTCAGATACCACCATTAGCAGTCCAGGGACCTCCTCCTCTTTTTGCAAGGACAGACAGGAGATAGACTCCCAGACACACAAGGCTCCAGTAAGACCAAGTGCTGCCTACCTTCTCCAGGGCCATCCCCCACCGAGGAAACCGATGTGCCATTGCTTTGTGGCAGCACTACAGCCCCTACAGCGGCTGGGCAGAGCTCCTGTCCCCCAGGCAGGGCGATAACTGGAGACACTCACCCTGGCTGAAGTGCTGCCTGTGCTGGGCACTGAGCTGCCTCTTCTTCTGGGCAGGTACTGGCATAAGGAGGACCTTGCTCCTCTGCCGGAAAGAGCCTGCAACATCTGGCTCTTAATTTGAATCTTTGGGGCAAGTTACTGTTGCTCCTGCAGTAAACCCAAGACCTTCTGCCCCTGTGCAGAGACTTGCCCCTGGGAACCTGCTCTCCACGGGGAGTGTAAGTGCCCTGGCACTACATCAGAGGTGAGAGCATAGGAAAATCTAACCATACATTGATAAAAGAAGTAATACTGTTATCCCCAGGTTATATACTGGGAGCAGAGGACCAAGACATTCATCCAGCAGATGCATGTCAGAGCCAGGAACCAAATCCTTACCTCTTTAGCTGTGGTTCAACAGCCTCGCTATTGCCAACTGCAGTTGCTATCGCTCCCGCCAAACCTTGTGCTTTTCTTTCTCTTTTCTTGCTTGCAGAGCTTATGGTCCAAATCAGACCAGCATACCTGCACCCCACCTTCTCAGTGCTGGGCAAGCGTATTTAACAGCAGACCCTCCTTCTCTGCACATACTTCCTTCTGAGCAGGTAGAAAACACAGGGTTAAGCTACTTCCATTTGACAATGGAAACCCATACGCCATCAGATCATGCTCAGGTGGAACCAATTACACAGGGTAAAGGAAGGAGATGGACCCCCCCACGCAAGAAGCTCTTGGTCTGCAACTTTGAAAGCCAGCCACTTTTTTCTGTCATTTCAGAGTTTCCAGGCCCCGTCTCCACTGCAAAGGCGTTGTGCAACCTGGGCATTTTGCAACCGCCGCCTGACTCGGCCGCGGAGCCGGGGCTCTGGGCTTCACCCTGTCCCACCACGCCTGGAGCAGCTCTGGCCTCCTGCCCATCTGTGCTCCCAAGCCCAGGCCGAGGCTACCTTTACTCCTGGCATACTAAAGCTTGGTTTAAAGTTGCAGGTCACACTCCATGGGATGGGCTAAGAAAGCAGAGAAAGGCCATTACGGTGATGCAGTGGACGGGCATGCGCTTCTATTGCTTCGGGTGAGTCCATACGCTCAGATTGCCCCAGACCCAAACCCATCACTTACGATGCTGGTCCCACTCCTGGATCACCGTTACTGCGGTAAATCCAGAGCAATGCCTTCAGAACGCTCCAGACTTGCCCTGCAAAGGTTGGAGAACTCCAGCAACACCTCCTCAAACCTTGGCTAACACCAGCCAGCACCATTAAGAGAGAGCTGGAGATGAACCTAGCCTGAACCAAGTCTCAAAGCCTGGGTCTAGGTCGAGTCGAAGACAAGGACAGCACAAAGCAAATTGTCACATGAGCTTCACCTACCCATATTTAAATCCGACGCCATAACAGAGTTACACCTAATTATGCCACAAAACCAGACGAAAATACCTCGGGCAAGATCACCACGTTACTCCTCCGGGAAAGACTTTGCCCCATTTTGGCATCAGGAACAGGCAGTGCCTTTGCGGGGACGGGTCGGGGAAGGCTGTGCCCTGCAGGGTGTTGCTGGATTAAGCCCCTGCCCAGTTAAACACCTCCAGGTAAGAGGGAGAATTTAAAAATAATAACACTAAAACCTAAACAAACAGTAATGGTTTGAGGGCTTTGCTTTGGAATAAAAGATTAATGGACATATTGATTGACTCAAGGGGCTGGGACAAAGGCTGACAGCCGTGTTTATTTTTTAGCATCTGTCTGTGGACTTACTGTGCTTGTGTCCGAGCAAATACTGCATTAAGGAAGCTTATGAACTAACAGCCGAAGCGTGGTCGGGTCGTCTCCAGCTCAGCCCGCAGGTTGTCTGAACATCCTGCCACCAAAATACATTAGCAGGAGTTACAACAGCTTAACATTTAGGAGTAGACTGGGCTGAAGATGTGTTTAGACGCCTCTGCAAAGCTACTCAGCCTTAGAAATATGTGTTGACCCCAGTGTGACGCTTGGGGAAAAGGTTCCCTGAATATGGGACTCTATAAATCTTGCAGCTCAGAGCAAGATGGTGCGAGCGAGCTGCCCCGGCGCCACAAAAAGCAGCTACTGCGGGATGCCGGGAAGGAGCAGACCGGGCGAGGGCTGCCGCGCCGGGACTTAAGGCGGAGGATGCTGCGGCAAAGCGAGTGGCAGAGATGGAGGAGGGACGCAGCCTTCCAGCAAAAGACCAGGGTAAAGTGCAGGGCTGTACAGCCCCTGCTGACAGACCCACAAATGCTCCTGTTCCAGTGCTGTGCACACCTAATTCTGGAGAATTTAGGAAAAACCTCAGCAGTGCGGCAGCTCGGGCACCGCTGAGTAATTCAGCTGTTGCCTGGGTTTCGGCACCTTCTGCTTATACTTGCGGACCCTGTTAGGCAAGAGGTGGGTCGCTATTTCTGCTACGAGATAAGTCTGTGCCCAAAAAGGCTCAAAGAAACACAAAGGTGTTTTTGAAAAGCGTCCTTCAAGACCTAACAAATCTTGCGGAGCTCCAGCCACTGTCAATGATTAACCTGCTGCACCCATCAGACCTCCCTGCTTCCAGCTCGCCACGCGAGGAACCAGATCCCTTCTGAAGCCACCTCTTCCCACTGCCTCCCCGGCATGCAAAGCCTCCGAACCGCCAGGCATGCAAAACCCACAATGAAGAACCCCCCAAAAAATAATCCCTGGAGAGGTTTAACGGACCAATTGCAAATACATTCACGATACTTCTCAGCCTGTCTCCTTGTTAAGCCTTTCCCATGCAGCTTGCTTGGTCACCCTGAAACAGCTCTCCTCCGCAGCGCAGGGACCCAGCTCTCGGAGAAGCTGACACAATCCCACGGCAGCAGGAACCAGGGCTTCAAAGATGGGGGATGGGATGGGCATGATGTTCAGAGTCGGTGGAGAAGCTCAGACCCTTCTGCTAAACCCCCACGTGGCAGAGCAGGCAGCGCTGCCTGCAAGGATGGACATTGGTGAGGCAGGAACAAGGGTGCTACAGCAATAAACCCAGAGCTGCGTTTCTGATCATCATTGATTTGAAACACCACCTAAAAAAAGCACTGATTACAGGAGAGAAAAAAAACCAGAAGCCTTAAGTGACCATTTTAAAGCTTTCAGCTATTTAATTGTGGGTTTCCGCACGCTGATAGAGAAGCCAGCGCCCTCGCCGCAAGAAGCCTCTCCTCCCCGAAGTGCTCTCTGCATCCCTTGGGATGATGCCAAGCATCTTGGAGAGAGACCTCCTGAATGCCCCAAAGCGAAGGAGGACGTCCAGCCTTGCAGTTGAGATGGCGGCAGTCACCCAAGGTGACAGCAAGGCAGGCGTGACAGCCCTCCACAGACGGAGCGGGTGGGCAGGGAGCTCTTAAACCCTGCTGAGAAGATGCTTTGCTCCTCCTCTCCCAAGGATGGCTTGCAGGCATCTATGGCTGCTTTACAAAACAGTTATAGCTGCACTACATCTTCACGCAAAACCAGTGATAAATCTCCAGCCACGGTGCTCTGAAGCGTCTCCGAGTGTCCGAGCCTTGGGCTGGGCTCTGCACCGTCCACCGCTCCCACCAAAGCTTGGCAGGGTCGCCACGGGGGAAGAGCTACCCAACTCTCCTGGAAAACCCTGGGGACTCTGCATCTAAACCCCCCGATCACCACCAGCTTCACATCTCTATGCGCTGCAGATACAAGGGAATGTTCTCAGATATGCCCTGAAGATCATGGATCCCAGCCCTGCTTCCAAAACCGATGCCTGCGCTTCAGGGCTCCAATCCCATTTCCTCCCACTAAGTCCCGAGGTCACTTTTGGACTTGCCTCAAGTCCCCCAGCTCACTTTTGGACACGAAGCACCAGCTCCCCGCTTGCTTTAGGAACCCTTGAAGCGTGAATTGCAAATCTACATGGAGCTACATGAAATAAAAGGGGCTCCCTTCAATAACACAGATTTTTTGCTCTTACAGCTTGGCTGTTTTTCCCTCCTCTCCAGCTGCCAGGTCTTTAAAATCCCACAGGACTCGAGGGAAAAAAAAAAATAAAAAGGCAGGCAGGAAATAAAAAAGCAGGTAGGGGAAAGAAAAAAAAAAAAGGAGTTTTCTATGGCCCGGATGAACCTCGCCCCTCTGCTAACCACGGCAAAGCAATATTTTCTAGCGGGATGGGGGGGACCGTGCCGTGAAGAGCGGCTGTGAGTGGCCGTCCCCAGAGCTTCCCGTGGGTACTTACTGGTGCTTGTGCTAGTGCCGATGGTGTTGATGGTTGTGGGGACGGAGGAGGAGGAGTAGAGGGGCAGATGGCCGTTCTCGCACGCCAGGTTTTTGTCCTGCCAGCTGGAAGCGCTGACACTTATGCCCGAGTCTCGAGAGTTTTGCCATCCGTTGAGTTTGTCGTCGGAGTTTTGTCTTTGGTGATAGTAGTGCGTCTGCCCGTAGTCCACCGAATCCGACCGACCTCTGCTCTGGCTGCCGAAGCCACCCGACGTGCGGTCCTCCAGGTGGTTGAGCCACATGGCCAGGGCGCTCCTGTCCTCTAAGGAGGTGGCAGGGTGTATCAAGGCGTAGGACAGCAGCTGCCTGCTCTCCTCGATGTGTTGGTTGTGTTCGATCGAGTGGGCCAGGATTTTAGGCAAGAGTTTCATGTATTCGACTTTTGCCTCGATGTTTCCGGGCTTCAGTAAAGGCAGGTGGGTTAACAATAGGGAAATCACTTTATCCTTGGATTCCTGTTGCCATTGGTTAATGATTCCTGTTGAAGGAATAGAAAAAAAAGAAAAAAAAAAAGAAGAGAATTGAGAAATCGGCAAACAGAGCTAATAAAGAAATAAATAGACCAGGGCAGGGTAAATACAACACGCCAAAGGGATGCCTGCAGGCGTGATGCCACTGCATGAGCATCTCCCGGGCGGGGGGGGGTCACCGCTCTCTGAAAACGAAGGTCACGGCAAGGTGTGCCAAACTGGACACCGAGAGTGGACACGCCTCAAAATCACTCAAAAAGCCGAATTACACCCACCTCTATGGCCACGTAGTTCCACTGCTGTTGTCCTGGTGTTAATCAAAGTCACGATTTGGCCCAAATTTTCCGTATCGTTGCAGATTACACAAAATACTACACAAAACCTCTACACGGACAAACTTAACCTTTTAAAAGCACTGGTTGGAAAATGGAAAAGGTCAAGATTCAAATGAGCTAACACAGGCAAGAGCCACAGAGGGTGAAGGGAAGAAGCATCCCGGCAGGAGGGCAATAACCAAACCAGGGGGTCGGTCCATCCGCCAGCCTGGTGTGATAAGCTGCCCCAAAGGTATTGAGGGAAGGGCTCAGCTGAAGCAGCCGCAGAGCTATTGTTCCTGTTAGCTCACGGCAGATAGGAGAGGTTTTAGAAGACCAGAATAAAAGCAAACATAGGGTTTAGCTTTAAAAATATGCAAAAGAAAAAGTCAGGGAATTACAAACTGGTCACTTAACTTGAACTCCTGGAAAACTGATGGAAGAAATAATGAAACAACCTATTTGTAAGCTCTTAGAAGATAACAAGATGATAAGTGACTGCCGACACCGACTTGTCAAGAACAATTTAATTTCCTTCTGCGACAGAGCAACTGGCCTGTGAATAGCTGGAGAAGCAGTCAGCGCCGTATATCTTGATATTCATTAGGTGCTGCTGCACATGGCTTCCTCAGCAGCACACCAGAGAAACACGCTCAGGCGAAACTACTCTAATGTGGGCACACAACTCATCAGAAAACCGTATGGGGAGAGTCGTTACTGGTGATTCACTGTCAGACTGGGAGGATATGCTGAGCAAGGAGACTTGTCCCGGCCATGACGCTACCCAGTATGTCACCAGTGGTATGGGTGATGTGATAAACGTATTCAACGTGCAGCTATCACGCTAAGAGAAATGAAAACACTCCAGAAAAATGGATTAGAAGTCAAACAATGTTGAGACCTGGAGAAAAGTCAGAAAAAACCAGCTGCATTAAGTAGGTGCAAACATCTGCATGCAGGTGGGAACAAATTGCTGTGCAGTACCAGGTGGGGAAGAGCCTGGGGTCAGGAAGCATCACAGGCTGAGCATCAGTCAAAATGCCATGTTGCACATAAAAACCGCACCAGCCAGCCTGTCATCTGTCTGAGAGGTGAAGACCGGCATGGACAAGCCGCTCTCCATGTCTCCTGGGGATTTTTGTAATAGGTTTGAATTGCAGTAAAGATGAATGAGGTCAGACACGAACAAACTACCTCCTACAGGTAGGGCTAGGGAGAGATTGCCTACAGACGTGAAATCTCCATCACCGGAGGTTTTTCTGAACAGCTTATACAAACACCAGCCAAGGATAGCTCAGGATCTACCTAGACCACTCGACTGACGCTTCCCAGCCCCAGGGCAGTCTCTCCTCCAGCGTTTACCAAACCCTTCTGTGAAGCCTTCAAACTTTCAGTCCCTGTAGCAGGCTGTGCCTAAGGGTGCCACAGCTGAACCAGCTGGTGAGGAAGGACTTTCTTCTGTTTGCTTTAAACCCACTGCCCAAAACTTCACCAAGTGAAATGCTCCGAGTTCTCATGTAATTAAAAAAACCCCAAAACTTTACGTTCTCCCTCCCTGTCTGCTGTCTCCTATCCATGCTGTAGAGGAAGCTGCTCTAAATCATTGATTATCCCTATATCCTTCATGTGTTTTTGAGCTAGGGTGACCGAACTCACACCAGTGAAATGACGATCTGGATGTCCACCTGTAGGATCACCCATCAGGTTTGCTCTTGGGAAGATCCACGCTGCCGCCCAGCAGCTAACCCAACCCTTCCACCACCCCACCACCCCATGACCCAGAAGAGAGCTATTACAGTAGGGCCTTTTCCCAATTAAGACCAAACCCTGCACGTCGGTTCCTCGACACAACTGCGGTGCTGAGCAGCACTAACCCCTCCAGCTTCGCCTTCCCAGTTTCAAGGCATGCAACCGTTTTAATAGGAAGCCACTAGATGGCTTGCTGGAAACGCCAACGGCTCTCACTGGAACTTTCTGCGGCGGTATTTACTTCTCCGCAGACCCACCCCTCCTCCTCCAGAGCTGCTTCCCGACCCGGCTGCCGGCGTGCCCGAGCCATCTCGTGCCACTGTACCGAGAGGTGCAAGGGACGCGATGTGGCACAGCTTTGGTGGAGAAGGAACCGCTTTGTGCACAGCAGAAGCAAGTTTTGGTACTCTGGGTGCGCTCCTGTGCCCGCGGAGATGCTGCGAGGTTGTTTTGGTGCTAAAAAAATGGGATTTGGAAAAGAAACGCTCAACCTAAGTGAAATTTTAAAAAATACACGAGCGTAGCGGGACTCACGGTCCACCAGAGCATCTCTCTATTTTCCATATGCAGATGTAACTGCTACAGGTAAAGCCTCCTGTCGTGCTTAATCCGATTTCTCTGTCCCCTCTCTCTCCCCACCGCTCGGCCAGCTGCCCGGCGGGTTGAAAACCCGTCTTATTTTCTCCCTTCCTCCTGCAGAGGGATGTCACCTATTCCCTTATCACCCCCACATTTTATCATTGCCGTTGCAGCGATTCGGCAGCGCTTTCAGGCTGGCACAGCCAAACCCCAGCCCGGCACTGTCTGCGGGGAGAGGCTGCGGGATTTTGCAGCAGCTCAGATAAACTGAGAAATCAAAAGATCATTACAAAAAGGCATGCAATGCACTGCTAAAAGTAGTCGGTGCCACTTGTACATAGGAACCAGGTAGCAAAATACATGCAGAAAAAGCTGGGCCCGGTGCAAACTGGGTGCAGGGGAGGAGGAGGAGGACGGGGGAGGCAGGTGGCCGTGGCTGGACTCCTCTTCCTCGCACGGCGGCAGGGGGCTAAGCGTGAAGGTCACCACTAGAGAAACACAGGATGGTGCCAGAGCCGCTTCTTGGGAAACTTGCCCTGGACCTCCAAGAGATTTGGGCATTTGAAATCACAACCCCAAAAGATGGAGCGTTGACCCAAAAGCCCATGGTTGGCAAGGGGCCGGGCACCCTTCCCTGCCCCGGCCCCAGCAGGAGCCGCTCTCCTTCTCAGCCAGCAGCAGGATTTGCACAATTAATCAAAAATGGAAAATAATTAGATCCGAAAGAGGTTTGGCTCTCTCCAAGATGGGGTGGAAGGTCAGGCTTAATCCTATCTGCCAGAAATAGAGGGATCTGGAGAGGGCGGCATGGGAGGAGGAAAGCTGGAGCTGCCTCTGGGCAGGGGGAGAGGGGCCAGTGACCCCCCCAAAGCCTCTCTCTACCCTCTCCCCAAACACAGGAGCCCGCACTTCAGCTCCCTACCTGCTTCCATGCACTCCCGGACGTCTGGGATGTCTCACCCTTTATTGCCAGGACAAGCCCCCGCCCCGGGTCAGCTGCAGTTAGGACGTGTCCCGGTTTTGGGCTCCCACGTCCCAGGGTCCTGGCACGCTACCTGTGGTCGGGGTCGCAGGCACTAATCACATTACAGCTTCATTAGCCCCCCCGGCTGCTGCTTCAAAGACGCCTGATGCTTTCTGTCACAAGGTTTTCGCTGCTCTAAGGGATGGCAAGACTACTGATGTTTGCAGCAGGCAAATCTGAGCACAGAGAAAGCCCCAAAGTTAGAAACTCCACCTTGCTGCTTTGAAACTCCCCAAAATCCCTGTCCTGCCTGTTGCTGTCATTGCACTGACATCTCCTTTTGGAAATGAGCTAAAATAATAACTGACAACAGGCACCCTAAGGAGCCGGCTCCCATCCCAGCCCTGCGACCCCTTGTACTGGGAAGGGATGGGAGCTGCCGGTGCCCCCCAAGCAGAAAATCCCCATTTTTATTACGGGACTCTTTTTCTTGGGTGAGAGGCTGAACGAAGGTGGGATGTGAAACCACCTTCTAACTTAGGATTACCTACCCAATACGATTTTGCTGCCATACAGCACAGCTGATGCATCTGCAGGGTGCCCGCAAATAAATACAGCACCAAATATAGCTGGGTCCTGCTCCGAAGGCTGAAACCTGTGCTGCGCTATGAATAGGTCCAACGCTATCCCTGAAACAGGGGCTTTCTGGCTTGAGAAAGAGGTGGTGTTTGTCAATTTAATAAGCGCTCATCGGATTTCTCTGTCACAAATCTGCTTAATCACTTCTGTATCCCTGCAAACTGTTAATTGCCGTCGTGCCTGGTGGCGACGGATCCACCTCTAATGCCGCACTGCGTGAAGAACCTTCTTGCCTTCACTTTGAACCTGCCTCCTGATAGACGACCGGGTTATTTCAACCGCCAGCAAGGCATGTGGAGCTCTTGAAGCTGTTAATGATGTACTAGGAACAGTTGCAGTTTTCCGAAGGTAAAGCCAGCCTGGATGGACAAAGGCAGGGATACACAAGAGTCCCTTGGACACCTGCAAAAACCAACACAGGCAGCACACTGGTGCCTGCATTTAGAAACCTTGAAGTACATAACTGCCTGGTTTTTTTCTTCTATTTTTGATTTTTGCAGACAGACCTCTGACCCCCACCTGGAAAACACCCACCCTGCCCGGAGGAACGGCCGAGAGGAGCTGTCAGCGCAGGCACAGGAATGCGTGTGTCTTACCAGGTGAGATGTCTCCAAGGAACAACGGCAATGCAGGATACCTCTCAAGTGCTTAAAAAGACCCCAAAAACCAACCGACCCCAACCAAGAGAAACCTTTTCATTTTGAAAGCAGAAATTGGGGTATCCTCCTGCTGTCATATACGACCTACCACATTTCACAAGTGAAGCAGACAAATAAGTTGACTGGGGTTTTGACGGGCGAGATGAATGATGTGTAATTTATGAGCTAGACAACAGCTTATCATGAGTAACAAGGACAACAATTAAAGACTGGAAGTGTTTTAAAAACTGCCCAAGGATTTTCCGAGTGACAAAGAGTACGTTCAAATAGCAGGCTTGGTATCATTGCTCCACAACGGTAAGTCAGCGCATTAAGGGCTCCAGTTAAATTGCTCTTAAATTACTGTTTTATTATGCCCTTGTTTTCAGTTTAACAACATTTTCCATAAAAAGTTCTCAAAAGCCCATTCAGATAATTTGTCCAAGCAAGAAATGACTAAGAGTTAGATACACATCTGAAGGGCACCCACCAAACAGAGCACCTTCACAGCAGGGCTGAATGGACTGGCACTCTCAGATGTACTTGGGGAGAAAAAACAGGAGTTTGTACCAAAAATTTAGGCTGGGATCCCTGATCTTGCAAGGTGACGTGCTGCAGCATTAGGGATTGGAGGGAGGAACCGGATGCTCCTGGACGGCAACCAAGCCCTCCTAGGGATGGACGACACCGAGGTTTTCATGTCTTGGATGACCAACAGCAAAACAGAAATCCAATCTGTGCTCAGGCAGCTTGCAACTGCTTCAAGCGAGCCTGAAATCGGCGGCCCCATTGCAAGCGATGGCTATTTCTGGGTTTGCAGGAAGGTTTTGCAGGAGGCCTTCCTCAGCAGCTCCCAGAAGAGGTTCCCATTGTTCGCCATTTCCTGGATTACCGAGGCGGCACTGGCTCTGGGCGATGGGCACAACTACGTGGAGGCACCCACTTTTTTGGCAGAGGCAGAAAAATCAGCATCTGGACTCCTCCTGCTGCATAAAGACCAAGCAGCACATCGCTACCCGCCAGCTCCTCCATACGTGCATGCAAGATGCTGCGCTTCCATCGAAATCACCAAAATCTGCAGCAACCGAGGTCATCGCCGGAGTCAGTGCCAGTATCTAACACCTACTACAGCTGCACGTGTGTCTGCATCATTTCAGGGCAAAAGGGGTCAAGAAACCTGACCCTGCATATAAGCACAGCCCAACAACCTCTGTTTGGCCAAAATGTCATCTCCCAGTGAATGGCCACCAAGAGACAAACCCCAACCCTACATCTATTGGCTATTTGTTCCAGTGTGTCCCAAACACTTCAGTTTGCCTTCATTTGCAGTTGAATTTATCTGACTTCAGGATAAATTCTGGTCTGAATTAAAGAGCTCCCTGATGTCCTGTGTTTTCTCAAGTGAAGTTACTCGGGACTCAGCACTCAAGTCACCTTCCACTCTTGTTTCTGGTAAGCTTAGCAGAAGCTAAATGTCCTGTCTCTAACAGGTTGTGGCTCTATACTCATTAATCCTGAGCCCATGGCAACACTTCTGCCGGCTCTATGACTTCCAGCACACACATGAATCAGGTCTTATTTGGCTTGGTGAAAAGCGTGAGTGGGGTGGAGAGACCATACCCCATCTCACACGGAGTGGTCTGCAGCAAAACTAAAGCAGAAGAGCAAAGAATGAAGCTATTTCAACCACAAGTCTGAATTTGCACCGCGCATATCGACCAAGGGCAGGCTGCTGCCAGTCCCAGCCTTCCTGCAACTGGATTAACTGGTCTGCAAGATGGTGTGACTCCCCACCACCCATCACACAAATCTTCTCTCCAACGCTGCCGTGGATGCGAACCTGCCCCGGCTCCAGCCGCAGCAGCTTGACGGAAGGTGAACTGCAGCATGTTTCCAGATGAAGGGATTTCAATTATTATTTGCAGTAATTAGCACCTGCATGCCGACCCATCCACAATACTTTGTTTGGGCAAATTTACTTCATTCTCTTTCTAAATCAGCCCCACTCAGAAGACCAACATTAAAGAAAACAAAGGGAGAACCCTGTTGGAAACCCTCTCTGTACCCCATCCAGAGCACATCAATACCCTCGCTGTTAAACCTGGCAGCCTTCTCCCGCCACGAGAGGCCAAATAATTCGAATTTCAGCATGTGCCTTTTCATTACTGCAACCGACACTAATTAAAAGAAAAAAATCTTGACGATAAAGGTTATTGCAGACCTGCCAATCACACAAACGGAGATGCAACTGAAATGCCAGTGAACCTGAATCCTGCTCCTCGTCTCACCAAAATCAATGCAAAACCACGGCTAACACAGGCAAGAAGACACCAATGATGTTTCTAAGCACATCTACGGCCAGGAGGCTGCGGCGTGGTGTGTAAGCCCTGCCAACCTCCCCCTGCTATGTTCAAACGGGTTTGAATATGCCTGTGCTAGAGCTGACAGCGTGGAGCGGGAGGACCTAATCCTATACGTCTGAAGGCATGGGAGCTGTGCCAAACAGCATCGTGCCTGCTGGATCCGGCACCCACGGCTTCCTGGCACCTCCCGCATCTCCACGCTGCAGCGGCCGGGAGAGGCCAACTCTGCATCCTGGGGACTGCTTCTTCCCAGGTCCCCAAAACCGCTCGTCCCAGCGGATAACGCAGGATTTGACAGAGGAAAAGCCAAGAAAACCTCGCAGCTGGCTTTTTGCTTTCGCTCCCTGCCGTGCAGGTCTAACGGCCCGACTTGGGGAGAAATTTGGGGAGTAGTGGCGAAGCTCTTTCCCTGTAACAAGCCTTGGCTAGGAGCTGGGAACAGCCAGAAGGTCTGCAAACAAGCCCTGGACACCAGGAGGGCTTGGGGCCTGTTATTCGCGGCCATCAGGGCTCTGCACTTTCCCTCCTAGGGCACCCACCCCAACAGCTATGAGCCTCTAGATCCAAGGTGGTTGCACAGCTCAGTGCTACCCCAGCATCTTCGGTCTATAATGAGATATAAAAAGGCAATCACTGAACTCCCCCTTTCCCTAGCTGGTCGGCTTCTGTGCAGATGACCTCTTTGAAGGACAGAAGGACCTTTTGTTCAACAGCACCCGTAAGGAGAGGACAAACAGATGGCAATCTGCACCTTGTATCATGCGAGGCATGTGCACGATCTCCCTTCTCCAACGCCCACGACCCACCTTGCACCCCGGCTCTGCCACCGTGCCAAGGAGCACCAGCGCCCGATGGAGAATTTGCCGGTGATGCGCTGCAACCTATCGGTTCACACGGTGCTGGCTCCCCTCCCTCCGTGTTTCCAGCAGCTACATCACATTCTAAGAGGCTAAAAATACATTAAGTACTTTCCTAATGTTTCTTTTCCACCCGAGCGGTTGCTGCAGAGAAGCTCTGAGCAGGAGGGGAGGTGAACAGACCAGTGTGGATGCAGGGAAGAGATGCCATAAAAATGGAGCAATAGGCACACCATGTCCCGCAAAAGGAGGCGGCCAGGGAAGTCCCTGCTGCAGGCAATACTGGTTCCTTGGAAAAACAAAGGCAAGAGCCATGCAGCCATCAAAACCAAAGTGTTTCTGATCATACTGCAGGATTCAGCACTGACAGGAGCACAGAGGACTTCACGAAGGAGCATCTTCTCCATCTTTAACGACCGAGATTAAGAAGCTCCATGTAAATTAACTATGCAATATCCGTTTGACTTGCTAAATGTAACAGTGTAAATTTAACCACTGAAAACAATTCTGTTCAAAAGACGCAACCTTCTTGCAACGGCCCCCAGCATCCCCCTGCGTGCAACAGGCAAGTTTTTCAACACCCATTGCCAAGGCGGCATCGACGGGTTTGCTGGCACGGCTGGGTTGCAAGAAGCGTCTTGGCCATCGTTGGCCTTATTTTCTGTGCTTCATAAAGTGTGTCCCTGCTGGGCAGTGCTCTGAAACAAATCATAGAATCACAGAATGGTTGGGTTGGGAAGGGCCTTTAAGGGCCCCCCTAGCCCACCCCCCTGCCATGAGCAGGGACATCTTCAACCAGACCAGGTTGCTCAGAGCCCCGTCCAACCTGACCTTGAACGTTTCCAGGGATGGGGCATCTACCACCTCTCTGGGCAACATGCGCCAGGGTCTCACCACCCTCATCGTAAAAAATTTCTTCCTTGTACCTAGCCTGAATCTCCCCTCTTTTAGTTTAAAACCATGACCCCTTGTCCTATTGCTACAGGCCCTACTAAAAAGTCTGTCCGCGTCTTTCTTATAAGCCCACTTTAAGTACCGAAAGGCCGCAATAAGGTCTCCCCGGAGCCTTCTCTCCTCCAGGCTGAACAACCCCAACTCTCTCAGCCTGTCCTCACAGGAGAGGTGTTCCAGCCCTCGGATCAGGCTGCCCACGAAGATACCCTGACGTGGAGGTGAGGTGGATGCGGATGAGCACCAGGGAGCTGGCTGCCGCATCCTGAATGCACTTCACTTTTGAAAACCAGCCAATTCCTTGCAACTCTTCCTGGGAAGCCAGGCCAAGGAGCAGGCGACCATATGACATGGAGCTTCCGGGGAAAAAAAACAAAGAAAAAAAAAAACCCCAAAAACCCTGTGGGGGATAAGACATGAACCCTACTCAACCCGTTGCCCTTTTAAAGGCAGTTCTCCTTGGGCAGCAAGTTCAGCTGCTTATTATTGGCAGCTCCCCTCTCCATCAAGCTCTCCAAAGCAACGGCAGCCCCGTCAAGTGTCCATTTTGTAGCATCGGTCCCTTCCCGGTGGGGAAGAAATGACTGGAAAGGAGGTCCCCAGGCTGAGCATCTCAACCTTGGACTGCGCTTCTTGATCTCACAGCAGGGACAGCGTTAGCGAGAGTTGGGAATTTCGGCACCGAAGCCAGCCTCAAAGACAATCCTCGATCAGATCTTCGTATCCCGTCACCCCAAACAGGCTGATGAAACCACCCCAGCAGACACAGCAGCAGGGTGGGGAGCTCAGCACTCTCCATCCAAGTTGTAAACTCAAAAGGGAGCAAAATGCCCATTATTTACGTCGGAAGCAGAACAAGCTGGGAGACCCCTCAAGAAAACATCCCTTAATTCATGCCGAGAGCCGCAAGAACAGACGAGGCCGGCTCTACTGTGCTGCAGAGCGAGTGGAAAGAAAGAAGATTTTCACATTTTTGACACTATTTTCCCCCTCTACCTCGCGAGCTTGCCAGAGCTCCAGTTATTAGGAGGCTGTTTGTACAAACCCAGAAGCAATATATTTTTAGCACTGGAGAATCGCATGGCACGATCATTAAGCGTGCTTCTGCAGACAGCAACAAGAGCGGGGATTTTTCCTTCTCTAAATTGGCTGCAGTCACTACGGTTTTCAGCCCAAAGCAGACTTTCAGGAAATTCAGAAGGAGTGTGAGTTTTTTCCATGACATATTTAATACCAAGCTGAAGTACGCTCGATTTTCATACCGTGCATCTGATGGGAGGTTTTATGGATTTGTTTTCTAGGTTGTATCTGTTGCATGCTACGGAGCGTAATACCATGTATTATCACAACACTCCCTAGCAACATGACTTCTAATTTAGTGCAGAGCTTTGCAACGTTGAGAGCATCTCACTGACTCAGAGCAAAGACGACACGCTGGGAAATCTTATCAGAAGCCCCATAGGTGCCAAGGGAACCTACGCCGCATGTATGATGGCATTTGAGCTCCTCAATGCAACGTGGCCAGCACTGGTGTGGAGAACACCTTGGGAAAGATGAATTTGGTTCACTGATTTCACAAGCCACGGTCCAGCCGGCATGGTCTCGTGGAGCGACGACTACATCGATGACAGCAGTGCCAACGGGTGCGAAACAAGAGTGAACATCCCACAAGTTCTGACCGAGCGCTCAGCGCTTGGACAGACAAACGTGGGAAACGGTTCAGTGTCAGAAAGAAGAGCTCAGAGCCAGACGGGGCATCAGCAAGGACGAGGTACCATCTCCTCGCTTCTCAGCCAAAGGCCAGGAGGAGGACAGACGCTTGGTAGACAAGCCAACCAACCTCCTACGAAGCTGTCCTGAAGAGTGAAGCCACCCTGACACCGGACAAGGACTCACAGCGCTGGTTTCTCTTTACTTGCTGGAGCACACAAGCTCCTGGGCATCAGGGGCATCATGCTCCCAAGCCTCAGATGGGGAGGATGGTCTTTTGGAAGCGCAGGAAAATAGTGCCTGGGTCCCACCTGACAACAGAGAGCGTGCAAAATTGCAAAAGCACCACCAACGGTGTGAACACCATCAGGTGAGGTGTTTCTCCACCTCTACCTACTGGTGCAGGAGAGCAGCAGAAGGCAGGAACACCATCCATACAGGGTGGGTGGAAGAAAGCTATCACTGCAGAAATGACACCAAAATGCTGTCCCGGAGCGAGCTGCTGCTCTCGGGCCGTAATGGGAGGCGTGGAGGGGAATCCATCAGCCCTTGTGCATGCAATGAGGAGACAGAAATATCAAAGCAGCCGTGCCAGGTCTGATGGACAAAGATATCCCGACGAGATCCTGGGTCAAGTGGCTTTTGTTGGCTGCCATGCAAAGTTAGCCGAGCTTAGCTGGCCTGCAGAGGCAGCTTGGCCCGCGGCAACAGGATGGGTCAGCAAGGATTAAAAGTATAATTAAATAGGGGGCTGTAGATTGCTTCCAGAAGTCCCATCACTTCTTGGAGCTCGTGAGCTCAGCAACGGCAAAACACTGCTGGTTTTGCTGCTTCTGGGGCGCGGGGGTACAGGTGGGAAATTAGTTCACTGCCTGCTTTCACTTATGCTGGGGTTATATCGCTCATATGCCTCCGCACACCCTCAAATCCAGATTTTCAGTGGAATTTCCTGGGACGCAGGAAGCCAAAGAAATAAAATATGCGATTTCTGTATCTCTTCTTTGAGCCTAATCCATAAAAACGCCTAAATCTGCCTTGCTTTCAGCAAGGAGACTACAGGCACAACCCCAGGCACAGAGGAAATACTCCTCTGACTTCTTAATTTCAATTGCAAAAAGCCTTATAGCAAAAGCTCAGTTGAAATGCAGGTAAGTTTTCTTCAAAGGCTAAAATAAAAATAATAAAAAATTATCTGAATGTCATAACTGCGTTGCCTAACATGGATAAAGGATTTAGAAGGGGGAAAAATAATACTAAAAATAAGTTATGAAGGGTATGTAAGGTATTGATATACAGCACATGGTTTGAACTGTTAATCATTGAACAGATTCCAGTACAAAAATAAAGAGACTGAAGCTGCACATAATGGAGGAGTTGCTCTATTTATAAACTTCCCTGTGCAAAGGGCAGGCGAGGGCCGGGACGAGCAGGCAGCGGAGGCAGAGGGCCACTGCTACGGAGCCTATATTTTGAGGGAAAACAAACAGATTTTTTTTTTTTTAATTATTTTTTTAAGCGTTGTCAATAAAATCAAACCAAGTTGTCCAAGAGTCTCTGTGCCCCTGCCATGTGAGCAGCATTTACAGCTCCTGCATGTGACAGCTCTCCCAATTTAGCCAGTAACTGACTCCCTCTGACCTGTAATAACACTGCTCCCAAATTAGAGCCCTCAATTTGACTTGGCTTCGGTCCTTCCCTCCCAGCGACATAAAGCATCCTCCCCCCCCCCCCCCCCTTCCTCCCCAAACATTCATAATCCTGTCCTTTCGCACTGCCAACTCAAACTCACATTAAGCCTTTTCCTATTTTTTTGGGGGGGTTGCAGAGGGACACCGGGGTGCGCGCAGCAAGGGGTAGGGAAAAAGCCCGGTGGAAAAACACCAAGAGACAAAAACAACAACAAAATCAGACAAAAATTCCAAGTTGGTGACATTCAGCTGGAAAAGCTCAATGACTCACATGCAAATAAAATCTGCCTAAATTCACTGCTGCATGACGCAGGCCACTGGCTTCAACATAAAAAGGCCAGGATGAAATCATCCACAATTAAATCGGAGCTTGGAAGGCTGCAAAAGCAGCCGCATCAGCGCGGTTCCCTCGGCTTAATAGGAAACACAAAGGAAGGAAGTTCAGCAGAGTGAGAACATCCCCCTTTTCTGCTCCTTTCCACCGACACCTCACGCCATCAGTCATCCCCAACCGTCGGCGCGGCTCCTCCGGTATCACACGTCGGCGCTCAGCTCCAGCAAGCTGCTCGCTAGCAGGCGGCTGCCAGCTTTTAATGGGCTTTCCTGGAATACTAGCTCAAAAGTAAAATAAAAATAAATGTGGCTACGTAGGAAGGCAAACCCCCACCAGTCAGCGACTTCTTCCAGAGGTTTCTGCCCTGTCCTTTGCAGAACGGTATGATATATTGTACAATTAACATTTACAAACCCTGGATCAAATCCAGTCCCTCTCCAAGTCCCCCATATAGGCAAGGAGGGGGAGAGGGATTTAAATCTTTGTTCTTAGGTTTTCTCTTGTATTGCAACAGTGCTTTTAAACCGTACGAGTTTTCAAATACATTCTGAAGCCACACTATAGCAACACACTTGCAGTGACCCGTGGCGCAGGGTTGCGGCAGGGAATGGGGTGCAAGGGGTTCCCCTTATGCCAGCACGTGCACCGGGTTCCACGTCCCTACCTCTCCCAACGGAACCGTTCGTGAGGTTGTGCCATGAACCAGGTCATCGGCCTGGTCATCCAGGCTAAAAATAACATCGGGAGGGGGGGAATAAACTAAAAAAGGTCATTTTAACCTAGATCGGTCCGCTGATGGGATTCACAGCACGGGTCTACAAAAGGCTTTTGTGCTCCAGCTGAGAAGGGAAAACAATCCTTTAAGCAAGCGTTGGCCCCTCTGCACCCCATAATGCTGCTCCGGGGAACCGCTGGTGAGCATCTGTCTGGGGTGCAAGAGGACAGTGCCCCAAGCATCCGGAGCGGCCGCAACCAGCGGCTCATTGCACCTAATTTGGGTTAGGATAATGCAAGGAGTCCACGGAAATTAGGTGACCTGCTGCGTATTTATTGAGAAACCAGGTGCTTGAACCTTTATGGGCTTTCCCCCCACGGGGGCTGGTGTGCCTATCCCTGGGATTAACTGCGGTGCTGTGCTGCCGAAAGGTCCCAGCCCAAGCCGAAGGCTCCTCGGCACTCGCTCGCTCCGGCTTGCAGTGGCTGCAAGAAGCAGGGTGTTAACAGGTCCATAAAAGGTAACTGGGAGACACGAGCCTCCTGCCAGCAAGCCTACAATTGCTCCGGAGGAATCCATACCTCCCCGGGCAAAAAAAAAAAAAAAAAAATATATATATTGAGGTCTGCAAGCGGGGAAAGGTTGAAACCACCTGCAGAAGGACATCCGACAGTGCCTGGGCCATCTGGTCGCCCACCCTGCGCAGTGACACTGCCCTCCCTTCGCCACCAGATGCTAATTCCTTTCATCCTGCCTGGCCCTCCGCTGGTGCAATTTTAGGTCTGTGAATAGGACCATCTGCCTTTGAGATGCTCGTTTATTTTTGGCTAAGCCCTGCCTTTCACCACTCCCTTCTTAAAGGAAGTCCAAATCGGGCGCCGCTGGAAATGGTGTTTCTTGTCCGGTCCTCTAATCACCGAGCATTAACAAGCTATCTAGAGCATGTTCTGTAACGCCGGCACTCATAAAACTGGGGGGTGTCATTATTTTCCAAGTGTTTTGCAAACACTTTTTCGTTCCTCCCCACGTTACCGCCACAAAGTAGTAATTATTCACTTCTCTCTGAATATGGTGGGCTTGGTCCAGCATCCTGGAACTCAGTCAGGATGTGCTCAGCAAAATTTAACATGGCCAAAGTAACGATAAAACAAACTGGTTCCTATCTTTGGATGCTAGGGACTGCTACCGTGGCTTCCCGTCCCACAGCAGACATGGATATGTTAAAAATAAAAATAAATGCTGGAACCGCACTGGCCAATAATGTAATTTCCACGTATTAAGAGGAAACACAATGCCTGGAGAAAAAGGAGAGCAGTTTGAAGGAAAGTTTTACTTCTGTACACGTCTGTGCTACGAAGGAAAGTCGCCGTCACGATCTGCTGCTGCTCTTAGCAAAACGCTGCATAAAAATGCCGCAAAACCCCCTTGCGCCCGAGTTGCCTCCAGTCCTGCCCCTGCAGAAAGAGGAGACGGCGAGCCGGAGGGAGAAGGTTGCGTGCAATGTCGCGTCCATGCCTGCTGGCACTGGTGTTTCAAAACGCCACATCTTGAACCTGAAGCAGTCGAATGCACCCCTCAACAACGCTTCTCCCTGGAGCAGAAAGGAGCCGGGAGGGGAGAACCTCCTTGGCCCCGGGTTGGCTTCTTCAGGTGGGTCTGAGCGTGCAACAACACCCCCTGATTGGGGTGGCTGTATGGACCCCCCAGCCGCAGCTGCACACGGACAAGCCCCGAGATCACAGCAAGGCCACGGGGGACCCCCGCTGTGCCGGGGCCTCAGCCCACCCCTTGGGATGAAGATGGGATCCTCCTCCACCTCCCAGCCAAAGGCGTCCAGCATCGCTCAGGAGGACCGCACGTGGTGAGGGCTAACGGGCTGAATCTGTGCATCTGCCAGCCATGAAATCATTATCTTCCCTTCTTTGTTAAGATTTTCACAAGCGTCTGGGGCGGGTGGGAAGAGCGTTCCTGCCCCCCAGGTAACTCCTTCCCTGACAAGTTGGCTTCTTGCGCAAATCCAGGTTGCTCAAAGCTTGCACAGCTCTCCCAGGACTTTTTTTTTTTTAAAAGATGAGAAAGGTTGTGGTTCAGTCTGAGGTTTGGCCCGGTTCTCAGCTCTCTTATGACCCTCAGGAACCACAGGGGCATGGAGTCTATTGCTGGAAACCAAAGTTAGACAACTGAGAACGTCCGTACGGGGGAGCCCCTCTTGCTTCATGCACCCCACACACTGAAGAGCAAGAGCCTGTTCTGCTGCCAAGCTCCTCACAGGGAAAACGTATCCAGGACTTAAGAAAAGCAAATTTCTGCGCAATGCTTGAGGGGTAAAAATCAAGCCCTGGCTTTGGCTGGCCACAACTCTCTGCCCTGCGGGAGCCTGGGGGAAACACCTGGCTGCTCATCGCTTCAAACTCTCTGCAGCAAATAAAAGAAAAAACAATTTAATTGATCTGATCAGATCTCAGATTCGACAAGACTTCCTCCCTGGGTAAAAACTGACATATTTTGCTTTGGCTTTAAGGTACGATGAACAGAAAACTACGACAGCTTGGCTGCGAAGTGAGGACGAGCAGATACGCCCCCCACGCTGCATGCTCTGGGTGCAGAAGCCCCAGGAGGAGTTAGGCAATGCAGACATCCATCCCTTCCCCTTTCTGCTATTCACATCACCCAGCGCAAAGCACTTGACCAAAGCCAGCGATGAGTCACTGTAAGGAGGAGGCTTTCTAATTTCACCCACTTTGATCCTGCCCTGAAGTGCCAACGTCAAAGAGGAGGGAGGGGAGAGCTGGGGGCTGAGTCAGGGAGGACGGGAAAAATCTGTGCATCTGTAACAGAGACGTTCAAAGCAAAGTGAAACTCCTCTTTTTTTACAAACCAAAAAAAAAAAAGTGGACTGGAAGAGCTGACCCTCACCAGTTAATAGCTTGTACCAGAGCAGCGGTACCGGCACTCAGCTGACTCCCTGTATCTTTGCCAGCCGTAACAAGCACTCACAAGGCAGAAACACTGGCTTAAACCGCACCTTTCACCGGGGAATTCACTGCGTTTCAGTGCCGCCCGCGGCTGACACGTAAAGGCAGCCGGCTTGTCTTTCCTTTATAACCAGCTTCACATTTTGCTTCTTGTATACCCACGAAATGCTGCAGGACCTCAAAACAAAGAGTGACATTGTTCCTTCAGAACAAAACTGCTGTTCGCCCAATTTTTATTTCTATTTCACGAAAACATCCCAGGAGCTGCAATGTTTCGTTTGGGGCGGGGGGGCTAAAACGATCTGGTGGCGCCGCAGTCACAGCTATTTCACCAGGAAGGTTTCCATGATGCTCTTTCCACCGTGAACACAACATGACACGGGTCAACATGGACATTTAACTTAAAGAACAAAGAAGAACGCCGGACCTTGCAATTACACGTTCCTGCTGCTCGGCCGGTTGGTTTGGCCATGCACGGTGCTGATGGCACTTGTTCCTCTCCCATAACTGCTGCTGCTCCTGAAAGTCCCCAAAATTACATTGAGGAGCCCCAAAAACTTGTACGGCCCCATTTTGCTACTGTTTATATACTAACGTGCATTGGGGACGTTTGGCAGCAGCTGATGTAGCTCCGACAGCTAATGGTGGTCCAAGCGTTGGTGTTATCAACGCTGACCACCAGCATTAGGGCAAAGGAGGAGAGAAAGCGAAGATCATCCTTAAACACCTAGGGAAATATCGCAAAGCTCCAGCAGGACACCATTTTCTGTTCAATTGTAAAATCTCCATTTAACACGATGTTTTTGAGCCTTAAGACTGATGTAGAAAACCAACTGCTCTCCCAGCTCCGAGCAACGATTACTTCGACACTTCTTAGTGCCCGAAACCTGAAAAGCTTTTACCAGTTAATGCAAGTTTTCAGTCAAACCAAAATCCTTCCTCCTCCTCCTCCTCCTCCTGCCTGGCTAAAATGTCCATTTTCAGTTACTAAAAAAACACACGAAGGATTTGAGATTTCATTTTCTTGACCAAATTCCATAATATCTGGGAAGAAATTTCCAACAAAATGGAAAGTGGGTATTTTTGTGGAGGGAGAGGGAGGAACAGATTTTCCTGCAGAGGAAAATCTCCTTCCGTGCACCTTGTTGTTTTGCCCTGAAGAGCAGCAACACGTTGCAATAACCCAAACGGAAAGACTCAACCTACGCTATTCAGAAGTGATGAACACGAGAAGCGACAGGATTTCTGGAAGCCGCTGACCCCTCTCTTACCCTCCAGGCTATTGATTACAGCCGATCAGCAACCGCGCTCCTCAAGTAGCTCCGAGCCGATCTACAGCGACACCATGGTAAATGCGCAGAAATCTAGTAAATTAGGAGAGCTACGCAATGCTCTCTGGGATTTTGCTGTGGGTAAATCCTGCCTCACCACTCCTGGCAGTCACTGTAAGTTGTTCCTGTGATGCCTCAAGCCCTAATCACATCCCTGCAAACACCGTGCAGAAACAAGCGGAGAGAAAACCGTACTGCTGGATCCTCACAGATGGTGCTAGAAGCTTTTCTTGCCTAGAAGCAAAGTTGGAAAAACACAGTAAGACGACAAGCAACCAAAAATACTGATGCAATTGGTGGGAATAGTAGTTTATATGCTGCAGGGAACCATGGAGAAGGTCAAGGAGCCACAACCTGGTTCAAAGCTGCACCAGGGGAGGTTTAGACTGGACATTAGGAAGCATTTCTTTAGCGAGAGGGTGGTCAAACACTGGAACAGGCTGCCTAGAGAGGTGGTCAATGCCCCAAACCTGTCAGCGTTTAAGAGGCATTTGGACAATGCCCTTAACAACAAGCTTTAACTTTTGGTCAGCCCTGAATTGGTCAGACAGTTGGGCTAGATGATCGTTGTAGGTCCCTTCCAACTGAAATATTCTATTCTATTCTATTCTATTCTATTCTACTCCATTCTATTCTATTCTATTCTATCCTATTCCATTCCATTCCATTCTATTCTATCCTATCCTATCCTATCCTATTCCATTCCATTCTATCCTCATGCAATCCCATGCAGCTGGGCTCTGCTGCAGGCAAGTCTACCCTGCAGAAGGACCTGATTGCCGAATACCTCCAGCAATTCCGACTCTGGCTGGAGAGGTGCAAACTGCACCCACCCAGCATGGAAGAGCCAGAGAAAGGCTTTATCGTGTCGCGATACGGCAATAGCATCGTCCTGCTCAGCGCTATGTCTGCAACCTCCATCTCAGGGGGAGATCTGGTCTGCATCCCAGTTTCCCATCAGAAGAGCGAAGCTCCAGCGCTTCCCAGCTCAAAGGGATTCCTACAACTGCTCAGGTCCTCCAGGTCTCCAACTCTCCTTGCGTGGTGTGAAGGGAAACTTCAGGATGGGGTTTATACAAGTCTGAGTTATCATCTGGTGTCTCCTCCTGGTATTAGGAGGAGATGGTATTTCTTGGCTAACGTAAACCCAGTACAGTATTTCATGTAGAGGGCTGCTTTTGCAGTCGGTAGCCTTTCACTAAAGCCTGCTGACAACACTCTTCCACCAGCTAGGCCAGGTTCGCTCCTTGAGGAGAAATGCCTTAAGTAGAGGGCAATTGGAGGCTGCAGCTCTCCCGCATGCTGGCAATCCCATAAAGAAAAGCACTCACACGAGTAATGCTTGCAAAGCCTGCGCTCCTCTTCTGGGCTACTTTACAAACAGCAACACAGCAAGAGACTTGTTAAAGGCAGAAAATTGGACACCAGGAACAAATTCCCTGACCTGCCACTTTCCACGGTCCCTTTGCTGCTGTGAAATACGCGCATACGGCCACCGGACAACAAACTGCAATTCTCAACGTGAAGCAGCGTGACAAGAAAAGCTGCAAAATAAATAGTGAGAAGTTTTATATGGAAACGCAGCAGGAGGGAATGTTATTCCCAGAGATGCTTCTCCATCAGATGCTGACAATTGGTTCAGAGCATGAAACCGCACCAGCTTCAGCAGCACCAGCTCACAGCAGCACAGGGAGGAGGTGGGGAAGGCGGTGAGAAGCCCTGGTTTCCCAGTCCCACCAAATACCACTGGGGGAAAACTGGAAAACAGTTTTTGGGGAGAGATGATAGATGCAATAAGTTCCTGGCTTGAAAAAGCAACCAATGTGAGGCCATGCTCAGGTTTCAGACCTTATAATGGCCACCACTGTTTGCAGAAGAAAGTTATTTCGGGGTGAAACCCGATCGGCTCTTGGGGCAGCCGGCACAAAGGCCAGGAGAAGCGCCTCGCTGCTCTCCCTGGGAGGCAGCTGCCGGGGACCTGCCTGAACCACAGCGCCGGCACTACCTGCTGCCCCTCTCCTACACCCTCCGTGTCGCACGTGCCCATCTCGCTGATGCCAACCCAGACGGGATCAGGCTGCTGCGTGCAAGACAGAATAGAATAGAATAGAATAGAACAGAATAGAATAGAATAGAATAGAATAGAATAGAATAGAATAGAGAATAGAATAGAATAGAATAGAATAGAATAGAATAGAATAGAATAGTATAGAATAGAATATTATTTATTTTCTCCCGGGATCCCAGAGGACTTTCACCCCCTGCATGACCTCCTAACATCCTTTCCCCTCCGCCATGCTGAGAGCCCAGCACAAGCAGCAAGGACTCCTGCTCGCAGGAGTTAACGTGGACAGACTGATCTTGCTGCTTCATTAGCACTCAGCAAACTACCTGCAAAAGCCGCGGAGCTGCAAGGATGGAGCTCGCCAGCATCTCCTTCATCCTCAGCCCGGCCTTTCCTCTCTTTCAAGTACTTTGACACGAGTTTAAAGCTTTCTGCGCCTTTGAGCGGTGGCACAGGAGATGTGGCAGGACACCCTGTCAATGGAAGATGAGTAGTGAAGTCAGAGCTCGTCAAACCCTGCTGTCTTCCTCCACGTCGAGGCTGCCATTTCCCACTGCTCTGTATCACAATGATTTTCCACTATACCAAACGAATGCAGAGTTGAGTTAAAAAACCGTTCCCCCATCCCCAGCTGTCCCATTCACCGGTGCAAGTAACAGCCCAACAAGGCGGTGGAGAATCACCTCCCTGTGACTCAGATCTGCCTCCGGGTGGGTGATGTCCAGGAGGACCCGTGCATCACCAGTCGTGGCGTCACCCACCGCTGGTGTTTCACAGGGCTTTGCATTGCTGACGGGAATGGGAACCAGCCTCCCTGCTGGGTTAACGGGGGTGCCCATCAGCCAAAACTGCTCCTGCAGCAACTCACCCCTTCCAGCCGGGGACCTAAAACTGCCCACCCGCCGGAGGAGAGGAACTGCAAATGTGGCAAGGGGATGTGGGAGGTTTGGGATTTGAGAGAGGAAAATAACATTCAAATGCTGGGGAAAAAAAAATAGCAACGCAACCTCTGAGAACAGTTCTCCCATTCTCCTTTGTCTGAGGCATTTTCTGGGTAAAGCCATGAAATCGGAGGTACCCAACAGCCCCATCAGCTGCTGTGTCCTGTGCAAATCCTGCATTAAATGAGCTTTTTCTCCCCCAGCTCTTGCAAGGAAAAGTCGGTTTCTCCAGCCTGGCTAAACAACTTCACTGCACTGAAACGCAACCCACTTCCAGCTCTCCCAGCGTCAGGGATTACTGGGTTACAGATACGTGGCCTTACCATACGAAACCAGTTTCCTGGATACTTGCACCACGGCCTCTAAATTTTGTTGCGGTCTGGACTGCACGGGCTGCTGGTTTTAATATTTTCGGATGCTGAAAGCAAGGCAAGCTCACTGCAAGTCCCAGCGCTTTTCTTTAACCCTTTTGTTTTGAAAGCGCATTTTCCATGATGCTGCAGAAGAGACGTGAGCTGCGGCGTGGAAGGACACAAAGACTGCTCTGGGGCACAGCTGGGTCCTTCCATCGTCTGACCTCTCAGCACACCATTTCTAACAGACTGATGGGGTCCTGAAAATACAGTTGCTTCTAATCTCTATTCATGTAAAGACCAAGTGAAGTTACTTTTCATTATGTAAATACGTCTATTATGAATATAATTTATGGCTAGGCATTATTCAGTGAGATTAATGAAGCATCCCTGCTTCTAAAGATAAAACATCTTTCCAAATACTTCCTATACACATATTGCTTGTTCAGAGTTTCTGCATTATTCATCTGTAACATTAGGGCACTCTTGTAATGGCTTTACCTTAGCAGCGCCCTCCACAGTGGGCTGGGACGAGGAGACCCGGACCTATGTTCTTCTCCTGAACAGGACAGCTTAAGTCCTCTGGGATTCTCTAGGCGAATGGGGCTGGGACTTCCCTACACCATTTCTCCCCAGAAGTCTCCTAGCCTTTCACAGTGGGCGTTTATCTTCCAGCCTCCTCCTGAAGGATTTTTCCAGGCAAAACCATGAGGGAGGTCAAGCTGACGCTGGTGATGACAAACACGTCTGATGCATGCAATCCAGCTTTGCAACCCGGCCGTCCGCTGGGTTGCAACACCGCAGGTTGGCTCCTGGTCCTTTTCTAACCATGGATCGATGCGATCCAGAAAGCCCTGAATGATTTGTACCTTCCAGTGCAAAACACCTCTCCACCTCACATAGTGAAGACCCACAATAGCTCTTGAGATCCAAGTGACACGGGTGCTGGGCTGTCCTCGTGAGCTCTCAGTCCTGCGGCACCTTCTTTGCTACAGTCTGACACGGGGGACTCTCCGGGTGTCTTGCCGGGCAAGTTTCCCCAAACTTCTAGGAGAAGTCAAGGCTGCCAGCAGAAGAAGCAGCATCTGATCAGCCAATGCATGACTTTGAGTAAGGACATGTTTGTCATTTCTTCCTGGCCTATTTCACAAGCTTTGTGGCTACTGTTATGCCCCGGGCACCTACACAGCACATGGGGTGAGGCCTTAAAGAAAAAAAAAAAAGCTCTCTGGCAACGTGATTGCAGCCAGCTACAGAGATCAAAGCTGTGGGCACCAACTCCCTTGAAACTTCAATACCAACAGGCAAGAAGACCTCACCCAAGAGCCAACAACAGGAAAGTCAACCTTGCTGCAGACTTGAAGCAGAGCCCTGATGCCGTACATTCCTGAAAAACATTGCTCTTGTGATAGTGCCGTGCCCCATGAGCCAACGTGGGGAGACAGGACCCATCTGATAGACCGCTATTTTAAGAACGTCTAAGCCAAGCCCACCAGGTAGTCCGTGCTACCCTTTCAGCGCAGAACACGTGGTGCCCAACCTTGGTCACAGCCCTGCAGAGCACTGGAGATCTGGACCTGGGCAACGCTGTCTTGCATTGCCCAAAACCAGGCTCTGGTGCAATGCTGGCCACACGCGTCACACCAAGAGAAACCTGCCACCAACCTCGCTCCACCTCAGAGAATCACATCTCCTGCACGTTCAGAGCTGCAGAAAACCCTCAGTGCCGGCAGATGAACAGGCAGGGAAGAAGGCAGCAAATACCTCCATGACTGTATGAAATCACATAAATCCTCAGCGACCAGCATTTGGAAACTCGCTTTTGATCTCACGTTATGCCTGTAGCGTCTCTTTGATGAAACCTGTCTTTCATAAACAAAATCTAGCCCAGGGGACGAAGAGGGTAATCAAACATCCCAGCTTGCTATTGAATTTCGCAAAATAAACAGCACGTTCACAGTATCAACCCAAACTTTGCTCATCCTCCCTAGCTATCACCATCTCAGCCATATGAACGCTGCTGTCCTCCAGCAAAGTGTGCCATGCCGTCTTCGTCATCCTCGCTGCATTACTGTAGCAAACCAAAACCTTCGCTTCGGCCAAGACCCCTCCTTGCTAAGTGTGTTATCACACAGGACAGAAAGATAACTCCAGCCTCAAAGACGTACACTTCACGGAAGAGTTCTTCATGCCCCTGAGGAGCAGTGCTGGAAAACCTCACCTCTATTAACCAGCACCTACAGTAGCGAAATTCACAGCTCCCACAGAATTATTTTCAGTTAAGACCGCGAAGTCTGACTCCCTCAGTCTCCCACCCACAGCCCCAGGTGTCCTGCAGAAACCACGGCTCCCAGAGACTCGCCCTCATCTCGTAACGAAAGGTTAGCTTCCAGAAAACAAAGAGGACTCAGTGCGATGTGGTGGAAGGAGCATTAGTTTATGCATTAGGGAAAATTCGTTTGCAATAAAGGCACCAAAGCACTGGACCAAGGAGCTCGGACAATCTTCTTCATAGGAAGAGTTTAAGAGCAGAGAAGACAAGTGTGTGCAAAACAGCCCAACATTACTAGTGCAGAAAAACAGATAAGTCATCTCGATGCTCTTTCCAGTAGTCTATATAGGAGTTACCTTCAGTAACTTTATATACAACATAAAGATAAAAACATTCATTCAGAAAATTGAAAGTTAACCAGCTCAAGGGGCGGCTGCTCTGCTTGTTCTTCTTCAGGACCTTGCACACATCAACTGATGCTCCCCCTACAAAGCAGGGGAGGACGGTAGATCTTCCCATGCATCTTCTGCAAGGGTGAAGCTCAACTCCACTCCACACAGAGGTGCAGAGATCCTCCTTGGCTGAGCCAGACTGTCAGCGCCGTATCACTTGAGAAACAGAGTCATTTTACACCTGCTGAGAGAGTTTCTCACCTCTGGCAGTCGAAACCATGTAAGTCGGTGGGATGCTTATGATCAACAAGTTTCTCCACCTCCTTTACAGTTCAGCAAAATTGTTTTAAAGATCTTTCGTCTAGAACGACAGCTACGTTTACTTAAAAATAAATACGTAGGACAAAAAGTGCTTTTTTCTGAGCTTCCTGAGGCACGCGGGTTTGATTAGAAGGCGTAGGGCTGGTGGGGAGGGGAGTCTTGCTGAAGAGCTACAGTAGGTGATACGACCGAACATATGAAAGGCTGGAAAAATAGCTTTAGAAAGCATTAGCTCCCACACTTTCATGTAATCAGATACAACGCTAGCCAACAAAATCCTGGTTTTAATAGCCAATCCAAGTTTTACTTGGCTGGCAGACAAAATTTGCTTTCTGTTTTTTAACTCCAGCATAAGTCACTCTTGAGAAACAGATTTTGCCTGCATCGTACTTTAAACAAGTCAATAAAAATGTGATTTAGAGGAGTTAGTATTAAAAGGTTGGGGTGAAGTTTTTCCATTCCTTATTCCGGAGCAAATGTTATACTCCCATCTATCCGTCTGGCATGTACGAAGCCTGTCTGGAGCAGCTCCTCTGGAGTATGTGTGATCCCCCAGTGATTTATGAATGACTTTCCATCGCTCTGAGTGGATATATTCGGGTTTATAGCTATCTTATTGACATGCTCTTTGTATCATGCTGCTCTTTCCCCTAAGATCTTCATGTCTGCACAGGTTAAGACTCTACATGGAGAAAAAAGGGCGTCCATCCGAATGGATTTCATATATTCAACCGGAAAGGGATCGGAGCTGCCGTCGTTAGCATCCTTCAAAAGAAAACACCTGTTTCCAGGGCACAAGGAGAAAAAGGATACCAACAACTGGACAATTTTATTTTTATCAGATAAACAGTTTTCAGGCAGGCAGTTATCTGTGAATACCTAGAATAAATATGCAAGACCGCCATGATTAAAGGATGTTAAACAAAAAGGCTTGGTATGTGCAGTCTCAACTAATATATACATATAATATATGCATGTATTTGGACAACCAGGCAAGTTTCCCAAGAAAAGATCGTTCTAAACATCTAAAGACAGAGCACGTTTGTATTGCAATGTATTCTTACCATACATTAGTACAGGATGCATTATTACAAATGGGATTTTTATGTCTTCGCAGGTCAATTAAAAAACCCAACGGGTTGCTAGGAGCCCCTAAAGGCTTTATTTTTTTTTTTTTTTTTTAACCAGCCATCTCTGATCAGGGAAAGGACCCCCAAGACTGGCAACCTGACAGGGAAGCCCGCATCCCTGTGACCGGCTGGGCAGGAGGCACGGCAGCACATTAGATACAGCGAACGCATGAAAGCAGATCTAAAAATACGCTTGCGGTATCGCAGCAGGCCAAGAATAGACCGGGGGGGGGGGGGGGGGGGGTGGATGAAGCCGTTGCAACAGGATTCTTCTTTGTTTTATCTTTTCACACCTACCGAAGGCTGCAACTGCAAAAGACCAGCCCTGTGAGATGAATCTACATGCTTGGCTCCATGCAACATCCATCCCTAAGGAATGACTAGGTGATGCCAGCAGCACCAGCAAGCTTTGCTGCTTCCCCCAGCTGCACCACTACCTGGGAAACCAGCAGCAGGACAGGCTTCTTGGGCATCACTGCCTTGGGCTCATTTTGACACCTTTTGCAAGAAAAACGAGCGTGGTGCCTGTAGCTGGAAGGCTTCCTGCAACACCGAGCTCCCCACGGGGAGAGGAGCGTGCCTGCAAGAGCACGAGCAAGCGTCTTCCCCAGCTGAAGGGATCAAAAACCCCATTGAAAGCAAAGAGTTATTGATCTGCTTGTCACAGCACAGGGAGGGAAAAAAGTACAACCTGTCTAGAACATGCACATTTGAGCGCAGAGTGTGAAGAAAGGTCCCCCCAGGCGCTGCAGAAAGGTAACTTCACAGGGAAGAAGTAAAGAGAGATCACAGTCACCCCTGGGTAACCTAAGGGCCTGCCACGAGCTTGTAACATCCCGTCTTCTCCCCAGAAAGGCATCAGTATTTTCAGAACATGCATTTTGAGACGCGGCTGGAGCCTAGGCAAGAGACGCAGCAGGGCTGGGGGAAGACGCCTCCCACGCCAGCTAAAAAAAATAAACCCACCAAAAAAACCACATTACGAGACTATTCACAGATTCATGAGCCGGTCGATGTGAGAGCCCAGGAGGGCTGTGCTGTGGTCATTTACTCCCATTTGCTGAATTAAGAGACTAAAGAGAATTTTACAGCCGGGGAGCCCTGCACCCTGGCCTGCAGCATCGACACCAGGTACCCTGTGGGATGGTGACGACTCCAACTTGAACCCCATGCAAAATCCATCCGAGGCCCTGGCAAGCTGCTGCAAAGGTTATTTACACGATGAGCTAAAAACCCAAACCCCATCTCCAACCTGAATCCACTTCCAACCCTTCGTGTTTTTAAAACCGGCTACCAACTGCCGCTGAAACCACCCGCATCGGTATTTATACATGGATGGATCAATTCTTTGCGTCCTCCTGGATAAACTAAATAGACTGAGTTTCCTTAATCATTCCCCTGAAGGCAGGCGGCCACAAGTACTTCTCCCAGGTGCACTATCTGCTGACACAGGACTAACACGGAGATTTATGCCCCAGGCAGCGCATCTTTTATTCATTGCTTTATCCCTGGCTGAAGAGGCCCCGACCTCCCGCATCCTAACGATTGCATTCAACAGCTTCCTCCAAGGAACTGCTGCTTAATATGCAAACCGGACAAATCAACCTTCCGTTCAAGTTCATCAGCATTTAAACGAGGGCAGGTCGCTGCCGGCGCACAACGGGGCTCTGACTCGCCAGGTCTAAGGACAAGGGGAGGAATTATGATAAATACACCCGTCGTACTGATCACAAACCGTGCGGGTCCATCAGCCCGACACGCATCTGACTCCAGGTTAGTGTCTCCAGCGGCCGGTCCTCTCCTAGCCTGCAGCCAACGCACCTTCCCAAAGCCTGGGTTTGCTGCAAGGGAATTTATTAAGAGACTTGGAGGGAAGAGCTCTCCCATCCTTCCCTCCTCGAGGCATGCAACCCCCATGCAACCCTGGCACTCGGCATCCCAGGGGAGATGCGACCCACAGCACCCCGGGGTGCAACGGCGTGGAGGAGCCTCGCCTCGGCTTGCAGAGGAGCTCGCAAGGCGGAGAGGCAAAAACCTCGCTCCCACCTCTGCACCCACGTGGCAAATTCAATGACGCTCTTCTCCTTCGGCAGAGGGTTTCGCGTCGCCCCTCGCCGCCCCTGTGAGCGCCCCCAGATCTCCTCCCCACCCCGGTCTCCCCGTGCTTTCCTGCACAGTGGGTGACGGGAGCTGCGCCCTTTCTCTCCCAGCTGGGAGTGAATGAAGAGGCTGGTTTGTAGCACAACCACGGGGCCAGGCACCAGCAAGGGATGGATGCAGCAACGTAACGGCTAGGGACAAGTCCTGCCGGCAGCATCACTGCCCAAGGAAATTAGGGGATTAGGGAGAAGTCCAAAGCAGCAGCCACGAGCAGGCTGCGCAGGGACTTGCGTTGTATCTGTGCTTCCAGGTGAAGAACCGAACGCCGCCATCGGCAGGCGAGCCAGGAAATGGGCATGAAACAGGAGTGGGCTCCGTATTTTCTTCCCCCACCCCGCTTCTTCTTCAAGGGCTGTAAAGTGCCTGAAAATAGAACATTTTGTGATGGAAAAAAAAAAAAGAAAAAAAAAAGAACTAGGTCAACCAGCTAATAGGTGCGATTTAAGAGAAAAATCGCAGCGTTCGTAATGGGCTAAAAACGGTGCTGATGCGTTGCCGAGAAAGAATATAATTAAGAAGCTTTTTAAAGCGGCGCTTCCCCACCCTGGCCACAGAAATCACAGCTCACACTACCAGTATTGCTTCCACCTCATGGAGCAGGAATGTGCTGGCGTGCCGCAAGCTGGCCGAAGAATGCGGAGTTTCCGTGGGCCGGGAGAAGATCCCGAACAGCAGCGGTTCCCGGCATTCCTTCGTAGGTACATCACTGCTATCCAGTTATAAAGCACGGCAACGGAAATCGGGCTGGGGGGGGATATCTGACATTTTAATTCTTTTGGTGTTTAACAAAGGGGTCTGGGAAAGCAGGTGTAGCCCAGCGGATAAGCGAATGAAATAAAAATTAAAAAATTAATGGGATGGGCGATGCGGCATCTCTTATTTGAGGCTCTTCCCACAGATGGCCCGGGAGGACCTACAACAAGTACTTATATAACGAACACACCTTTCAACAGCGTTCATTCAAGAACGAGCTTCTTGGAAGAAAACTCTGCCCTAATTAGGTGCAGATGGCCCAATTCGAACAGGCAGGGGACACGGCTGGGCAACTGCCGAGCGGAGATCTTCGGCCCCGTGTTACACAAGGGGTCACGCCGGCAAACCCCCTGCCACCCTTCAGACCCCAAACACCAAACCCCAACTGATGCCTGAAAGAGGAAACGGGACTTTCCTGGATTCTCCCAGGGCTGTACGATGACCCAGCGTTAAGTCCTGTGCCCCTCAAAGTTTGCTGGAGCCAAAGGGCCATGAGCTTGACTTGCATCCTTAGGTACCCCCATGGGTCCCGTAGCTCCCAAGACTGGGCAGATAGCTCGGGTGAAGCCATCGCCCCGTGTCCAAGATGCTTGGGAAACGTCTCTGGGGACATCCCCACCCACTCCGCTCTGCCAGAGAGGAGCAAAGTGGATGAGTCAGACCCAGAGAGTTCATTCCCTCAACCTCTGCTCCTTGCTATAATTATCCTTTGGGGTAATTAGATAAGCAGCCCTTCCTTTAATCTTGCCATAGCTAAATTGCATGTGGTACCATCCACCTTAGGGGCTGTCAGCCGGAGCTGGTGCACTCCTTTCATCTCCACCCATCCCAAACACAGCCATTCGGGACCAAACCTAAATGCACGTAGGCTGGAGGTGATGGGGGCAGAGGAAAAGGCGGGGGGGGGACAAAAGGAGAGGCAGGGAGAGCTGCTCATCTTGAGAAGCTGCTGTCTGTACAGCAGTAAGTTAAAGCCCAATTACCCCAGTTTGAGCTATTCCACCTCCCTCTAAATATCCTAGCAAGGAGCCGGCGCATCAGGCGTGCCAAGCCCCAGCAGCAAGCCGCTGGAAAATTTTGGCTGGTGTCTCCCCCTCCCTCCACACAAACCCTCGCTCTCCCTCTCTCGCAGGCACGCACAGGGAAAGGGAGGGAGAGGAGAGAAAAAACCACAAGCAAATGTTCTGGTGCAGCATTTCCCCTCATCAGACTTTCGTACTTCAGATTCGAATCCGTGTTTAAGGAATTAAAAAAAAAAAAGCCCTTCCCCTGCGCTGGAGGCAGCTCCAGCGGGACACGCTGCCCTCGCTCGGGCAATATCCCGCCGGTGCAAACACAAACCCGTCCGCGAGAGCTTAAATGAATTAGAAAATAATTAAACATTACTGGCAAATTTCTTTTTTTTTTAATATGGAAAAAATAATCACAGTGGATGATATACATTGGGAAACCTCCAAGACTTTGACCTTTAAATTAGCAGCTAGGACAGTCAGACAAGTGTGCCTGAGGATTGCATATGCATGCAAAGGAGCTCCAGAGGTTTTTCCAAACCCTCCACAAACAAACCACACACCTCGTTTTAAAGAAAAGAAAAAAACCCTGTTTTCTTCTCGATTCGCATGTTAGGGGAGGCAGATGCTCAAGTCAGCGTTACGCATGACATTACTCAACCCTACACCACACTCTGGGAGATTTCATTTCACGTGGAGTCTCAGCTGAATAGGAGCAATGAGCCCTCTCCCCCAATTTTAAAAAGAAAAAACAAAAGGAAAACGAAGGGCTAGATTCCTAATTACTCTAAGGAGTCTTTACATTGCTCCGATGATGAAAAAGAAGACGGGGAAGTGTGCAGAAGAAATCCATTCCTCTTCTGAGGGTCCTTCGCTCAGCCAAAATAAGATGATTCAGCTTAAAACCAAAAATCCTCATATCGAAGCAACAAAGAAATCCGCTTTATTGCAGAACGACGCAGGGGACTTAAACCTTATCTCTGGAAAACTGGTATCAGAGGTAACAAACCTGATGCGAACGTTTCCATGCTGCCTCCCCTATGGTAGCTGTAGCTGCACAATGTTTCCAGCGCTTTGGAAAAATAGTTTCAGGTTCTGCTGCCTCTATCTTGGCACCTAAACCAAGTTTCCATTAGTTAAAGGCTGAGGGATGATTTCACTTCAGAGCTGAAATGGGGAAACCAGCAAAATGAGCAAGATGCAGCTAAACATACGCTTGTGTCTTTTCTCAAGCCTGCAGCGAAAAATGGGGTTTTATCAGCTTTTTGGGGGGGACCGCCTTCCCCGATATGCATGGGGAGATGCTTTTAAAGAGGATTTCTGAGCTGCCTGCCAGCAAAGGCACCACTGTCGGGGATCACGAGGGATGGTGTGGGACAGCCGGCACGGAGGAGGCACCCTGGGACGGTGCCCAGGAGGGTGCAGGGGTGCCCCGGGGTGGGCAGGGGTATGGGGAGGAAGGGATCCAGCCCAGGAAAACACCCCAGGATCCCCCGATCGGGGAAGCTGATCGACTCGCTGCCAACAAACGCCGAGGTTATTCACGTCCAAACAAATAATTCTATAAATAACACAGCCGCTCTGACTTCCTGAGCGAAACCCATCTTTTCTGGAACTCCGAGAGGTGGAAGGAAACGGTGTCGACTTGAGGAGCTCATCGCAAGCAGCTGAACTCCACGACACCCGTGCGAGGGGAACGGAGACCTGCTCCTCCATACACCGTCCCCGTCCCCCCGGTGTGCGCACACACGCCGGCTTGTGCACGCGTGACACATGCAAGCTGCCGTGCATAGCCCTGAGCAGCTCGGGTCCTGCAAACACAGCACAAGGACTAGAAAACTTGTTTTTCCTTCTTTCTTGACTTTCTTCTTCTTTTTATGCAATAACAAGCTTTGCAGTTCCAAGTCATTAAGCGACAGCTCCTCACATATATTAAAGACGTCCCTTTTCGACACCGCTTCTCTGACCGAGCACGACAAAGGCATCTTGGAGTCAATAAGCATCAAGATACATCCTCGGCGAGGAGACAGAACATGCTGCCAGCTTCCCCGAGCAGCCGGGACGCAACGGGGACCCAGGCCAGGTGTGCGACGGAGGTGGGAAAGGTGCAGGTATTCCCCACGAAACGGTTCCCTCTCCCTGCACCCAGCACAGGCAAACCCCGCAGGCTTGCTGGCTGCGCCCATTTAGCTTTTCTTCCTCCAACAAGGCCACCCTGGAGATGCCAGAGCAGGGGATGGCTTGGCCCAAGCACGGGGGAGAGCTCCAGGATCCGCTCGTCTTTGGAGCATCCCGCTCATCTCGCTGCCGGGCCGCCTGAATGAGCCACGAGCCTCCCCTCTCTCCGTGCGCACAAAAATAGCAGTGGTTTGGTGCACCTGAGCCCTGCCCCGAGGGAGCCGGTGAGGCCGTTCCCAAAACCGCGCGCTCCCTGAGGCAGACCCATCCGTCTAGACGGAGGACATTCCTTGCCCCACCATCAGCCCGGCAGCTGGTACAAGCCATGTCCTCGCTTGTCAAGGGCAGGATCCGCGGTGAAATCCCTCGGGGCAGCCAGAAGCAGCATCCCAACCTCCTCAGGAAAGTCAATGATGCCCCGAGACGTTTTGGCACCCGCATCCCCTGGACCACAGAGGGTGCAGCAGGGGAACGCTCGGGCATCTCCTCCAGCCCCGGGAGCTCTCTGCAGAGAGGCAGTGCCTGGTGAGACACCTTGGACACCAGGGTTAACCGAAAGCCCGTCTAGACGCCCAAGAGGACCCTTGCTAGAAGGAAATCAAGCCCCCAAGGGCAAAGGATGGATCCTGTACCATTGCCCAGCCTTAAGGTGCTACCGCAGCTGGAGGTGTCGGGAAAAGCAAGCCATTGCATCTCCAGACATCTAGTACTTCAGAGGAAAACACGCACCATCTTCGCTAAGAGGTCTGAACCATCCCCCTCTTCTCTCCAGCCAGGAGAAGAAAACCAGTACAGGTGGTATTTCAAAGCAGAACAACAAAATTAGGTTTTTTTCTCTTCTGCTTTTAAGGAAAACTGGGCATCCAAGACACACAAAGACCTGAATGCTTCTTTGCAGCTATTCTGTAACTACAACTGCACGGAGGTTCCTAAACCTCTGAATGTTTGAGTCCCACTGACTTGCAACAGGTTGCAGACATGAAGTTATTTAAAGCACTTTTAAAATATTAATTGGCATTTGCCTTACAGAGGGGAAAAAAAAAGGGAAGAGACAGAGATAGGACCCCCAGGGATCCAGACGATCCAATTTTGAGCACCTAATTAAAATTAAATTTCAATTAATTTCCAATTACTTTATTTTAAACTTATTTTGTATTTATACTTTTTTGTTAGTTGCCTAAAAATGAGTATGTCCCTTTGGTTGCTTTTCAATTAAATATCACCTCGACACTAAAATTAGTGCTTTTATTTGCTGACTCGGAGGTTACTCAAAATCCCTACACATTTAATTCAAGGACTTAAGAGAACTTGACAGACATTCCCCACCTCCCTTTTTCACTACGGTAGGAATGATGAATCATTATATTTACTACACGCTCATTCCTCACAGCGATACGTTAAACTTCGCTCAAGTGGAAACCGAAGAGCAGAATGACAAGGTAGCTTCGGCACTGCAAAATACATACGGAGAAAGCAAGGGGATCGAAGCTTATTTCACTTGTATTTCAGACTACCTGCTTTTATATTTTTTATTATTTTTTTATTTGGTTTTTTTTATTTTTTTTCTGGTTGGTCTCAAGAGTTTAGAAGTAACAGATCTCACCTTAACTTGGGGGTCGAGGAGGAAAACATCCTCAGCCTTGTCTCAGCCCCTGATGCCTGTGCTTTGAAGGGACCAGAACTGGGCATTGCAACAGAAAGGAAGAAAATTTAACACTTCAATCATCTCTTTACAGGTACTTTGCTGTCAGCTCCTCACCCCCAACAGTTTGGCTTTCTTTAACACCCTGGCAGCAAAACCAGCAGTGCTTGAATATTTAATACGAAGCACAGCAACTCATCGTGGCACCTTTTTATATTAACGCAGACTGTCATCATTTGAAGTTTAATTTTCCCTCTTTTCTTACAAAAAATATGCTTTCAACAAACAGAGCTTTCTTAGTTTTTATTTATTTTATCTGCCCTTTTCTGTATTTACACCCTGCACTTCACCTGAATTCCCCGGCATTATGCAAAGGCAGGGAGTCGCTGCGGGGAAGCTGGACAGCTGATGCTGTGATAAATACCTGTAGGCTCTCTGCCATCACCGACGAGTGACAGTATGTATAGAACTAGGAAAAAAAAGCTTCCCAAAAGTTGAAATTACAGCGCTCATCACTGGAAGGACTCCCGCTCGGTTTTGGAAGCATGCACGCCAGAAAAAAAAAAAAAAGAATCCAACAAAACCTGTGGGCGTCTGAAGCCACCTCATCTTTGAAAGACTGAAGATCTGGGTTTGAATTGGCAAAAACATCCTTCTGCAGAAAGACAAATTGCAGACGGACGCAATTCGGTGTTGCTCAGGAGTAAAGCCGCATGACGGATGCATTGCTGCTTGCAGGGAAACTACAAGATGTGACGGCAGAGAGGGAGCGACTCGCCGCGTGCACCAGAAGCGCCACAAAAAGCTCTGCACCAGATCCCTTGCGCTTTTCGATCTGGAATAATTTTCTTTTTTTTTCTGAAGGCATTACTGACCCATCATGTATTTCGTCTTTGCCTCTTTCTCTCCCCCCCAAAAAACCTACAGAGCTCTGGTTTAAATTAGAGCTGCTTCTGTTATGAACAGGGACTTCTTGGTCACTTCTTGAAGGTCTCTCCTCCCTTAGGATCTGACGTCCATCACTGCACTCACTGCTTGAACGTCAGCGCTCCGGGGTCACGGCGATAGACGCAGTCGTAGAAAAAATTGAACATCCATTAAACACCACAGTAAAATGACTCTTCCGTGCCAGTCCATTATATATTCTTCCCAGGCTAAGCTCTGTGCTGTTGCACCAGGTTGAAGCCCCGGGCGACGTGACCGGCTCCTGATGGAGCCGAGCCAGGTTTGCAGGGAGCAGTGGGAGCTGTGGCCGTGCCAGATCATCAGCGACTTATCCGGGAGCACGCAGGAGCACTTGTGGCTGACGACAGAAAATAAAACATCCACACCGAGCCCAAGACAGGCACACCAGGACCACCAACCTCGTCGAGCAGTGCCGCAGACAGGGAGCGGGTGTCACCGCAGTCGACGCTCGGACACCCTCGATGCCACGCGATGGTGGTGTGCCCGGTGGCTCTTTTCAGACTGCAGATGCACCAGGCTGAAGCAGAGCACCACGGCCCCAGGGACGAGCCAGGATCCCTGGCAAGCAGGGCACAGCCTTGCGTCAGCCCCGAGTGATGCTGAGGGGGCTGCGGAAAGGGAAAAGGCACGCTGCCAGCTCCCAAACACCCCGCGCTTGCTCCCCGGGGTGACAGCCCGCTGCAAGGACGGTGATGCCCACGCAGGGGGATCTGCGGTTCAATCTGGCCAGCGGACGGGGACCTTGCTGCAGCCCTTCACGCTGCCTCCCCCGGACCCACTGCAATCCCCTCTGCAAAGCCATAGCAGGGACAAGTGCTACCAGCTGATGACGTTTCATTTAAAAAAAATAAAGGAGCAAAGATGCATCATTCTGTTTGTTTTTTGGGTTTTTTTTTTTTTTTAATCTTCTCTGTGTTCACAGTTGAGTGACACTATCAGGTCTAAAATCACTTACACACACTTTCAAATTGCACATATCTTCAGTACACAACACTGAGAGATTCCTGGCACCAGCATATGCCACAAAGGACTGAAATTGTCCACGCAGTGCAGCAAGTTTACCCTTTTCCTATTTCTTGCTCCCAAAGGCTTTTCAATGCCCAAGACACCTTGGGCATCGCACGACAGCCTGCAGCGGCCAAAACCGAGCTCCCGGTCCCCCTCTGTTGGGGCACCACGAGCTCCCCCCACCAGCGCAGAGCCACAGCGACCGCGCTGATGTAAATGGGCACGAAAGGGAAGAAAAACCAGCCACCCTGTCCACCAAATATGGGTTTAAAAAACCAATGGAACAGTCAAGAAGTTACTACTACCTTCAAATGATTAATGCACAGCCTAAGAAATAATGTCAGCAAAACTGCAAAGCAAATGCAGTCTTTTGTTTTTAAACTGTGAAAGCAGTAGTTCTTAAAAATTCAGCTTTTCCCCAGTTTTGTTTTCATTCTGGAAGCTGTCGGTTTGAATAATTTCTCTGGTCCAGGAAAGTGCTTTATGATCCTCCATCCCCCAAAACGACAGCTTTGCTTGTAACGCCTTTAGAAAGAAAGAAAAATCTTTATGTTCTCTTACTCCATCCTCAAAGAGACTGGTTTAATTCCTGATGCTCCGGCATATTTCTTTTACCATACTTCAAGGCTATTTTCTCCCTGCCAAAATATGCAAGGAAGAGCAACACAAGCCCTGCAGCTTTGGGGGAAGGGCTAACCCTGCAGCTCTTATTATCTTTGGATGGGAAGAGAAAGAGAGACAGAGACGCTGTTAATGCCTTGGATATTTCTAGATCCTACCGCTGTCCTACCACGGAAGTCGGAAACATAAAATGCCACTGCAAACATCACATGGGGCATTTAAAAAAACCACCATAAGAGTCTAATTGGGTTTATTATCAGTACCTAGAGTCTCTCGGACGTAGCCCGCTTGAAGATTATGCTGGTTATACAGCTCGTGTTGCTCTCTGCAAATTCAAACCAGCACCAAACCTTTGCCTGGAGGGTCATGTCCTCCTAAACACGTCTCTGGTGTCAAACATTTTACGGACCTGAATGTTTCCTTGCCTTTGGGATGTGACATGATATCCAGCTGCACATCAAGCCAGGGGAAGAGCGAGCCTGGGCGAGCCCCAGGGTCTGCATTGCTCCCCTGCGGTTCACAATTTGCTCCATGATTTCGTGACGGAGCAGATAAAAGTTTGGCTTTAACTAGTTCACAGCTGCGTGATGCTTTGAAGGTACAAAGCGCAGAGTCTGTGCACATCGTTATTTTGTAGGATTAGCCCCATCTCCTCCCAGCTGTGGCCCTGACCAGCCAACGCAGAAGTTGCCAAGTGCAGTCTGCATCATCCCCAAACTGCTGCGGTCGTGATGATCCATCATCCCTAAATCTATGGTCCGACATCATGGATGCTTTTCTCTGAGGATACATTTAAAATGGGGGTTTATATTAATTGCTATGCTGAAAAGTCAGACAGAGAGCGAGCAAAGCTTCAAAGACTCATTTACTTCCCCCAGAACAAGAACCGAAGTCCTTAAGTCTGTTTTCCATTACAAAAGAAGTAGCCCCAACAGCTCCCTATTGTTCTTCTGCTGATGGGGTCCGTTTCCCAAACTTACATCTCAGCCCAGTTGGTCTGGATGGAACCTAAGGAAGTCCCCAGAAATGCTGGGTTTTGGGAAAATGAGAATTTATACTGGGAAAGCAACACTTTATAGGCCTTGCTTCTGGGAGGATTTCCCACGCCTCTGTCAGTCAGTCACCAACGGGGCTGGCCACGTGTCCCGTCGGGATGTCCCCAGCCCAAAACCCCCATCAGGCTGAGGACACGGCACCGTGCAGGTTGCAGGCTAAGGGATATAGCTATGAGTACGGCAGGAGTTTGACGGTGCACACGCAGGCTACCTTTAACCTCCCCAATATCAGCACCGAGGGTCCCGGCAGCACGGATTGCAGAGCGGATGAGTGATCCCGGCTCCGTGCTTCTTGCATACCTGGGGCATCCCCAGCTGTTAGCCCCGTATGCTACGGCCAAAGGAAAGCTCTCAGGTTTTCATCCAGCGCTCCATAAAACAATGGGCATCTGTTCACCGACTCCAACGGGACACGAATTCAGACTTTACAGAGTTTATCCAAAGCAATTCTTTCCAACTCAGGAAAACCGAGGCTCGCCTGGCTGAAGGACAGGCCATGCTATTGCTGTGCACGTCGGTTGTCCTGCAAACCACCCTGAGCAGCAGGGCAGACTGCAAAAACACTGCGTTTGTCTTTTTTTTTTTTTCTTTTGAAGGAGGCAGCAGCATCTCAGTGAGACAGTCTCACGGGAGGAGTCTGGCTTGGCTCTGGAGACCAAGCACGGGTCCGACAGGAACAGGACTTGCCGTGCCGGTGGTACGGGAAATCTCTCCTACCCCTTCACAGATGTTCCTCCAAACACTTCTGCTAATTGAATCCACACCTCCCTGTTCAGATGAACATATGGCTGTGTTTGTACCAGCACCGCTTTTACTTTAATAGCTCCTACAAGGTGCTTTAAGGACAGGCTGGACCGCTAAACTATCATTAGAGGCCTTTTTATGAAAAAAAAAATAGGCTTTAGCGTTTTTTTTTTTCCCCCTACAGAGCCTGACCATCACTGCAGGGTGTGGGTGCGAGCCCTGGAGACATGCTCCAGGTGCTCAAGGACACAAGCTGTCCCCTGCTTCCGCAGGCATCCAGCTGGAAAAGGTCCAGAGAGCTCTAATTAACCAAACTGCTCGTTTACCTTTACAGAGCCGCTTTTCCCCGTGGGCTCCACCGGAGGTGAGGGAGGGATGCTGTGCCCTACGGCGAGCAGATGGATGCAGAGGTCTCAGCTCACACAGGTGCTAGCGTAAACCAGCCTCTCCCCTTCGCTGGTTTTAGGGCCAGGATGAACAGGAGAGTTGGGAAAAGGTGGTGGGGAACACGAAAGCTCACAGAGACGAGAGCAGCTCCACCAAAGCCCCCGCCACACCGGGAAGGGGTTCGCCAGGGGATGCGCCGGGAATGTCTCCTCCCAAGGGATCGCTCCTCCCTTCCTCAGGGGCACCCAGGTCTCATCATACATAATCCCGGCTCCTCTCGAAATAAGGTTTTACCATATGAAAAAAAAAAAAAAAAAAAAGGCTAGCAGGATTAAACCAGAAAAAGCACCCTCCGGGTCAGAGGGGCCATGGGGAGCAGGGAGCTCATATAAGATGCTCCTCCGGAGGGGCACGAGCCGGCTGCAGAGCCACAAACGGCGGCAGGAGCTGCTGCTGATGCTAAAAAGCAGCCCTGTGCTGTTCCTGCTCCCAGCAGCGAGGTTTGCTCAGCCGTGTCCCGCAGCCGGCGGGGCTGAAAGCATGTCGGGCGAAGCCAGAAGGGTGCAGAGGGGGCAGAAATGCCTTCTCTTCTGTCGCAACGTGGTTGGCTTGCGGGGGTTCGCTAAGTGTTGGGAGAGAACGTGGATAACGGGGCACACGTGGGCCAGAGGGAAGGGGGCTGTGGTTAAAAATAAAAAAAAAAAAAGGCAAAAGGCAGGAGAGCGGGACCAAAAAAGAAACCCCATTAGGAGCGATGCAGAGTTGGCTTTCAGTGCTCTAGACCTTGCGTCTTCTGGCCTTATTTATGAAACACAAATAATCCAGCCTTCTCCGTAAGCAGCCAGATCCGGTGGACTTACATGTCTGAATACTCTCAGTAAACAGACGGAAAGCTGTGGAAACACAGCTTAAGGCAATATGCATTAACAAGGGGGCCTTTATTGGTCAACCTGGCTCTTCCCGCAGAAGAAAACCCACCGGCCCTGGCTGAGGTCCGTGCAACTGGTGCGTTCGATCGGCTGCAAGACGGCCGGTCACTGCGTGTGGGTATACCCCTGGCCGCATTTATTTATCTGCCCCTCGTGATGCGGATGGGACCCACTGGAAACAGGCAGCCAAGGGGCAGGGAGGAGGGATGCTGCTACCCATCACCATCCCTTCCCGGGACGGGAGAAGGGATGGCGAGAGCCAAACACGTAGGAACCACCTTCCCCCCCAGCGCTGAGCATCTGCTTTCATCTCCCAATAAAAGCCCTACGCGCTGCTGACAGGTACCATCGGCGAGGTTAGGCACAGGAGGGAGGATTTCCAGCACATTGTCCGCTGGAGAGAGCGACGGGCAAGAGCCGACCCCATTTTGGGGAGTCAATGGAAAATGCCAAAATAAAATCCAGCTCACACAAAAACCGGGAGCTCAGCTACGGGAATGAGGGAGCACAATTGTCTGGCCAAGCAGAGGATCAGCATGCTCCCTTCTGGCCGAAGGATCTAAGGATGTGAAAGTATTTTCCAGACCAAAACCAGCGATATTCTGTTACGGAGAGCCCTATTCCTACAGGGGTAAGCTCCCATCTCTGCCGAGAAGCTGCACCAAGCCTTAGGCAAGGAAACCTCAGTGCAAGGGCAGCAGAGGGGTCTGCGGAGCAATTTCACCCTTACCCACCGTCTGCACGGTGATGAGCCAAAGCAACGCTTCTTGCATGCTGGATGAAAGGGGGGATCTCACATTTTTTGGCCAAGATGCGCGTGGCCACGTCCAGGCACACCCCAAAGCAGAAACCCCCATCCCCATCTCTCTCCCCTTCACTCGCATGAAGGATTGCAAAGCTATTGCAGCCTCCTGCTTCCACAGGAAGCTCAAAATAAATTATTATACTCCGTTCAAATAAATTATTATACTCGGCTCAGACACTTCGGCTCTTATTTGTTTCTAGCGAGGAGCGTTCCAGGCTATTCTTGACAAAAAAATACCAACCCAGGAAATTCAGGTGGAGCCTTATTTATTTTTTCCTACCCAAAGAAACTTTCCTTTTATTTAAACCTCGCTGCCCAATGACAGGAGGGAAGTCAGGCCTCCTGACAAAGAGTTACGATCCTCCGCGACTGTCGGGTAGGGAAAAATAAGTGTCTTGCAAGCGCACGTCCTGAGCAGGGACCTGTAACACAAGATGAGGACGTGGGTACAGAAAGAAGGGAAAGAACAAGGCTTCGCTTCGGAAGCTGGAGGTCGCAGAGAGCACCGCTGGGCTGATTATTCTTCCTATATTTGCACTTTCAACAGTACAAGCGATTTTTAAAGCCATGCTGAAAGGTATCAGCACATTTCTATGTGTACGTTAACAGGCGCCATCCGAGTGCCATACAGCACCGTGCTTACACCCACACTTTGTGCCTACTGCAGCGTTTTCTATCCAAAGACCTCAGCGTGAATTAATTTAGCTTCCCAGCACCCTTGCCAGGTAGATTATCTTCCTTTTACAGGGAGAGGAGAGGACCAAGAAAAAAAACAGGGGCTAAAGATGAAGCCATCCCACTGGGATCGCCTTTAGCACAGACCTTTATGTATTTTTAATTCACACCCCACCCCACCCCACCCCCAAATCTGCAAAAAAATGCGTTTCCAATAGAAAGCACTCAAAAGGTCAAGTGGACTGATGGATGCCGATACTCTGACTTCAACCCATGCCTGCACAGGCAGGAGCTGCGTGCCTGTGTGCTCTGCAGGCCCATGCCAACGTGACTTTTCCAAGCCAAAAAGAGCACGTTTTATAGCCCAAACGCGATTACAGGCCAACGTTGTACATCGGGGACACAGGGATGCAGGTGCACAGACCTCGAGATCCCACAAGAGCTGCTCTCACCGCTGCTTCTCTTCCCCCAACATCAAAAGCTCCCCCCAAAATCCCTAATTCCTGATGACTTGACTTGGAAGCAGGAGCAGGGATGTCGCAGGTGAGGTGAAAATACAGAATTGGGCCAGGGAGAGCGGCAGATCCGGCAGGAGGAGGAGGAGGAGCAGGAGAAGCAGCTCCGGTCACGGCGGACGCCCCGTGCCGCTCCTGCCCCACGGCGCAGCCGCTCGCAGCCTGCGCCTACATGAGCCGGCTCCTGAATTTAAAACAGCCAGAGAGCAGCTTTGAAACAACAGCCAAGCCTCGGGGTTATGTGCGTGCCGGGGGAGGGAGGGAATACATCCCCACGCTTTCCTTCGGCTTATCTCGTGGTCTTGGATGTGGGGAGCAGCTCTGGCACCCGCCAGACAACGCCTTCATCCAAACCTTTCCCATTTCCCCGCCGAAAACAGCGCAGCAGCAGCTTCAAGAGGTCTGGATTAGGGGCATCACTCTCACAGTCATCCCGCGGTGCACGGGATGCAACGAGGGATCCTCCCCGGAGCCAAAGGGTCCCCTTGCTCCCACCCCACAGCAAGCCAGGGCGGTGGGCAGGCACCTCCTCATCCTACCACACGCGAATTTCCCATCCGTCGCCCTCCCAGAGTGGAATCATCGAATCATTTAGGTTGGAAAAGACCTTTAAGATCATCGAGTCCAACCGTAAGCCTAACACTGCCAAGCCCGCCACTAAACCATGCCCCTAAGCACCACGTCTACACGTCTTTTAAATACCTCCAGGGATGGAAGCTGGTATCCGACCATCCCCACTGGCTGTGCAAGGTCTCCCCAGCTGATGCTCTTCCGGAGGGTCTCCAAAGGACACCGGGGCAGAGCCGGAGGGGACTCCCCTGCTGAGCGAGGGGAAGGAGGACGGCACGAAGCAGGTTTTGCATGGGGACCCCTCGACTCGGGGTGCTGCACACCCCCCTCTGCACCCCGCTGCCTCGGCGTGCCTTCATCCTGCTCCTCTCAGGTTGCCCACGGGGAGCCTTCCCCGGGAATCAGCTCTCGGCTTGCGCGTGGACCAACGCGTGCTAGAAAAAACTGTACAAAACGAGTGGTGCGTGTAAACCCCCTGGAAAAAAAAAGAAAAATGAAGCAAAGCTTGCATGTTTTGAGCAACGTTCAAACATGCCATAGCACACCATCACCATCCTCGGTGACTCTGAGAGCCCCTGTAGCTTCTGCTGGGTCAAAAGGCCCACTATCCCTCTAAATTACCCAAGAAATCCCCTACAGCTATTATTTCAGACAGAAAATGCTTCCTCTATCATGGCAATAATAAAACCCGAGATATCTGTGCGGCTTCTGCTTTGATGGGAAAAGGGCTGAAGCTGAAAAACATGCGGCCCCAACAAATCCCATGCGAGCCCTTCTCACGCTTCGCTGCCTGGCTCCGGCACTCGGGACAATACACGTTTTTCTTTATCCCCAAGTAGGATTTCCTCTTCTTTTTTCTCCTCTTTACCACACATCACCAGCCAAAGGGACATCTGAGGGGAAGGCTGAGCAGTAAGAGGGGAAAAAGCTGATTTTTCAAAAACAATTTCCATACGGGACTGCCCCATTCACCTCCTATTCGATATATAATAGGAAGCTGAAATCCTTTGGACAGGTAGGAGTACCGCGGCAGCCCCAGCTCCGGCCCCAACCGTTCAGTCCCATCCCACAACCCCGAAGGTTTTTTCCCTGCAATCAGGAAAACCTATATTCACAAAATCTCCATCTAAAACAAGCAGAAAGACGCAGGGAAGAAGGAGGAAGCTCGTGCCCGGGCTCGGTGCACGAGGACCGCCGCAGGCGCCAAGGAGATGGCTTAGGACTGCGCCGCGGGCAGCACTGGCAAGCCGGCTGGCCTTGGGAGAGCCCGGCGAGAAGCAGAAGGATGAGAAAGGAGGGAAAACCACTGCACACATTCCCCAGTTTTACAAGCTTTTTCCAACTGTTAAAAAAAAAAACAAAACAAACAAAAACCCAAATCCCCGGCACTGAAAAACCCTTAGCAAATTTAGCAAAACCTGTCAACAATTTTTGTGTTATAGCCCAGGCGCACGTGCTCTCCTCACTAAAAGGAGGTGCATTTTTAGAAACCTTCTTTTGCAAAAACTGTTGGTGTCGGTGGGCCTTTTGTTTTCCTTTCTAGTGCCAAGTACTCACAAGCATCCTGGAAACTTAAAAAAAAAAAAAAAAGCCATTTTTAGACTTACATGTGCAGAGAGGACTAAGAGTGTGTCACCGTGTGTCTGAGCTAGATGTTAAATTCTCCGAAAACCATATGCTGAAGGATTGCTATAACAAAAGTGACTGCAATGATGAAGGGAAGCCTTATGTTCAAGTATTGGTTAGTCGCGCAAGATTAGAAATTAGCTCACTATCCGATTCTTATATAAAGGCTTTAAAAGGACAGGATTTCTCCTTAACATGAAAGCAATGAACTGATCGCTATTCCTTATGGAATTACTCATTCAGATTTAAAAGCAGCAGAAGTACAAAGCTTGTCGTCTTCTGCGTCGTCAAGAAAAGCTACAGGGGCAAGGGCTAGAGCATCGCATCCAGGGTTGCAAATATATCCCGTGGGTTTCATGCTTAAACCCCACTCCCACAGGGACCCGAGCTGCCCTGCTGAATTTGAGGTCAAAGATTTACTGGCCCATCGATACAGCATATCCCCCGGGCATTAGATGTCTAGTTATGGAAAAGATGGGCCACCCGTTAGAAGAAACTAGAAGAAAGCAAGCAAGGTGTATGTTTGCAAGCAGGATGAGACTCCAGTTTGCATAAGAGGCTGCTCGTGATCTGACCCTCTCGGAAGACAGGACGAAATATAAAAACCCTTAAGGAAGGAGCAGGCACGCGACACAACACACATGCAACGTTTAACACCTGCAGTGCACGCCAAGATGTACCTGCACACAAGCGGAACCCCGAAGGATGCCACAAAACCTACCAGACACCCCCAAACCACCAAGGCGCTTACACCACCAGCGGCACGCTACGTTTCTGCGTCTCCCCGCGCAAGCGTGTCAAGAAACAGTCACGCATTAAACCGCTTGCGTCGAAACTAGCGCTGATCATCAGACACGGAGGAGATGGATGGACACCTTCGTGCCCAAGGCCAACGTGGCCAGGCAAGCCGTCCCCTGAAATAGCTCCTTCCCAGCCTCCTCCTCCCAAACCCGGCTTCGGTTTCAGCTGCAGTTGTTCTCTCCCAAATCGCTCCTCCTTAAATAGTCTCCTTTCCTCTTTCCCGGGGGAGGATTTGCCCCGCGGGATGACAGCAGGCTGTACGACCAGGAGAAAGCTAAAATAGACTTTCACTAAGATTCACATCCCACTAGCAGCTGTATTACAGTGAAATGCGACCACCTGGAGGATTAAGATATAGAGGGATTAATATATAGACTGGAATTTATAAATAGACTGAATATTTGATTTCTGCAGTGTATTCCCCGGAAAGGAGGAAGGTGGGAGCACCCACAAAATAAGGAATACACCACCCAGGCAGAGCAGCTGTGCACACCACAGAGCATTCCCCCTTCAGCCGCAGCATCAACGCGGGCTCCAGTCGGTGAGAATACAGAAATAGGAAGGAGCTAACGATATTCTTGACATTTACCACCCAACGCACAAAAACTACAGCTAATAAAGCAAAGCAAATGATTCCGAGATGCATTTTGGGGGCAGAAAGCACTTGAAGCAACAGGAAGGCAGGTGCTTCGATACCCTAAATGAGTGACATTGCACGTATCCAAAGTCTTCCCAAGTGGTTTCTAGAGAGGCGGCCATCGCAGTCTGGCCGCCAACAGGCAGTCTGCAAACAAGCGTTGCAGATTAAGCACTAAGCAACATTGCAAAAACAGCTGTAAACGCTCGTGCCATCTGAACCTGGTAAGTGGGAAAGAAAACCAACCTGGATACCGGGGTTACCCTTGGAAAGACCAACCCTCCCTTCCCATCCATCAGAAGTAACAGCCACGGCTACTTGCTGCGGACGGGGAGTTATTTATTAAGCGGAGTTGCGAGAATCAAACAGTTTGTGCTCAAGTTGTGGTTTACCACTGAAAAAATCCATCTTAGGAAAACCAGAGCACTTGTTGCAGAATCAGATATAGTTATCGTCAAAAGTTGGGCCGTTATCTGGTTTCAACATACAGTTCCTCCATACGGTGTGCTGCGGCGGGACGTGATAAATCGTAAAGCCATCCTTAGCAACGTGAAGGCATCGCATCTATAAAATAGCCATCTTGTGTAAGAAAGCAAACACACAGCAAGAAAAGCAGTTGGTGATATGAAAAAAAAAAAAGGAGGGGAAAAAACCCACTTCCTTGACAGGATTTATTTTTAAATGATGGTTGCTCAAGCCTGCTCGGGGAATTGGTATGGCAGGAATAGCTCCCGTGCAAGAGGATGAATGGTGACTCAGCAGGTAAAAGCTGTCAAAAACGTGTCCAAAATTGGAAGGATAAAAAGAAAAAAAAAATCAGAAGAGAAAACTATAAATACCTCAAGCAGCTTTGCTTTGTGCACTGGTTGGATGCCTGTCGCTGCAGAAGATGCTCTGCGAAGCAAGCGGGGGAACCCCGTCCCCATCCCGAGTGCCCGCGGGGGGATCCTCCTCCAAAAGCAGGAGCCACCGGAGGCACGGGGAGCTTTGCCACCGATGTCGGCAGGACCCCCGGCATCCTCGTGCCGCCAGGAACCGCTTTGGGCCCCACGTCTGCCCCAAATGCAACATGCGAGGGGATCCCATCACCCCTGGATTTCAGCTACGTGGCCGAGAGCCCCGCACCCGCAAGGCGCATCCCTCACCAGCCTGCACCCCACCTTGCACATCACTCTGGAGAGGACAAGAGCAAGACTTTTTAATGCACATTCAGAAAAAATACCTCTTTTTGCACTGATTTTTTTTTATTTTTTTATTTTTTTATTTTTTTAAATAAAAGTCAAAAAGCCCAGCCAACATGAAAGGCTGGATAAACACTCCTCCTTTCCCCAACAGAAATTACAAAAATGCCTTTGAATTTGTTCTGGCAAGAAACAATGTTTTTTATGAAAGAGCTTCATTGAAAAGTCACAATTTGGAACGTGCTCATCTATCCTACGGTTTTTTAAAAGTTTTAATTACCACCTTAACAGTATTTTGACATAGTTTATGGTTTGTTAGATTGTATTACATGTTACAAATGCCAAACGCACCTTTTGGAAGCACCTTATTATTGTATTAACGCTAACGGTGGGGTTTGTGCTGCTGGGTCTTGTTTCGGCACTTGAAAAATAATAAATTAATTCCATTTGGAGAAAACGCTGCCATTTATAACCCAGCAATTAAGAACAGATTTAATTTTAGATATTGCTGCATTCTTCAGCTTATTGAGTTATTCAGTACTGACACTGGTGCTATCAGTATATGCCCAGTTCTTAAAAAGAGACCCAGGCCACTTTCTCACCCCTTAAATTAGTGACGACTGAGATGAAAAGTTAACGCCGCTTCCCTCTCTCCCGGGAGCTGCAACATACAGTCTTTGCTGCAAAAAAAGAGCGCAAGCATGGAGCGCACACTGGGATCTCTACCGCAACAGGCCATATTATATCAGCCGGGAGCACGTAAGGAGTTAACAAAACAAACAAAAAAAAAAAAACCAACAAAACCCATCCTCAAGGGAGCCAGACAGAGCTGACTATTCGCAAACCTGGGTGTGCAGACATTTAAGGGAGATAAAAGCAGACCGAAGCATGGCTGGAGAGATGCCCACAGCCCCATCTCCCTCCCCGAGGCCGGGCGGTCGCGTAGCAGGTCAGAGGTGGAAAATGAAAAATGCTTTTTATTTGGCCGTGGCTCTGCCAGCGGGAAGGTGATGCCCAGGGAGGTCTGGTGGGGCCGGCAGGGCTCCAGCTGGCACCGAGGGGGACGGGAGGTTGCTGCCTGCGTCCCACGCAGGGAAGAGTCAGAGCGGTCCAGGGACCAGCACCTGCATCCCAGCGGCGATGGGGCAGCCCTGGGGCTCCCCGAGAGCTCCCGTTGGGGGAATCTTGGTGGAAAACGGGACGTGCCCTCGCTGTGTCCTCTCGGGCACGCGGCAGCAAACGCTCACTGTGATCACCAGCAACCTCCGCATTGTGAAAACAGTCTCTCTGGACAAGGAAAGGGAAGGTAAATAGGAGCGAGGGCACAGGAGCTCTCCCCTTTCCCCGTCTGTGCTCATGGTGTCACCAGGCTCCCGGCCACCTCCGGCAGCAGGAGACCACGATGTATGGAAGAAAGGAACGCACACGGGTTGTGGCAGCAGTCCAGACTTTGAAAGCAAAATTAACACAGGCAGCAAGGGACAAGTTGTGAAAGGGTTCTCTAATGACGGCAGCGGAGGACCCTGGGCATCACCTGGAACGCTAAGGTGACACGGTGACCGTTATTTGCCGTTAACACCAGCCATCAGAGCAGCACTGTGGCTAGGACAGACAGGCTGTGGGATCCCCAAACACGACATCGCTAAACCAAGATACGCTTGGGCCACACGCTGTAGGGCTTGCCACGGGAAAAGCGGGATGAGGCTTTGGGCTCCTCGTTACACGGGAGGCCAGAACGGGTAGCACACCAAGAGCTATCTGAAAATAGCCAGGGTTTGGGTTTTTTTGGGTTTTTTTTTTTTTGACATCAAGATGATGAAGCCAATATTCACAACAAGTTTTAATGGTGCAACAAAAAGATTTTGCAGAATAGTGAAGCGATCGCCCCCAAAAGCCCAGTGCCCGGCTGGGACGGAGCGGCAGAGCTCACACAGCAGCACCAGACCGATGCCCAGACCCCAGGAAAAAAAAGCTCTCGGCATCCTTGGGACCCTGCCATGGATAAACCCAGACAAACCAAGGGATGAGGACCCGAAAGACAGCGCCCTTGGAGGGGTTTGCCAGCCCCTGACGAAGGAGGCAAGGGCACCTTCGCCACGTCTTGACCTCCTGCCACAAGTCCTCCTGGGCCAGAAGCACATGCGAAAGCAAGCAAAATTAAATTAAACCTTGGCTTTTATAGGGTTCCCCCTCCTCCTTGTAACAAAAAGGAAAAAAAAATCCCCAAGCATACATTTTTATTTACCAAGATTCCAGCGGTCTCATTTTCTGCTACGTCCCTCTTGAAGGCAGGACTATTGTTGCACTAATTGTAAGTCTATTGAGAAACGGGCTACCCTCTGCTTTGAAACTGGAATTAGTTACGCTCGGTCTGACCTTGCATTATTTTGAAGCACTGCAACATTAAAAGAAAATTAGAGCGACTTGTTAAATCCTTTAAAAAGGTAAAGCAACCCTATTGTTCCAGGTTCATATAAAAAAAAAAAACCTCAAACCAAAATCCAGCTCTTAAATCATGACTACTGCTTTAATGTGGTAGGATTTAGTCTTATAAATTCATTCAATTCTCATTTACTTGAACAATCACATTACCTTTAATGAGCTCTCCCTATGAAAACTGCAACTACAAAGGATCAGATTTGCTTACGTTACAGAGCTCTGCACACCTAGAAAGGAAATCCTCAAACATCGCCTGTTTCTTAACAGCCAGATTACTAGTTTTTAATCCTCTCTGCCAGATGCATTTTTAATCTCTTTGCATATAATAAAGCAAATTACTGTAATTGTATGGGTAAACGGAACCAAAATATGCACATCAGATTAAAAAAAAAAAACCCACCCTCGGTTATGTTTTGCAAAGCTGGCAACTAATGGAGCTGGGGGCTGAATTCAGCTCTGCAGGCACTGGCAGAGGAAGAACTTGCTGCTTGGTGAGTTGAGGAGCTTCATCACCCCTCGGCCACAGCTCCCGGGCTCCCGTTTCTCCTCTGTGTTCCCTGCGAGGGACCACGCCAGGTCATGGATGGGCGAAGCATCCTTGCACTCGCGGCAGAGCAGGAACAGGTAAGAGCCCAGGCTACTCTGCAACCGCTGCTCCGCAGCGAGTTCATGTTGTCCCTCGGTGCATGGGAACTACTCACCCCTCCAGATTTACACTGGTCGGGCTATCTCAAGCCACCTACTAACCCATTACGCGAGTTCTTTGCTATCCACCATCAGCAGATTTTATTGCCCTGGTAAATCGGACACTGCCACCCTCATACCGCAAGCTGAAGAGCCCAATTCACGATCCAACTTCCCTACCCACCAACCCAAAGAGCAAAATTCATCACGAACCACCGATCGCCTCAGGGAAGCCCCCCAGGTAAGGGGGGCACCTTCCTAACGCCACTGGGAGCACGTACCCGGAGTCAAAGCCCTGGGCTTTCACCAGCAGCAAAGGGAACGTGGGAAGCAAAGCCCAAGCCTGCAGCTCGCAGCCGACGGGACCGCAGGACCAGGTACGGCTGCAGCTCCGCATCCAGGGCTCGACACCTGCACATCGTCCCCATTTCTACCAAGCCTGGACCGCCCAAGAGCGGTGCGCTCAGGGGAGAAAGGTGCATGGGCCAAGCTTTTGCAGCCGGGCAGGTTTGCAGCAAGGAGCTCTGCCTCTCTGGAGCCACCCACCCCACGATAGCTTTTGCCAACAGCATCTACTTGTTAACCTGAGAACATCTGGATTTGCCTTTGTAGAAAAAGAGATTCAGTATCGCAAAGTGTTTTCTCTAGATTAAGGAGATTCCTGCCAGATTCAGTAGCCCTAGCAGGATTAGGGAGGTTGCTCCTATTTTCCACCAGTACCAGGAGGCCAAATTCTGCACGATAAATTCAGAATAATTACACTCAAAACCCCAAGAAGTTATTTTTTTATTTGCTTCACTGGTGAGGAAGACTCACCCACTGGAATTAAACCCAGCTCAAAGCAGCACTGACTTCAGCAGGGTGGTTCATCAAGCAGCAGACTACATCCCTCTTTGTTCCCATCCTCGAGGTGGGACGCGCCGCAATTCGGCACAGGGGTCCAAGCCTGGCCGGTGCTGGGGGGGACCGAAAAGGAACCAGCGTGTGAGCATCAGCTGTGCGCAGGGACAGCCCTGCTTTCCCATGCAGGATGGGGACAAGAGCTTGGGAATGCAAGCAGTCGCTCAGAAGTGCCGTCTCCTGGAAAAAGCTTTAGCAACCTTTTTTTTTAATTATTATTAAAAAAATAAGCAAGCAAAAGCCACCCCCAGAGAAGGCACATTCTGCCGAGATGTTTTCTGCAGGGGATGCAAATGGTGAAAGGGCTGGGGTATATCGCATGTGGATATACAGTGATATAAACAGCCCTGCCAGGACTCAAGCTGCAGGATAGGAATAAATAAATGCACAGAGAAATACATTTTAAAAGGGCCCTGCACACAGGTAACCTAGGCACAAACATTTCAGAGCTGGAGGAGGGTTTCCTTCCCCACCTGCCATATCTAAGCCAGATGTGGGATACTTGCTCTCGTATCACATCCTCATCCTTTTCAAGCACCAGAGCCTGTGCCCAGGAAAATGGATTATCCAGCAGGTGAGTATTCTGTATTAGTTCATTATGGACACGGGCTGGGTGTGCCAGCTGCAACCCACCGCAGCCCTCTGGGAGAGGGGGAACGGCCCGAGGAGCCTCCGCAGCAAGAAACTTGCTCTGCGGCAGCTCTCAGCGCCTTCCCTCCGAGGGAGGGTACCGAAGTGGCCTGGGACAGGGACGGAGCCACCCGATCCGGGCCACCGGCTGCAAGGGGACAGGCGATGCTCCCCGCAAGCTGCCACCTTGCAAGCAAGTTGTGCACCCAAGAACTGGGTGCCGACCGAAAGGCTGATTTCAGAGACGTGCAGACAGCATCAAATCCACGGTGGGAGTGAATCTGCCAAAATCAAGGGCATTACACCAGCAAGGAGTGGGATCCCAGGGGTCTGCGGGATGCCAGGGCAAGGCATGGGCAAGCCCGAAGCCTCAGCAGGGCTGGGCTGCAGCATCGGCCGGGCTCCGTGCCCCTCGTGCGGCAGCACCCCCGGGCATTACACACCAAGATTATCGACTGCTCAGGGTAGGGGGAGAAAACATGAACTATTTCTATTTTAAAAAACAGAAAACAACTGAACATCAATGCTAACATCCAGTTTGGCTTTAGGAGAGATTTAAAGAACTCTGTCTTATTCGTTCCTTAATCCCACATCATGCTTCCCCACTACCAACCAGTATCGACTTCTAACAATGCAAAAGCATCTGCCCACATTTTTGCAACTATTTCAGACCCGGCAAAGAGCACCCTCCCCTTTCTGTAGGGTTAATCTAAAGAACAGTTGGCAAAATGCTGAGAACACAGTCAAACAATAGCTCCTCTGATGAAATTCCTCCACTCCATAGAGAAACCAGTATCCTCCAGCTGCTGTGGCTTGTCCAGAGAGATCTCCGAGTGTTTACCCACTCCCATTAAAAAAAAAAAGGGGGGGGGGGAAAGATGACAAACTGAAAGATTCGAGTGCAGTTTGCAAAAAATTAATGCAGAGCCTTGCAATCTAACCGCAACACAAAAGTTTTATTAATGCAACATTTGCTTTGTGTGAAATATAAATCCGGGACACCAGTGGAAGGAGGGCAACGCCGGCCACCTGTCCCGGGGATAGAGACTTGCTATACTCATCAGTACAGAGATCACTTTTAGCAGCTCCGTCCCTTTAAATACTCATTCTCAGTGGAATCTCTGATCAGTCATTTATAAAAGCCGGGTAGCCGAGCTGGACAGCTGAATTACAGCAGCTATTATCCACGTATGCCTGAATACAAGCAGACACCTTTATTTATAAAGGCTCTCCGGCTGACCGAGATTTGACATCGGCTACAAAAAGCATTCAGCATCCAACTGACTGCTTCAGAATAATGTGATGAAAGGTTAGCGAGTGCAGGCTGAGAAGACACCTTTACACAGCGCTAAGAGCTATCGTTAAAAGAATTCATGCTGCTGCGATGACTCTTTTAACCGAGCAGGTTTAAGTAATTGATTTCCTGAACAGACACACTGAGTTGCACACCTCTGCCTCTTCTGCTGCTATGTATTCAGATGGATTTTTTTTCTTTTCCTTAGACCTAATTCTAAGTCATTTAGAGTATTTCTTGGTTTATCAGGCCTATCCCCTCTCCTTTTAGAGCCCCTGGGTCTCTGCGCTTTCCAAGCTGCTGCTTCTTGCTTGTTCACCTTTTGGCTCACCCCCGCCCGCGAGCCACGAGTGTGGACACACGCTTTCCACGGCACGTGGGAACCCACAACACGCAGGTAATACAAGTGCAAAGGCACAGGGGAGGAAGAAGAAAAGCAGGTGGCAAGAAAAATCAATTGCTCACAGTTGGTTTTCTTTAGCTCTAACAATCTCAGTGGCAACCCCTGACAACAGAAGGTAACCAAGTCCACGGAAAAAGTGTGAATTCTACTTTAAATCGACAGCATCCCCAGGAGCAGCATGTGCAAACATACCAAGCAGGGCTCAGCTGGGCGAAGGAAGGCTTTAAGTACGTGCACGCTCTCATCAGACTCCCAACTCCGTTATAGTAACCCAAACCAGGAGCTGGCACCTCTGCTGGGGCGCAGAGATGGGACCCACCTTCCGACGGGGCTCCAAGGGCTGCGCTGCGCCTGCTGGCACAGTAACGGCAAGGTAGAGCCTTCCTTGCCCGGCTGCTTATTTCTTAAGCGAGGACCATTAAAAGCATCCTCCTTTGGTTTCCAAAAGCATCCTTCCTGCTCCCAGCACCTTCTCCCCTTGCACCCATCCCTCCCACCAAACCCAAACCCACAGCACCGGACTCACCAGCACAGGACTGAGCCCCAGCACAAACTCTCCGGCTAAAATTCCCTACAGATGATGAAAATTTGGGGGCTGACAGCAACAGGAGTAGCCAAGTGACCTCAGGCATCCCTCACAGCACCAACCTGAAGCTCCGGGGAGGTTTCCCAGGCCCCCCCCGCCCCGAGGGGCTGCTGGATGGGATCCCCGCGGGGCCACCCTCGAGCCCCCAGCACCAGCGTCAGGAAGGAGCTGTGCGCTGCCTGTGCATTGCCGAGTAAGTTGTTATGGTTACTGAAGGGTTTGTTGGGTTTCCCCCCCTTCTTTTAAAAAGAATTCTTATCAGTTTAACATAATACCGCAAGTCAATAACAATTCTTATCTTAAAAGGTCACTCAGGTAGTTATAATTCAACATTTCATCTACATTCACATTATCTGGAGGGAAACAGCCTGGGGACTTTGTCTTTTTTTTTTTTTTTTTTTTTTTTAAATCCATTTCTCTGGAACGGTAAGATTTAAAAAAAAAAAAAAATCCTACCCAGAACCAAGCTGACCGCATGGGCAATTTGAGCACACTGGGGAACAGACAGAAAAAAAAAAAGGTAGAAAAAAAATCACATTGATGTTTGCTGCGTGAGAAACAAGGGAAATATCCCAACAGGAAAACGCTGCAGACTGGGAAATGCATGAACGTAGACCACAGCTGCTGCAGAAACACTATGTTCTGCTTGCAAAAGTCAGATCAGCCAAGTTTCTCCACAACAAAAGTTGTGGGTTTTTCCCTCCACATTTCTCTCCCAATTTTCTTCCTTCTTCACTTCCCATTGCAGACGAGGGACAGAGAGAAGAGGACAACAGTAAAAACCCGAGGACAAGAACCACCGATCTGTGATGTTCAGGGTTTTTGCTTCTTTGAAAACACAGAAACAAGAAAAAACCGCAGCAGCACAGAAAGTGAGTTTTAAAACGTTTCAAGCTAAACCTGGTCAAACCCTGTTTTATCCACCCACTCAACTACTTCTTATAACAACAATTAAAACTCCAAATACAACACATGCCCATGTCCCACCAGGCAACAGCATGGGCGAGGAGCAGGAGAACTAACTGGTTAAAAGTAAGGCAGGTTTGTGGTTTGTCTGAAATAAGTTTTATCAAAAAAAAAAAAAAAAGAAAAAGAAAAATCTGGAACAAATTACTTGCGAGGATCAGTAACAGAAAAGAAGCTTTTTAAAGCGCCCTGTGCTTCCATTCCAGGGCTGCCTCGCTCGAGAACAAAGAGCGGAGCAAAGCTGCTGAATCCTGCAGATGACACTCACAATATTAACGTTACTTTAAGTAAAATAACATCTTCAGGCAGGATAGCTCAACACACTGGGCCACGTCCAGCTCCTGCAAGTGTCAGGGAAGGCTTGCAGGGATCACGGCAGAAGCTGGCTCAGCCCTTGGTGCAAGAGCCCCCAGCACCATCCATCCCTGTCTTCCGTAACGGTAAGTCCCACGTTCACAATACAAAATGACCGTGAGTTTGTTCAAGCACGGTAGCGTGCACGGGAGAAAGTCTTTTTCTGCCCCGTGGATTATTTTTATATAATACAAGAAAGTTTTTGCACTACAGCTCAAGCACTGCAAATGCCCACAAACGGCTGCAAAGGGCAGCAGCCGGAATTAATATTGCCAAACTCGTGGTTATCGCCCCGGTTTCAACTCGGAGATCAGAAGTCCACAGACCTTCCCAGTGAGCAAGCAGAGCCTTCGCTTATGCCAGATAGGAGCCCCGAGCCCAGGAAGCCTTAGACGAGGTGCCGCACCATACGCCCACGTACAGCTCTGCAAGCACAGAGCCCGATCAGAAAAAACATGCTCCAATTCAGACACCTTCACCCAAATCTTCGATACAACCATAGCATGCCGCCGAGTCACCACATGCAAAGACACAACTAAAATTGCAAGCTGTGAACCAGGCATCGGATGGGTGAATCTGCACTGATAAATCCTTCCCTTACATCTGCTCGCACTTTCGACAGATGCATTTGCCTCCTGCGTGGAAAGGCTAGTAAAAGCCCAGGCACCTGCCTCACACAGCTAACTCCTGCCAGGTACAAAGCAAACTGGGTTTCTGCCTCCGGAGCTGGTCCCCCCCACCCCAACGGGGCTCGTTTTCTGCTCACTACCCAGAATCAGAGCAGACCGAACTGCATGGCCATCATGCGATGGGTGAGACTGTCCCAAGCCCTCTGCTCTGGGAGGGGAAACCCAGCGTGCAATCNTAAAAAAAAAAAAAAAAAAAAAAAAGCCAGCATCAAGTTCTCCAACAGAGAAACAATCCCAACCTTGTTTTGATGAGATCCTGCTCCTCCACTTAACGCATCTGCTGCGGAAGAGGAAGAGGCGCGCAGGCGGAAAGTTGGGAACGGATCTGCTCGCTCCAACCTCAACTTTATTTGTAATTACTGGGGCCAAGATGGAAAGCCACCGGCTTGGCTGTTTGCCATTGCCAAATTCACGCTCAGCAGTGACCTCTGCAAAGCTCTGGGTCTCCTTCTTAGGACCAGAGCAGTGCAAAGATAAACACACTGTTTTTTTAAGAGAAAAGGGGTGAGCGTGCAAGCCTGTGCATCCCCTGCATCAGGGCCTGCAGCCTCTTTTAGATCCCTTAGCAGCTCTTCCATAACCAAGCGTTAGTAAAAAAAATAACGCTCTGGTTTATTCAGTGAAGATAGAAAGCAAATACAAAGGGCACACGCACGCTCAGAGGTATCTACGCACGCACACGCGATCCGTGTAAGGGTTTGTCCCAGCTGCAACCCCTGGTGCCAAGCCCCGCTCCCAGGTTTCTGCAGACAGCATCAGACTTGTGCTTTGCCGTGGGCTCCTGCCCTCACTTGGCACCATGCAAGAAGCGGGGAGAAGACTGGGGCGATCAGGTGGGAACCCCAAAACGCAGCCCAGCAGCCACTGCAGCGCACCAGTTTCTTCACCCTCTGATGAATCCAACCCTGAGGGGCTGTCGGCTCTGACCCCTGGGGTTTGGACGCAGTGGGAGCGTGAGGGGTGTCCTTTCTCCCAACAGTTATCTGCGGTAACAGTAGACACAAGCACGAAGCTGGACAGCTAAAGCACTGACGAATGCATCTGAAAATAAAGCAAGCGTTCACACTAATTACTATTTCAGTTACTCACGCTGATTGCAAACATAACTCCCGGCTTGGTAAAAAATTGCTTTCATGGGCCACAAATTAAATAAAGGTGGTTTTTGATGGAAGATGAGAAAAAGAAAGGCCAAAGCTTGAGAATTTGTAGGAAGATGGGAATTCGCACCATGATCCACCCGGTACACAGAAACCTTCACCAACTGCTTCAGGGAAACTTTGCAGGAAACTTTGGCTGACCGGAGCATCAGCTGTTTTAAAAGCAACCGGCCCAAATGCAAACATGTAAAATATAAATGGCGAGATGGGCACGCAGCTACGTTCAGGTGCTGAGGTCTAACACGCCAAAGGACCTAACCGCACAGACGATCATCCACCGGCAACGGCCCGCGCTACAAGCGGAGTGCTTTCCCCATTCATCCATTTAATCTCATTTGAAGATTAAGTGTATTCGCAAACTAGATTATTTTAATTGATGGCTCTACAGTTGGTTCTTATTCAGGTCCCGATCTAAAGCTATCCTTGACCTCTCCCATCAATCCGTATCTTGATGGCTTGAAGACTGCCATACACCGGCAGCGATGCCCCGTGCGGTTTTTCCCCTTCGCGTACAGCCTCCCTGCACACACTGTTGCGGGGCAGAACTTAATCTCGACTACTTTTTCAAGCGCAAACACAAGATATCTGCACAGAAGGGTAGCATTTGGATAGAAATATGGGACAACAAGCCGGTCCAGGCAGAAAACTCCGGCTCAGGTCTGTGATGATGCACTAAATGCTTCTCTGCATTTTTCACATGCACTTCAACAGCGGGACTTTTCCCAGCTGCTGTCACTGGGGGAATTAACCCCACCATCAGGCCCCTCACCGAGGCATGCATTATACGACAAAAGGACGCTCCAAAGTATGGAAAGGTCTCTCCGGGGGAGAGCAGCCCACCCGTGGGCAGACCCGCTTGCACCAGCACGATGCTCAAGGGTGGCAAATCGCACTGTTCTCATGAGTTAACTTTTTTCCTCCCCCCATCCCATTTTAAGCATTGCTACCCCAGAAAAAAAAGTTTCCCCCAACAAGCTCTGCCACGTGGGAGGAGGCATTCCCACCACCCAAACGACCCAGCCCTCGTTAGCTCTGCCTCATGGAGGAGACCTCGCCACTCATACTGCCAGTGCTTCGGGAGCGAGCCACAGGGAGCTTCTCCCTCCTTCTCCGACTGCACGGGACATCTCCCAGGAACCGCGAGGGAAGGCGTTTTTAAGCAAATAGGAAAAAAAATAAAGAAGAGTTAAGCGCAAGCCCAGAGGCGTCTCCTCTAGGTCCCATCAACAGGGCGAGAGGGAGAGCATCTTTAAAATTAAAAAAAAAACCTTTGAATTGCAAGAGAATACTGGGCATGTAGCCTTGCTCAAATCCCCTGGCTAACACTGCTCTGTACCTCTACATCGCTCCCCTTGCTATTCCCCCAAAAACCCAGCACAGGTAGCTTTTAGCCCTCAAGTTTGCAAACAAAACCTGGGCAAGACGCATGGCAGCAGCTCAAGCAACAGCATGCAGATTAAAAGAAGCCAGTGTCCAACAGCTCAGCAGATCTCTCCATTTAAGAGTCCCAGCTCATGATTCTTAATGAGCAGAGCTGGCACGGCTGCTCGCACCCCACTCCGGGCAGAGACAAGTGAGCAGAGGGAGCACGCGACGCCAGTGTCCGGCGTTGCACTTAAAACTTCCTATCGCTCCCACCAAGCACGGGGCTTAGCTCCTTGCCCCATCCTCCTCCTGGGATGCCTGCTCAGCCCCTCCGGTCCCCGCCACGGGACAGCCCAGCGATGCTCTCGCACAGCCCAAGGACGCTTAAACTAGAGCTCAGCATTGCAATGCAACGGTAAGCCAAGAGAAATTTAAAAAAAATTGAGAACCATCTTCAAACTGGGCACTGGGGTGGTTTTCCATCAGCGGGGGTCACTGGGGGCGAGCTGCAAAATTCACACAGCGGAGGGGTAGCAGCTTCCTGATGAGCTGGGAGACTGTCTACAGCCGGGGTGGCAGCAACAGTCGTAGGGCTGGAGCCACAACGACCTGAGGATATAAGAGGCGAGGTCTGCAGGAACACATAATACCTTTTAATAGACCAGCTGGTACAGCTGGGAAAAAAACCCCTACAACCACACAAGCCCTCCTTTGAGCTGCTGCACCTTCGTGCTTGGCCATTTTTTCCAGCTGCATCACTTGGTCTAATTAAAGATATTACCACTCCCTGAGACCCTCGCCTCTTCCTCCGGCCAGTCTTCCCAGGACAAGAAATCTAGGTCATTTTGATGCTCTCATTTGTGATACTTGACAGCCTGCCAAAATGAAATAAAGATTTTGGCCTTAACATGTGAAGTAGTTAATGTCCTGCGCACAAGGCAAAGAAAGCTTGTTGTCCTTCAAAACCAAGAGCTTAAAGCTGTCACTCTGCTACCATCAGCGCAGATGGGCGTTTGGATGCCTGGAGGAGCCTTCGGAGCCTTCGGCCATCTCCGTCGGCCAGCAGACTCTGCAGGAGCGAGGCAGCCACAGCAGCTCCGGAGCCGGGGGCTGGTGGGATGGGATGTGAGACTACTCTGGAAGTCCCAAGAAAATCCCAGTCACGCCTCTGGCTGTCAGAGAGTGGATGTCTGAGCAGGTGGGAGCAGAAGCACATCCTGCGCTCAATGTCAAAAGCCTAGGGACCAGGTTTTGTGGATACAGCACCTCATCGGGTCCGTACCCTGCAAAGCGGCTGTACCCGGCACCCCTCGGTGTCTCAGCCCCAGCCAGCGCAGAAGGAGCGCGGGTCCTGCTCCTACCATAGGGGACATTACGCTCCTGCCTGACCTTTACTGGCGGCTCGGAGGAGGTCACCGCGTCCTGACGGCTCCAAGCAGCTGGGACCGAAGCCACCCAGCGAGGCCAAGCTGGAAGGAAGGAAGGAAGTTATAGCAGACTTTTAAATAGAGCTATGTAATACCCGAAACTTCTATTTCTGTGCACGGATAATATGGTTTCCATATTCTTCTCCACGCACAGCGGGCCAAGCCATTCGCGCTCCAACTGAATTAGCAGCAACCCACGTTCTTCACCAGTTAAACCATTAGAGCTCTGTGAGGCTACTCATAGCCACCACGTAGGATAACCGCAAGCTGTACGCTTCACCTAATGAAGAAACGTATAGATTGCCTTCCGTGTTTGCTTCCCACTTCTGTTTTACCTTTATAATCAAGCAACACCCTTAAACGCACTACGGATTGCAGGTGGTCTCGCAGCCATCTGCGCAGCTCCTGCACCACATGTAGTCGCATCTCCAGCGTAGTTTTCTGCAAGATGTCTCTCATCTGGGGTGGGCAATGTGATTACGTCCACCCCTCCACGCCTGAGCAGGTATCCAAAGAGCCACAGAAGCAGGAGGCTCCTCAGGCCTTTGAGGGTCATACGTGGCTGCGCGCAGCAGAGCCACAGCAGGTTTGCAGTCCTAACAAGGAGGGCTTGGCTGTCATCATCAAAAATACCCTTACACTTGGAAAAAAATAAGATAGAACTCCTTCGAAATAAATATACTTGCGTCTCCGTGGCAATTAACTAGTTAAAAAGAGTTATTTTTCTCCCTTGAGGTTTTCCCATCTCATCTGCCATGCAGCAGACCTCTCATTTGGAGCCTACCAGGCAAGAAACAACCTGGACACCTTTGCTGAGAGGAGTTTTCCTCCATGCCTGGTCCACACACCCGAAGGCTCATCAGCCCAGCTCTCCATCAGCCAGCGAGCATTTCATGCTCCAGTCTCCTGATCTCAGTTGTTGGTGATGATATTGCCAAGGATGGTGCCCATCCACCAAGGAACACGGCAGGGCTGCCACCTCCTTCTTTCTACCGGCCGCGAACTAGGGGTAACATTCAAGTTTTCCCACCTCCCCAACAGGGTTGGGGCAAGCAACAGGTTCCTGCACGTACAGAACAAGTCTCTTCTCACAAGGACCCACCGTCAAGTCAATTTGGACACTTGCTCTGGCACATCAGACCAGCACGGTGCATTCAGACCAGCATTGCTTAACTCACGGTGACACCCCTTGCCGGACGGAGGATTTCACCCACGCTTCATTGAAGGTGACCACACCACGTCTTACAGCCAGCTCCTACATCCCATTTAGGCTGTGCACCCCCGTCACCCCGCAGTCCCTTGCGCACCACCGTTGCCACGTCCCCAACATCAACAAGGATGCTGGTGGAGCACCTAGAAGCAGGGAGCCACCATTTCCAAGTCAGCAAACACCAGGAAAACGTACCAGGAGGCACCTCAGCCCCAGCCCGGGAGGGAATCGAGCCCAAATTAGTTAAGCAAACAACGCGATTCAAACAGTAAAGAGTAATGCAAGGTTAGATGATGATGCTGCTTTTCAGAAGAACTTGGTGTGATTCCATTGCCAGGCAAGTGACAAATGCCAGACTGCAAAACGGGCGCTGAATAGGAGCGATTTAAAAAAACACAGGTGGTTTTATGAAGAAGACCGCATTAACACTGGAGACTAAAAGCTATTTCCCAACAGTCCTTGTTTGCAAACCTCTGCTCCCCTTCCCTCTACCGCAACAGGATCGCACAGCTCGGAAAAGCGCATGTCCTGCTCCGCAGGATGCATGGATACGTCCATCCCATGGGAAAGCCATACCAAGCGGTGCTTGGCAAGAAAGAGGAACTCAACAGATCCAGGTTTTGCTATCAGAGTTACAGATGCCCTAGAGGAACAGCTCATTTTTGGAAGAGATGTCAGGGGAAGTGCGGGCAGCTCCACAAACGCACCAAGGGACAGGCAGGAGGCTGGATGCCAAGCTTCGCTCGCAGGAGCCATCCTCGCGCCAAGCAAGGTCAAGGGGATTACAGGGGCAAGCAGGGATTGCTCGCACGAGTAGAGACGGGAAGGGCCCAACCCCTGGTTTCCACCCCGGCTTACATCGAGCAAATGCCACCACGCACACAGCTGTACGTGACGTTGCACCTGGGAAGACTTTAAAACGCTGTTTGCCTTCATAATTCACCTTTTCTGCGGTCAGGAGGTAAATCACCCCCCTCTAATTACCTGACCAACCTAGGGGACACGGCTACCGCCAAAAAACACAATTTGAATGAAAACCTGCGATGCTGAAAAACAATTTGAAATTAAAAACATATCGCTCACGCCGACTTGCAGCGGGAATCGCAGCAAGCCTGTGCTAAGGCCGCCATGGGAGGCTGCACATTTATCCCAGAGCAGCCGAGTTTAGAGAGCATGCTCCCTCCCTGCACCCCCCCCGGGGCCTCCCCACCCAAATGGATGAGGTTCGGCCCTTCAGCTGTTGATAAAACCAGCAGTATTGCGCCCAGACGCACTCGGCAGCATTCCTCCCTCTCATTCCTGCGAGCTATATAAGGGAACGGCCAATTCCAGCCTCGCTCCCCCATAGCCAGCCCCAATCCCTTCGCGCCGGAGCAGCCCCGGGCTCGGTTTCCTGCAGAAGGACTTAAATCTGTCCTCGGTCGAACACGACGTTGCGCTGGACCTTGTCATCAAATGGCAGCACAGGCAGCTGCCAAATCCTGCCGGCTCGGTGCTCTAATAGGGAACAGCTGGAGAAGGACCCTGCATTCCTCCCGCCCCGTCAACACTGGGGGCTCTGTTCGGGATCCGGCCATCAGCCCGCAAGATTTCCACCTATCGCGAAATGCAGCCGGCTGCTCCCCGGCACCGCTTCGACATGCACAGCCCGAAAAGCAAGAGCTCCTGGGCCTCCCCTGGGATTTTAAACAAAAGGGATGCTTTGCAACAGGGCGGGGGCGGGGTGGGGGTTGCTTTGCTTTTTTTTTTTGGTTGGTTTTTTCAGAGGGGTTGGGGAAACAGGACTACGCAACTTAAAGACAGATTTTGCCCTCCCTGCTCGTACTGTGTATTTCAGAAACTCTGCTTAAAGCGACTCGCATCCCTGCGTATATCTGCACATAGACACTTAGGAACATACATGTCTGTAATGCATACACGCCCATAAATAAATACGTTAACGCACAGTGCGATTCGCCCAGCGCTTGTGCCATTTTCATACGGCTCCAACTCCATTTACTTCTGCAGAGTTGAGTAACTTGCAATGGTGTAGAAATAAAACCAAAAATATACTTTCGTAGCCATGCACATTTTCTGTAATGCGTCCTGTACGTTCGGGAACATAAAACAGCCTACTCATATTTTCTTAGAGCTCTGCTGAAACACAAGGGGGTATTCAGAGCCGCAGGAAAAAATGCGTCCAAACAGGATCCGAATGATGAAATAGGAATTGCCACGTTAAAAAAAATAAAAAAAATAGGATAACCCAGCTGCCCAGACCTTTAGAAAATAACAGTTCGTCTAAGGTAGTCATGAGCTGCTTCTGCATGTTGCAGAAAGCAAAGCAAGCCACGTTGTCCAAAAGAAGCCTAGAAAATCCAGACTCTACGTGACCTGACTTACTTATTTCACAGGAAACTGCATGGAAGGAGGAAGGGGGGGGGGCAGGCAAAAAAAACACCAATCATTCATGCTACCGTAGTTACGCCACGCCATAGACTGGAGTAGTTTGCTGTGAAAAAAATCAAACTGAAATAAGCCATCATCCATTTGAAAAATAAAACGCAAGGAGAGAAGCTGTTAATGCAATCGAGCCGGGGAGCCCCGGCTCCCCGACCTCCCTCTTTCCTCGGATGGTTTTTGTTTTTTTGTTTTTTTTTTTTTTTTTTTTTTTTTTTTTTTTTTTAATTTTGCCTGCATTAGAGCATCGTTCAAGAAGCGTTGCAGCAAAAAGCACTCACCGGGGTTGTTGGCCTCCCCTTCGAGGATGTGGAGCTCGGTGCAGTCTGCCAGGGAGTGCTCCAGGCAGAGCTGGAGGAAGCGAGCTTGGGTCCGGCTGACGCGTTTCAGCAGCGAGAGCAGCGCAACAGTCTGCTCGCACTCGTTCCAGCCCTTGAACCAACCGGCCAACACGCCGACCTGGTCTCGAAACATCATGGTGAGCCGGCGGCCGGAGGAGACACCTCTGCGGGGGGAGAAAATAAATAACCGGGAAAGCCTCCCCGCCCTGACTCTGCTTCCTGCCCTATGTCTTG
>WAAD01032218.1:50169-76666 GCA_013389945.1 Fregata magnificens | reverse complement strand
CCGCCCCGGGGGTTGCAAACCTTTGCAAACTGCTGCAACTCTCTGCGCTCCCGTGCAATCCCCCGGGGGAATTCGAGGTGCTCCTCCGCTGCGGGGGGGGGGCGGCTGGAGAAGAGCCCACACCCCCAATTCACTGCCCCGGCCCCCCCAGCTGCGGATTTCCCGCTGGAGGAAACCACCATCTAGTGGACTGCGGAGTAATGGCAGGGGTTTATTTTGGGGGGGGCAGCGGGAAGTGTCGCATCGGCAAGAAAGGGCATTTTTTAAATTATTTGAATTTTTTTTTTTTTTTGGACGTTTTGCACGTCGGCATGCTCAGTGGTAAATGCTGCCCCGGGGTTCTGGCGAGCAGGCGATGGGGATGGATGGATTTAACCCTGCGAGTGCTAACGGCATGCAGAGCGGGGCAGGATTTCTGTTTCGGGCTATCGATTTACCCTGCAGATTTTATTTCCCTGATATTCAAGGGATAAGTGATACAGGTACATCCAAGAAGGGAAACGGGGAAAAAAAGCCAAGGACGAGCGTTTGCAAGAAGACAGCAAATATTGAGCAAAATCTAACACTTTATAAAGCATAAATAAAGATGTAAAGTGTGTTTATTTGTGGGCACGGCAAAAGGATGTCAAATGTCCGATCCGTGGACAGCTTGTGCTTCAGGGGACAAGCGGCACTGGTGCCTTTGCAGCATTTCCTAGACCCTGTTGCTTTGCAGACAGGAAAGCTCAGAGGTGAATAAGAGACGTGCTCAGGTGTCAGGAGATGGTGAGGGAGGGAGACGTGGTGGGATCGAGGCAAACCAGGCGCTGAACCCCTCCACGGGTGAATCCACTCCCCAAAAGTGGCTGCATGCTCTGGTGGGTGCTGGAGAAAGGAAAACTCCGGGTTTGTCCACCCTTTGGCTTAAAAAGCCATGCACATGGCTGAATCCGTCCCATTTGGGGGGCAAAAAAGTAGCAGGGAGACCAAGGCTTCCCAAAACCACCAGGAACGGCCAGTCTTGTGTGCAGGAGCATTGATCCCGCAGCAGGACTAGGAGACGTGGATCACCAAGTCACTTCCAGCAGCTCCTACACATCAAGCGCAAATGGTCCATCTCACCCCGCTTACGAGTTTGCATGTAACACGCTTTAGCTTTCAGTATGGTGACTAATTAAACAAACAGGAGCGGAGTTCCCTGCCAACAAACCCCAGCCATCTGTCTCATCCTCCAGCTCCATCCTAATAAATGGTCAATCAAAGAGCCCCTTTCCCCTCATCTCGGTGCCGACAGTCCTCCCGCCGTCCGGGCGTGCTGAGGGATGGCCCGCGGAGCTGCGAGGATACACCATCTGCCGCGCTGGTGTGCATGTCTTGCACGGGAAGATGGAGCAAGGCTCGTTAAACCATCGGCGTTAATGGCACGAGGAGCTCCGGGCAGAACGCCGCGCGCTTGCACGTTGCTAATTTAGGGGTTGCCAAGCTTGCTTTGCTGATAACGCCTCTCTGGTTTTGCATTTTGCACATCTAAAGTGGTAACAGCAGAGATCAGAAGAATATTTAGAGCTGAAACATCACATGCAGCCCTCTGGGAGGCCGGGCAGATCGGCGAGGGACGGTGTCCCCCGACATGCAGCGAGTCATGAACGAGCGAGAGTAAAAGGACTGAAGCCACAGAGCCTGTCCCGTGCTCCAGGAGACGTCAAGAGCGCACCTGATGATAAAACCAAAAATAGTCATCTGCCACTCGGGACCCCACAGTACCTATTCCCCATAGAGTCCCCAGGAAGTAGATGCGGAGGAGCGAGATCCTGACGTAACAGCATACGCTGTGAAGTTTGGAGGTTTCTATGGTAATTAAAAAATATATCTGGGACCCATGGAAGAAATACCCTGCTGCATCACTAGATGCATTGCGGGGCGAGCGCCTGTACAGATCAGTGCGATATAAGGGTCCCCAAGCTGGCTGGAAGCAAATCTCCTTTTCTGGGGCTAACCAGCTAGGGTGGAGGGACTCATCAACACCTCCGTGGTCAACTCTCTTTCCCACGGATGGAGCATCCAATGTGCAGACACCGTGTCCTGGGAGCAGAGACACCCCAGCCAGCTCTGCACAAACACAAGGCAAAGCGAGTGGAGAAGCAGGATTATTCTATTTTATATGGCAGTGCCTGGGGGACCCCGGGATCTTTGCAGATCCAGCCGGAGCGTTTCTGCAGGGCTGCAAGTCCTGGGCCAGAGAGTGGAGACTGTTAGTGGGGTTTGGCATCGTCCACACCATCGTTATTTAGCCAGGGCAGAGCTGATGGCATGGTCTGGCCGACCTCCACCGCCGGCACCCCGGGGTGGCTCGGTACAGCAACATCTAGGCACCATCTACGTTTCTGTTTACCTATTCAGAGAGAAAACAAGTGGCCTGCAGTAATATTAGCCAAGCAGGTGGTCTAAGCAAATTAGTGACTCTTGACAGCTCAGGAGTTCAAAGGAAGCAGTTGCTCATCTCCGTGGAAGCTATCCGATAGCATATTTAGCTGAAGAAAGGATGAGTATATACACCAGCACACAATGGCCCAGATTTCCTATCTCATTAAACCCAAGTATGAGTGAAAATGTCATGGTAGGCAGGCTGAGATAATTAAACACAACATCTCTTCCATTTGTTCCTAAACAAAGCGTGGGAATTGGCCACTGGGATGCTAGCGTTTTCCTTACCTCGGGTGGTGAAGTGGAGCTGTGCAATTCATACAAATAAGCCCCGCCAAAAACAAACACAAAAAAAGAAATAGAAGAAATGTAAAAATAAAAAGTAAACAATAAAAACTACGTGGGTCTGTATTTCCAAACAGGGTGGGGCAGCTGTTAAAAATTTGTATTTATACTCATGGTCCTGTGCCCAGTCTGGGGTTCGGGGATGACCTCAGGCCTGAATTCACCGTGAAAGGAGCAGCGATCTTCCAGGGTCTGTCCTACACATGCCTACTTGAGGCGGGGGGAGGAGGACACAGATCTCTTCTGCACTGAATAAAACAGAAGAAAAGACGATCCTGGCCCTGGAATACCTAATCTGGCCCTACGTACACCGCATTCTGCTGGCATCGTTTTGGGGCAGGGTGTGAAACGCTCATCTTCCAGCCTTAATGCATCACCCCGCCACATGGATCAGCTCTCAGTCTGGATGTACAACCACTCCTCCTTAAGCCCTGTTAGTGCTAAATTAGGTGTTGTAGCCTAAATCCTCGTGAAAGCAGCGTGCACTGACTCGCCTTATGCAGGAGGCGATGGGGGACGAGGGCTGGGAGGAAAAGTGCATTTAACCCTCTGGCTTGAGCTGCAACAGGGGATCAGTGCACAGCTGAAGGTGAAAGAGAAGAAGTGGCAGCATCGGGGTGCTCGTGAAAGCACTAGGATGGGTGTAGCATGGGAAGCGCTGCTCACATTGTATTTGTTTAGCTGTTGTCAAGGGTTGCTTTGAGAAGACCCTGTTTCATCACTGAGAACACCGTCATGTTGTGCTGTGAGAGCACTGGCATCTGCCTCTCCAGCAATGTCATCTCTGCCCTGTGCCATTGATGAGTTGGCTCACGGGGACCCCAGGGACGCAGAGGCAACAAAATAAATCAGCTTAACTAATGGACCTCAAAAAAGCACCCCTTGCAAGCGTATCACAGGCTGCTCTCCCGCCCGGTGACGCACGCTGAATTGGTGACGAAAAGGAGCTGAGGAAGAAGGGGATGCGAAGGATTTGTTTACCCAGGCAGGCAGTAAGTTTCATTCGGCTCTTCCAGTTTCGAATAGCCCCTTGAATATAAAATGCAGGCTTTTACATTGCAAAACCTTATCGTCCCATCAACAGCAAGTGAATATTTGCAGAATTTGATTTTGCAAAACTGACACCTCTGTGTATGTTGAGGGCAAAGCCTGACTCAAGCCCCACTGGGCCTTCGGGGCAGCCTGGTTATTAGGCGTGCTGGTTTGCGTGGCACATGAGAGATGTCCCATCCCACCCGCTCCGACCGGCCGTCGGCACAGGCACAGAGCACAGCTCCAGCTCACACCTCGGATGGGTCTGCAGCAAGATGCCTGAGCGGCTCTGGGCCCCATTTCATGCGCGCTAACACCCCGTAAATGCCTGCTGGCGAGATAACTCCCTGGATGGCTATATCCCATGGCCTCACGTCATGTTTACCTACAACACTCAGATTTTTCAAACCATTTCCAGCCAGCAATGAAAGCAGCTTGTTGTAGGACTTGGAGCTGAGTGAGGCTGTGTTGCAAGCAGATGGCCCTGATGAAACAAGACACTGATCCCCAAGGAGGCACCATTCAACGGAGCTGCTCGACTCCCCGGCTCCAGCAGCTCCAAGACAGGCTTGGAGATGTGCATTAGCACACACCATCGAGGAAATTGCTTCCCTAACTACCCCTTTCAAGCAATTCTCTTTGGAAGCCTGGTTCCAACTCAAGACATGTGTCAGCAGCACTGGTACTAAGGCAGTCTTCCTACTTAATTATTAATAATGAAGCATGCCTAGTGCTGACAAAATGATGGTAATTTAAGGAGAATTTCCTTAAAGGGGAGTGGAACAGTTGCCAGGCTGGGTGAGGGTTTAGACATAGCCAGGATGCTGGAGTGGAGGAAAACCTTCACACTCTCACCTGATGAAATGGCAGGAGATGCAAGCATGAAAGGCAAACATGGAGGGAAACAGCTCACATTGATTCTCCTGCTCCTGGCTCCAATCATGCAGCTTTCAGCAAAACCCACATTAGTAACATCCAGGGCCGCACAGAAGTAACAAGCGTGTGTGCACACAGCTAGAATAGATGTAAATAGAGATGTTCTGCTGAGACCTCTAAGGGGTATTCTGTGTTTTGCCCGAGTCGTCTGAAGACATTGCAAGAGGCGACAAGAAGGGGACAAGACATGGAAACTGAGTGAGCTGGGGAGAGAGGCTCCACGTACTTAGGAGGTAGGATGGGCTTGGCTGAGAGGATCCAGTCTCAGCCGTGCCCTGCACACCGTCCTCGCGTCTCTCTCCATCCTACCACATGTCAGGCCACTTGCTTGCCCAGGATGCTGTCTGCTCACCCTTGTCCAGAGGTTGCTTCTCAGGAATTCTCAGGAGAGCTCCATCACTGAAGGCTGGCAGGTCTATGAAAGGCTGACAGCAAACTGGGTAATACCAGGCCCAACTCCCCGATGAACCAGACTGGTTGTACAATGCTCCGCCAGATGCTTAAATTGCTGCTCAGATCTATTTACATGTTTCCTTGAAAAACAGGGAATAAATAAATACGTAAAATTGTAAATGTTGCTCTGTATATACCAAACTTGGCTATCCCAGCTTGTCTCCAGCCACCACCCAGCAGAGCGCAGCGGAGGTCACCGCTTCCCCGAGGAGCCTGGCACGGGGAGTGGGGAACCCTGGCAGCTCTGCCCACAGGCCACCCAACACGCTCGGTTGCAATATGCCAAAATGCTGCTCCTGTCTTCATTAAGTATCAACGAGTTTCTCTGCTAGAGGTGGGAAAAAAAGAAAAGAAAAGGAGAAAATTCTCATGGAAATGAGGAGATGCATAAAGGGGATAAAAACACCTTATTAGATCGGATTTGTGTGGGTAGGGTCACTCAGCTGGACCAAGGTCCATCTCCAAATCCTGCTACAAAGGATTATGTTGCTCCAAATAAGAGACATAGAAAAGACCGAAAATCATTCCAACTCCTGTGCTTTAAGGAGCTCATTTGGAGAAACAAAGCTCTTGATCAAAAGTCAGTGGATACGTCTTTGGGTTTGCCTTGCCCTTGTATGGATTTGTCCTGCTCCCTGCAGCAGAGACTACCACATAGTTAAAATACGAGATCATGCATTATGTTCCAATGTAGACGGCTGTGGTCAAAACTGGTGCCGGCTCTGGGGCAAAACTTTACAACCTACCGTGTTTTCTGTGATTGTCCCCAACTTCACCAGCATTCAGCCACCTCTCTGTCCCCCCCACCTCTTTCAGTAGCTTTCCGACTACGTGGGACAAGGGAAATATTGGCTGTGCTGGAGGACATGGTTTTTATGGGAATATTTGGAGAACGAACACTTCATGTGCAGCAACCGGGAACACTGAAGGACACTATTGAAAATGTGGCCTGATGGAGGTCCACCTATTCCCGTTAGCTACAGCAGATGTATCCAGAAGGGGATAGTGGAACCCCGCATTGCCGAGGTCTCACCTGACAGCAGTCATTGGAAGCAGGATGAATCGCAGAGAAATCTGCTCATTGCCAACCTGCCTGTCAAACCCAGCAAAATAAAGCCCAGCAAAAGGAGTGGCAAAGTACTGCTGAGCAAAGCCTGGAAATTTCTGAGTCCGTGAGGTGCTGTGAAATACGTGACTAATGGGTTACCGCGAGTAGGTCCAACAGTTAGACGGTGGGAAGAGCAAGGTGGAGGTTGCTAAAATGAAGGATATAAATGACCCCATCAAAACATGTCATAGTGTCAAGAGTCCTTTATATTATCAAATACCTTTTTCAGGACAGCAGAAAAGCAAATGGTTTGTTAATGATACAACATTAAATGCTCTTGGACTTGGAGACATTTTCGTTAAGAAGTTGGCGCTGAAAGGGAAAACTGGAGCTGGCAGACTTATTTACACATTTTCATGTCTCTGGGAAGATACTTAAAGATTGAAAGACTGGAAAAGCTATAGCCATTCTTAAATGTGAATCCACCAGCTCTTGGCAAACATCTTTCTTTGGTCCTATTGCAAAATGTAAAGGTAAATTCTTGTGTGATTCAAGCTGGCCTTGGAGCAAGCTGTCCCAGCTGAGGAGGGTTTGGATGATGCTGCAGCTGCTCCAGCCAGGGTCTGGTACTGACCACCTAGGAAGAAGCCAGCTTTCAAAAGAAAGGCAGCAGCTGGGTTGTCAATCCTGTCTCCGTGTATGGCAGCGTCTGGTGAAAAGCATTGCTTTTCAAGCTGTCATACGCCATAAATCCCTGCCCTGTTCTTACTTTGATCAATGAAATGTGCCGCCATAGAAAGGGGTCTGCTAACCTTGGCAAGTGGAGCAGCCACATGAGAAAACGTGGTGCCTGACTCCCTCGGGGCTTGCCGCTTGCCGTAATTATCCTCAGCCTCGCTGCCAGCAATATCCCACCCCAGGCTTCCTGCAAGCTGGTGCATTTTGAACTTGCGATCTAGGCTCTTTCCCTACAGGGGAAATCCTTGAAATCGAGGACCCTCAGGCACTGGAGACCAAAGTCAAATAGCTTCGAGCAGGGTGTCTGTGTTGCAGTTGACCAGCTAAGAAGCAACAGAACATCTGTATCTCACAGCCAATTCTGGTGGCAGGAGATTGATGCATGATGACCCCTGGTAGATCTCTGGGGTCTCACTGCCTCCGAACTCAATAGCATCTGCAGAGTTAAAAGAAAAAAAGAAGAACAACTATCAAAATAATTCACAAGTTAGCAACCCTCCCTCTAGCCTGTTTGTTAATATATTGCTCACAAGGAGCTGATAGACACTGAAATAAATAGCACTATGGGAGAGATAAGTGATGCATTAGACTTCTCACTAGTCCCCTGACTACAGCTACTATTGAAAAATCTGCCAAGAAATATTAGATGTGAAGTGGCTATGCAATGGGAGAGTAAAAAATATTAGGAACCGCCAAAACCCTTCATCTGATGAAGACAAAAAGCTGGAGGAGGCATCTAAAAGCTAGAAAAGCTTTCTAGGTACAAATCTGCTGATACAAGGACGCCGCAGACTGAGGATGTAAAACACAGGTAGCAACTAATTGTCCAGATAATTTATTGCTGGTCCCGCAGAAGTAATTCTGGGATTCACTCGACCCTCAGGAGCACCCGGACACTGCACAGGTAGTACAGGTGTTTTCTGAAGAATGGAAATGCAGTGACTCATCACGTCATGACTATGGCAAACGTCGCAGTGTTGTCCTTTGTATGGCTGAGGAGTACACGTGTAGGGAGGAAGAGTAAAAGGAGTTTTTTGGGTTCCTCTGAACCCTAATGAAGGCTCAGTAACCTCAGCGTGAATTTATAATCTGCCATTGCCTTTCAAAACACAGTCGGAGAAACAGAGACTCCTCACTTTGGACATCAGACTCCGCTGAAGACTTCATCTAGTCTTAAGACTATGTTTATGGATAGTATTTTTACTGTTTTAAACCATTCCTATCATGAGATGGCATAATTAAAGCAGGAACTCTCCTAGCTCAGATGCAGCAGCGTCCAGACAAAGGTGCCTTTATGTAGGTGTTGCACATTCCTACAAATTTATGGAACCAAACCAGTAGAAGCCCCTTTTTACAGGTATAACCATCGCTGCACTACAAGCTCGTATCTCTCTACCCACATCATTCATGGACACAAGAGAGTAAAAGCAATACAGAAACAATGTGTAGAGCCGCCTGAGTGACTCCGCACTGTTCAGCAGAGACTTTCTGAGCCCCTCTGTGGTCACTAGCTGGGCAAACATCCCAGGGGATCGTGGCTAGCACTGCTTCAGAGAGTAGCAGCAAGGCAGGGAGCGGGGTCTGGTTGTTTTTGGGGGACCCTGCAAAGCATGGGACTCTCCAATGCTCCATTGTGGCCCGATAGCTGCGCTCCGCTATGCATTTGCATTACGAGGCCACCGTATGCTGTCAAAGCAATGTTAAAACGGTAGTAATACTAAAGCTACCCAGAAATATAACCCTAATCCTGGTTTTCTCTTTGCCCTTCCTGCCCAGCATACTCCAGCAAGACAATACCAAGCCTTTCTAATGGCTTCCTTCAGAGGAGGACTTTTGCTCTATCAGATAAAATTCAGCTATTCCTGGCATTAATTACATTAGCTATAAATATACAGGACACCAGGGACAGCCTTTGCAGGGGCTGCACGTCCACTGCAGTGACAGAGGCCAGTCCTTGTTTATTCTGGATATCAGGACAACTGAGCAAATTGTGACTGGTGGCCAGTTACTGCAGAGACTTCCCTGTTACACACCTCAGCCCCAGACCTCCTTCACCTGGCAGACCTTGCAGAGCTTCGTCAGGGCATGGGGGGACCGAGCAACGCACAAACCAGCAGGAGAAACTCAGACCCCCGATTCCTGACTCCCTTTACCACACTTACAGTTTTTAAGTTTGATGTTAGCAAGTAAATGAATCGTTCTAATCAGATTCACACAGAAGCTTGTTTTAAAGCCGAACAAAACACGTACATGGGTTCTCATCTGCTCAGACCCACCAAAACATGAGATGCTGAACTCCCTGTTCCCTTATTCCCTGATGGGGAACAGCATCATGCCAGCTTGGCAGTGTTGGCTACTGGTAGCTCAGCAGACAGCCTCAGTGCTCTGATGGTCAATGGTCATCCTCAGCAGTGGTGGTGAGGCCTGACAGGGTCTGCAGTGGAACGCAGCACCCTTTTAGCCCACGAGGAGTAGGGGCCAGGGCATTAGCCAGTTTTCAAAGGACCTTATGGGAATTCTGAATTCCTTACGGGAATGGAAAGACCATTTTAAGATTAATTGACCTGAATTGTCTCCCTCCTACCATTTGCCCTCTACTTGGAGGAGGCAGGTAAGGAGGAAGGAAGATCCTAACAGAGCAGCTTTCTCTATGGAAGGAAGATGTACATGTCATAGTCCATTGGCATTGGAAAGGCACCTTGGGACATCCCGAAGTAACACCACTTAGTTTGATCATCTCATTTCAAAGCCTCAGCTCTGATTACAGTTGATGAACCAAACCAAGCGGTGAGGTACCTCCCACCTCTCTCCTGCAGGAAAACTCATTACAAATCTGTAATACCCCAACGCTGCGGAAAAGAAGCCAGTCTGGTTGCCAGAAGTCCGCTTATGTTCCTTGATGTCACCAAATCCATAAACATCATCTATAATGAGTGGAAGAGGAATGTTATATTACCTCTATTACAACAGGGCGACAGAGCAGAACAGCCTCTGTCAATATACTGTGTTTTTGTGGGTCACGGAAAGGTTTTACTTCTCTCTTAGAGCCTTGAATCCCTGTTTTAAGACAACCAAGGGACACACAAGGCAGCTTTAGAGCTGCTCCTTTTACTTCTCACCTGATCTATATTTTAAGACGGCTTCTTAGAAGAAGGGCAAATGTAATAAGCCAGCTACTGTACTTTTTATAACTCTCAGTCAGGTCTTTGATTTGGGCCAGCAAGGAAGCTTGTTAGATCTGATAAAGCGACTAAGCATCTCTGGAAAATGCTATTAAAAGAACATGAAACAAATGAAAAGCTGGGACAGACTTAAGAGTAAATACATGGCCTGGCGGTTCAGCACGGCTACATCCTGTTTGCCATTATTATTTAATACTGGCATCGATTGGTTGAAGGATGAGACAGACCAGGCAATTCTCTGCGGGGTTTACTTGAATACCATTTCACTTTGAGATTAAACATGCCCACAAGCTTGGATCACACTGCCTTGTTGGGAAATTTTAATTAATTGATGTTATGTCCGGGACTACTGTGGTCAAGCATTAAACACCACCTCTTTGATCATCTACATGGACAAACCCAGTCCCTGCTAACTATCAAGCAGTGCCCAACTCCAGGTTAGAACCAGTGCAGCATTAACCTGCTCCTCTGGAATAACAATCTGTACAGCCACTACCCCACATGCTGGTAGCATAAGGTGTTCGTATGGAAACAGCTATTGTCATGGCTCAGGCTCTTTGGTCTTCACATTAATTTTTCGGAGAGCCCACAGAGGCCTAGAACAATTTACACCAGCTCTCCATTTCACAACAGTGACACATGGATCCAAAGGGAAGTCTGAAGAGTAATTATTTCCACCATTGTCACGTTAGCTGCTGCTCCCCTTCAATGGCAGAACAAGGCTAGTGACATAGACAGGGAGGCTAAGCTCAGGAACTACCTCCATCAGGTAAGCTGCAACCAAGCCAGCAAAACTCAATGCAAGACCACATAGAAAAGGAACGTGATTGTTACTTTTAAGACTGATTTCACCCACTCATTCTTTCATGCTCATTCTCACACGTTCACATTCTCACTAGCACCAAGACACACGCGTCTAAGTGGTCCGGTGAGGACTGCAAATAGTGACACAGAGGACAAGTCCTCATCGTGCCCCTGTGATTCATCCCGAGTGGTGAAGACACTGTATGATATTTACAGTCTTCTTACTTTCTCTTGATACAGGCAGCTCTGGGTCTGCTTGAGTTGCATCACACTGGTTTTGCTCCACATCTGCGTTGTGTTCTTCTCTGAGGTATGGCCTTGCTGCCACCAGCGCTCATTCCTTCTGCTATTACATTCTTCTCTGCGCTCCTCTTGCTGTTTTCAGCCTCCTGAATTGCAGCATATACACCATTCTTTGCCATGACGCTTTCCACACAGAACCATCTGTCTTCCAAAGTTCTCCGCAAGCACTGATCAGTCCCCACAGACACCTGGGTATTTAATTCCCGTTTGATATACAGTGCAAACAAAAGGCTGATTTGGCCAGCAGTTTATTCCTGAGCTGTCCCTGGCAAGGAAGGTCACTTTACATAGACCAGATAAATTGTCTTACAAACAGCCTACTGATCAGTGGCTGGAAATCTGTGGCTACATGCACCAGTTCCCAACCTCTACCTGTCTTTACAACTAAGCATTACTCTTTCCACCACCACCACCTAAATCTTTTCCTCAGAGGCAATTGCGAGGAGTTTGGAAACAGGGTCACGGCAAAACAAAACAAAACAAGAAGAATGATGGGAAGATAAAGATGGAATACCTTTCAGCAGGGGAAGCTTCCTACCCTGCTTTGGAGGTGTGCAGCACCTTGTGCGTACCTTGTACCAGCAGCACCATTAAAGGAGCTCAGGAGAGTGCAGCTGAATAGCTTGGAGCACGCCTTTCTCTCCCTGAGACTGAGCAGCTGTCCTGGAATTGGATGTGGGGCAAAGCGGCAAGGGAACAAGAGGGAGGACAGAAAGCAGCTACTCCCCATTTTCTACAGGTTCTAACGAGCATTTGTGTTTTTGTCTTGTATGCGCAGATGTGAAACCCAGCCTGTCTGTCTTTAGGAGAATTCAGCTCTCTCAAGAAGCAAACCACCAATTTCTCTTCTCAACAGCCATTTTTATTGCTTTTGACAATACACCATTGGAGGGAAAAAAGAAATAATTTTCTGCTATTCTTTAGCTTCTTTTCTTTATTAGAGTAAGTAAATTCCCTGGGACTATTGATAGAATGTAAATGGTTAACTTTGCATCCAAGCTGACAATGCAAGTAAAAAGAGTTGGAAATTCCCCAAAGCAGGCTACTCATATAAGAATAGCACCACAAAACTGCCCAAGTAACCTCTCTGTGAGTAATTAACTAACATTTGCATGGAGAACAAGTTCTTACAGCCATTGCTAACAAGATTGAAAGGCTGTGTCTCAAGACGACATAGCAGAGGCTCAGGCTTGAAAGCGTCAGCAACGTTTAGTTCAAGCCAACAATAATCAACAAAAAAATCTTTCCACTCATTCCAATGGGCTTTGGCTAAGGTCCCTCACACACACACGCAAATCTTTCAAAACAGCCAGAAACAGTACCCTGAATGCCTTCAACTCCCTCCCGCCACAGTCCAGCCTTCATCTACAAAATAAATATACACGGGTTTAACAATGAAGAATATTTCCTTTCCTTCAGCTGATACATTCTGTAAAGTGCTATGTTTCTAAATTATACCGAGTTAAAATTGCTCTAGTATTTTAAATACAATAAATATAGAATGAGCTGTGTGCAACTTCACTTGCAAGTTTTGCTCTTTTTTTAGTAGATATACTAAATTTAGTAATCAAAATAGCCTCCAATAGTACCCCATGAAAAACTACTAAGAAGTTATAAATAAAATCACATCCTTCAAAGATATCCTACGCACTTCTTCTGTCCACATTGCATGGATAAGCATAGCATTCCCGTGAGCATATGGAGTGGAGAAAAAACAAGGAAGCTGAAAATTACCTAACAATAAAAAGCAAAACCATACAAGTTAATGCTACATATCCTCCCATAAACAGTCTGTTTTCTACATTTAATCTTGGTGCATACAACCCGGTTCTTCTCTTTTTCCCCCATTAAAAAACTCTTCCAGGAAGAACATCTTGCAAGATATGGGTTGATTCATCTTCATCTTGCTCCTTTTTACTGCAAAGTGGAAAAGATTCTTGAACAAACTGCCTACACATTGGACACTGCTGAAAATACTTAATGCAGCCATCACACAAGCACGCGTGTCTGCAGGGTAGGAGTACCCAGTTCACTGTGCCATTCTGGCAAACGACACAGTCTTTACTGTTTTCTTCATGCAATTCAGGTTCATCTTCAGCCAGTCCGGCCTTTTCTAGCAAGCTTCTGTCAGTGCTTCTCTCACCAGGGGATATATCGCTTGAAGACGGTGCAGTACTATTTGCAGACATGAAGAGCTGCTAAAATACACACATACAGAAACATTTAGAAGTCAACAAACTCGCCCCTGACAGCTGAACACACACATAGGATGCAAGTTTCACTGGGTCAGGTTTACTGGTTTCCACCAGGTCAAACAGTGCCAGACTCACTCTTTGTGTGAGTCCTGACAGTTGCCTGGCCTTCAGCTGAATGTATTTCAGAAGCATAAAATTACATAGAACACTGGGAAAATATTAAGGATAAGTCATCAAATCTTAGCCGAATCAAATCAACGTACGTGCATGAACTTTAACAGAACTGCCCGGGTTTTGAACAGCTCAGGTTTCTGTTTCTGGTCTATCACTCTCTATGCCTAGAGGGATGCTTCTATCCATTCCTACCAAAAATATACCCACGAAGCTGTCAAATCTACTTCACTCAAGCCATTCCGCTCTTGCTCACGTTACAATCCCCTACTCCTTTTTGTCTTATTTTATGTGAAGCACAGATTCTTCTGGGCATGATCTCTTAATAAAGCCAGTAAACTGCCACGCAGCCAAAGATGCCCATAGAGAGCACACTACACGACTACACAAAACGCAGCTGCACATTTATTTCTGTTCAGTTTAAGCAGTGTTTTTACAATGGTAACCATACATGAAAAGAAAGAGTTAAGGGGAACAGAGAAGTTTACCTGGATCAACAATGTCAGCAAAAAATGGCCAGGACAAGCATTTCTTTGGACAAATCTATTTCTGAATGAATGCTAATCGGGTCAATAGAATTAATTTGGCCCAATTCTAGCTTATCAGTGTCATATGTTATTTTTATTATCACAGTAATATGAAACAGAATCACATCATCAACTGCCTGACAGACACAAGATAAAGATGGTCCCACAACATGCATAGATAAGGGAAACTGGAATGGAATAATGAGAACATTGGTTTAACTTATAATGGTATGTGCTAGGCAGATTTCTAACCTTTGTGCATGTATTGCGGTAAAAAGAAATTAAAAAAAAAAAGTTTCTTCTGAGGCTTTCCCAATTGAAGGGCAGCATAGGAGAAAGTGCTGGTTTGAGAGACCAGCAAGGAGGTAACAAATGTTCTGTAGAGAGGAAGCATTCGGCAGCTAGTTAATGTCTTATTACTGCTTTAATGAGTGGGCAGGACCTAGGCCTCTAGACTAGAATCAGGTAATTTCGCCAGGAAATCTTGACTATTCAAAAATATTTCTGTACAGTAACTTTGGCTGGAACTGCTTAACTGATAAAATAATTTTAACTATTATCCAATTCTTTGCATGACAATAAAAGTCTTATACTAATTTAGGCTCCTGAAAGCCTACACAAACTAAACTTAACACTGTCGCCCAAATGAAACAAGACTCAGCACGTGGCTTACCTTCAGATCATGGTATTGACCTTGAGCTAGAAGTAGATACTGATATAATATTCTGCAGGAAAGTCTGTAGCTTTCATCAGGAATGTGAATTACAGCCACCATTGAAATCTACAAAAAATCAAAAAAGCTATGTTTAATAACTTTCCTTTTCATTATATGATTCATATAGAACAGGTTGCTTGAAAGGTTGCACACTTTGTTACAACCTGTGACCTGCTTATTTCCTCAGACAATCAGGACTTCAACAACGTTGACTTCAAGCACAGATCAAAAAAATGTGCTGGACAAGGTAAAAACCGGATGTGGCACAAGATAGCACTTTGTCGCACTTCAGCTTTCTGCCCTGGTTCTCCACGGAGCCCTTCTGCAGCCAGTTTACAGCAGAGACCTGCTCTGACTGCTCTCACCTAATGGAATTAAGCCCCAAACCGAAAAGGCACCTAAGCACCTGCAGTCCTCCTGAAGGTAAGTGCTTATGCAGCTGAGGTAGGGCTTGCTTACACAGTCAGGGGTGTGCCTCGGAGAGGCTACCTGCATAACAGTTTCAACCAGAAGCAGCAGCTCCTACACTCCTCTTTCCACTCTGCTAACTGATGATGAGCTCCTCTTAGACGGGAGAGAAGTTGAAAAACTGCAAGGAGTTTCCTACAGCAACCAAGCCCCAAGCAAGCGCATGCACTTAAATCCCGTACAACGTCTGCAGCCACATCCCAGGCTGCCTTCAACACAAGAAATGACCCTGTCAGCTGAAGTCTGAGTGCAGAATTACAGGGGAACATGTAAAAGGCAAACTCTTCTCTACTTTCTCCCACTTCCCTCACAAACACACAGACCGCAGTTTTTAGACTCTGAAAAGCATTTAGAAGTGTCCCCGATTGGCTTGTAAACCCAGTAGGCAAAAGACAAATTTCACTGGAAAGGATTATGAAAGGATGCCATGGGCTGACTTTAGAGTCACTTTTCTGAAAATAAAAGCGCTCTAAGGTTGCATGCTGTGCCTAATACCCCTCACCCTGCCCAAATTATGTAATAGCCTCTAAAAAGCAGGAAAAAAAGAAACTGAAATTCAATATTATTGTAGTTCCCAGAAGCTGTCAAAAGAGAAATGAAATATAGAAGAAAGCTGTTTTGTCTAAAAAAAAAATTTTAAAGGCTGATCAGACTTGCACTTCAAAATCCACTACATGCCTAATTACATGCAGAGTTTAAATAGATATGTATCTTTACATATGTATTTATACTAACTGAAAATACTATTCTTTGGCAATAAGGTCTTTTTTTCTAAATCACAATGCCTCAAAAAAAAAAGAAAACCAAAAACCCCAAACCCCATACACCACTATTAGCTTTGTTTTGGAACCTGAAAGCCATTAAATCTCCATTAAAATGACAGATTTTGTGTTTTAATAATAAGAGGTTAAAAGTTAACAGTTCTTAGTGTATTTGTATTATGTCATCCCACCATAACAGAAGTGCTTTCTCAATGACGACGCATGTCCTCAATTCATAGTTTGTTCAGACACCTAGGCAACTTTTTAACTGTGAGCGCAATCAGTTCCTAACACAAGCATCTCGATCTTCAAGCTATTGTCTCCTCTGCTATGCTCTCCTGTAGTATAGACATATATACAGAAATATATTCTGCTATGATCTAGCAGAATGCTATGCTGTTTGATTATAGAACCCCCTCCCCTTGAGCACCAGGTATTTTCTCTCTTTGTAAATACTTGTACACCATAATCAAGTTACTCCTCAATCTTCTGTTTTATATGCAGGCCTGAGATTTAAGCCTTCTTCCTGCCAGTCTTCAAAAAATTTCTGTAACTCCTATATATGATCATGCTAATTTTCTGGAGCTAGAGGAAAATTATGGCACAAAACCAAACAGGTATGATCTGGCCACAAAGAGTTAGGATGAAAATTCGACCCCCCAGAAAAGAGACACTGGAACACCCTCCGTAGTGATGGATGCATGCACACGCACACACACACACAAAATAATTGAAGATGGAGCTTGATGCACTGATGTAAGAATAATGCAGTAATACCATACTGGCCACAGTGGCAAAGATCCCTTTCCACACTGTATTTATATTTTACAAGTTTGTTTCAACAACAACAGATGCAATTCTGACATTTGTCTGGCACGGAGTTCAGGCGGAGTTACTCCTTTGACCATACTAACAGAGTCTAGTTGCGTTCCTTTTCTCCAAAACCAGACGAAAAATACCTCCCCCACTCTCCTTCCATCTCTTTCTTCTATGTCAAGGAACAAAAGAGAGGTGTTACAAATTCATGTCCATGCTAATGTCAAACACATTCAAATATGACATTTACAGTCTCTTTATATTAAACTAATCTGAGCTCTAAACATATATAGATGTACTAATCTGGGAAATAGCTGGGGTGGTGGGGGAGTGGGAAATCTCGAGTGGGGACAGGAGGGAGGAAGGCAGTCCTAAGGTCAAGTGACAAGAAGCCAAGGGCAGGCATCACTTGGAAAGGGAACAGATTTCTTAGGTACTGGTGTGATCACAATTTCCAAATGAATGTATGGAAAAGCGTTCAGTGGATTTAGGCAATTTGCTTCCCAGTTCATTTGTAGTACGTTCAAGCAGTTAGTGCTATCAGATTACCAAGCAAATGAAAAGATGGGAGATAAAAGCGTGTCCCAAATCGTTCCAAAAAGAATCAGTCAATTTAGAATTTGGAAGGGATATTGAACTGCGTGTGACAAGGCTGAAGCTGCTTTAACTGTAAGAGATTAGGAGGAGACCTTTTCGGAGAGCTGAGTATGTCATATCAGTCCACTGCAAGACCTTCACACCTTCCTGTAAATGACCTGGAGCTGGCTACTGTGAGACATAATGTACTGCATTACATAGACTCGGGCCTGTCGCAGAAAGGTAATTTCTATGTTCCTAACAGTCAAGTCAGCAATCAGCTCAAATATTTGTGCCAGACACTAAAAAAAAAAAATCCTCCTACCTTGCCAACAGCAATCCAAAAGACCATATCAGCGCAAGAGCGCCACCACAGGTTTGTGTGATCAGAAAAATCAGAGTAACAGCTTACTAAACTACCACAATCCTAGTTCATCTGACCGCAGGGCTTACCACAGAGACCTCTGCAGATATCAGCTTTGTGAAAATCATAAGCATCGTTTGAATGGCATACATAATTTTTTATATAACAATTATCCTTGCTCTCCTGCCGTGCTCCCCTGGAGTCATCAGTGATAAAGTTAGGGACCAAATTCTGGGGGACAGGGAAAGGAAGCTGTTTTATTCAAGCCTGTCTCCTGAAACATTCAGACCTTAAATACAGTGACCCTAAAATATATTCTTATATTACTTACAATATCATATATTTCTCTGTCTTCTTCATCAGCTAACGTCAACAATGCTATCAACGGATAGCGAGATCTAGGCACTGGGCCAAAATTGACAACTTGAGCATCTTCTGGTAACTGACAATATTTTTCTTCCTTGTCATTTTTTTTAATGCTTTGTGTGTGTCAAGGAAAACAATCAGTGTTGCTGCAATTGTAGACAAATGTGACGTTTGCATAAAGAATATTTTTCATCATATTTGTTCATAAATATATTGTGCCAAGAACTGCCGAGTTGTTCACAAGTCTCAACACTCCCTGTGCCAACAAACTAGCATATTTTGTCAAAACAGTTTAAAAAGGATACAAGTACTGTTGTCGATAGAGGTATTCACTGTACAGAGCGTCCTCTAATGCCTGAGGAGTCTTTATTCTGAAGCAGTAGACATGTTTCTGCAATGCTTCGTGGAGTTTTTGAACACTGCAGCCCCAGTAGCATGTAAGAATACAGTCTTCCAGACAATCAGGTGTCAGTGTTATACCCTCTTGTAGAAAGAAGATAAGTATTTCATTAACTCACCCATGTGCAGGAATTCTGGAACTTCTAAGTGTAGGTTCTTAAAGGGTAACAGGCAGAAAACAACTTCAGTGTCCCAAATTTTTACCATTATAATCTAATCTTCTAAGAATTTAGGCTAGGTTTAGTGCTTACGAAAGTCCATGGAGATGAGGAAGTGGGTGCAAGGAGATGAAATGGCTGACTAAGCTAACAAAAGTAGCATGTGAGTTTTATGAACAGTAAATTTTAACTTCTGGTAACATTTTACACACTCACTGGCAGACCCAAGAGCACAACCCCCTGCCCAAAGTCCATTCCCTCTTTAGATAATGGTATTAATTGGATCACGGGCCTACAACACCCTCTCCGGTCTCAAAGAATAAGGCCCTCTTGATCATGCAGAGGGAGGATGAAAAGAGGATCTATGCGCTCCATTTCTTTTCTAAAAATCAAGTACCCAACCCATTAACTTCTAAACACTTACTGCACAAACAGGAGCAGAACTCTTGAAAAGTCCCAGCAAATTCAAGTGCTCAAACCTCCTGAAAAATCCAAGTTACCTGAAGCCTAACTTGTTGGGTTTGTTGGGGGTTTTTTTATGTTGGGGGAGGGGTAAAACTGCTGCAGCCCTTTTCTTATTCATAGGAAGGCTCCACATCTGCGTTGGTAGAAAATGCTCTGCCTTGCTTACTGCTCCCCAGTGATGCAGAAGGGCATGAATTTCACTTCCTATGTGGGTGATTTCAAGGATGCTAGGAACTACTTGAACTCTGATCCAAATAGATATTTCAATTCAGTTTCCACTGAAGCACAGATAGAAAGAGGGAGGGTTTTTTTATTTTTTTAAAGTAGTGCACTTCCAAACACTGCTGGAGATCTAGACTTACATTTAAGTGGGCGGCATATGTTCTATAATGAATTCTATAGAATTCTACAATTCTGTAAAGTTTACAAAAACGCCCACAGTAGCTGGTAATTTGCAAATGCTTTTGTTACTTAAAAATCTGTTATAGCAGGAAGTGTTTCATTAATAAGAATTAAACTGTACTTAAATATCCAAACACTTCACTTTTAAAAGCACCACATTTATAAGCTGTGTAAAAATTATTTCTGTTGTAATGATGGGAGGAAGCATGTTTCTGAGGAATTTTGATAAAGGAAAAGGGTGAGAGCAAGAAAATAGTACTAAGTTCAGGAACCCAAACTGACAAAAATCAAGCACATCAGAAATCCACTGACTTGTTACTGAAGCTGTAGCCGGATGAGGGATTTCTAACCCAAAAGGATTCTTCACTTGTCTCATCTGCTTTTTCAAAACTCTTGTGCTGGATTCTGTTTCTTCTGAGTTTCTCAGAATAACAGGAACACCCAACCCAAACCTATGAGACATGAACCAAGAAGAACAAGTGGGTTAAGTGTTAGCGTTGACACATTTGAATTTTTTGTCAGCTCTAAACAGCAAGCAGCACAACAAATAGCGCTAGCCTGGCTTTGCAGAATATCTGCTAGGATGCGTGCATAACATAGCCTGCCAACCTGACTCCAGCTTTTTGTGGCAGAAGGTAGGAGTCTTCATAGTGATACAGAAAATCCATAAAGGGGGAACACTTTACTCCTGCAACGTTTCCAGAAAAATAATAAAATTAACGAGAATGGTCAATGCCCTCTAGTGGTAAACGGTTAGCCAGAGCTTTCTCCCAATTGAAATTCCGCACATCCCGTCGCAGGACCAAAAAAAAAAATCACTGCTTGCAAAGATGGAACAGCCTTAATGGACTGGGTGCTCAAAAGGAAAACCTTAGAGTAAATCATTCAGCCCTAAGATATTTCTAGCTGTAACTACAGCCAGCAAGATGTTTCTATGGGAGAATAAGATCCCGATTTCCCATGTAAACCTCAGTTACAATAATATGCTGATATTAAATCAGGGGCTGTAAAGCCTCTGCTTTGAGCCAGAAACCAAGTGCAAAATAGTCAAGACTCTGACTCAAAGCTGAGACTCTAAGACCCCTTCAAAGCCGAAACTAGCATGCTAGCCCCAGTGACATTCTGACTCTAAAAGGATAACAAAGCAAAGGTTTAAAAGTTTAAACTTTCTATGACTCAAAATAAAAATCAAAGAAAGTGAGGAAGAATATTTTGGGATGATTTCTGACGTCAGTTAAAAACCCCATGATTTTCATATTGCCTGGGGCTTTTAAAAGAACCTCTACAGAAGATCAGGATCCAGAAAACAAGCTCCACAACAGACTTCCTTTTACACTTGGCTAAAAATAATTCACTTTTTAAGGTGATAGCAATAACTTTCAATAACCAAAATCTGATTAGAGAAACTGTCCCAGATATGCAATCAGAAGACTACTTCGGAGACTGAAGAGATTTTCTTAACTGCATTAATCTGGTTTTGTCTCATTAGTAAGGCAACAGGGAGAAGCTGTGGGAGTCTTTTGTTAATGCATTTTAGAAAACAGTTATTAATTAGCTCCGGCTGTACTTTCCTGAATTTGTGCTTTTGTTGCTGCCACCTATACTGTCAAAGTGATGGCCTGTTTAATGGCTTCGAATTTTGGTTCATGCAGTCATCAGCATATTGGGTGCTGGAAAACTCGGAATGGCATGAAGCATTGGCTCTTCCCTGCATCAACTGTTTCCATTTAGTATACTGAAATAGCAGCTCTTACAGTAAGATGGGTCTCATATCAATAACTCAAGCTGAAAAGGGCACCACCAACTTCAACGTAATCAGTTTGAAAATTGCTAAAGTAATTTCATGTACAATACAGCTCTGAGCCAAACAGACAATTTTGTCGCTTAACTGCTACTTTTTCCTGGGTTTTAAAATCTTTTCCAACTCCTGTGTGTCAAACAAAGAAGAAAAGCAGAGCTTTTACTGACATTGGGCTCCTTTCTATTGATTCATGTTGGAGGGGCACCCTTTGTAAGACCAAGAGGGAAAAACATCAGTCAAAAGCAATTTTCAAGTTGAGGAAACTACTTCAGAAAAAAATTCTCAAAGCCGTCCTCAATAGCAACAACCTGTTCCTGGCAGTCTAACAAATATTTGCCTTTACCATTTAACGTCTTGTGTGCCTGAGTGTCACGGATACACCAAAGAGGAAAGAGATTGAGCTGACGGAAAATACTCTATACTCATTACTCCATCTTTAATAAATTCCTTTGGTTTGCTAGACTTTGATGGAAACACTTGCATTTCTTCAATGATATAATATAGGGCGCTCAGCCACACTTAGTTTCTGTGCGTGGAGGGTCAAATCTTTGTCCGATGCAAGTAAGCACAGCCATGCTCACTTAACTGGGGCTGTAATGAAGTACTCCAGTTAAACATCTTACAAAGAAACCAGGTGCAGCAGTTGTTTCACTTATTCAATATCCAAAACTCAATGGAGCTAATCTCTCCAGACGCACATAAAGATGCCTCCTGTTTTATACCATCTGGCTGATTCCGAAGTAAAAACCCCATTCTTTGGAAACTTTCTTTGCGGGTTGAAAGCAACAGGATAATCACCATGGAAAGCAGCCACGGAAAAAAGCCTCTAGTACAGTTTTAGCAGCAGCTGAAGGCAGAAGGGCCTTTCTGTTCAACAATAAGGTACAGTGCTTCTGTAAATTTTAAGGTAGGATTCAGTGTATGAAGGATGAATACAGATATAGTTTTTATTTTATGATCTAACATTCTATCAGCCTAGATCATTAGCTGGTACAGGGCAAAACTAATTTCTTCAGCACAATGCTAGTTTAGAAAAGGCAGGAGTTGCCAATGGTTTTGCTCATGAGTTTATTTCTCCACAGAGCAGTCTGGACCTCAAACAGGTGCTAAGCCTACAACTCCTCCTAATACAAGCATTCATCTCCAGCTAAAAAGGCGATGCACAGGACCATATTCAGCTAATCTAAATTCCACTTCATTCCTATACCTGGAGCATCTGATGAGCTCGCTCTAGAAAGCTACCTGTGCAGTAACCTACTTAGACTCTCCGAGCAGAGCCACAGGTATCCAGGGCAGACGCTCATCAAATCAGTGCATGATTTTGCAAATGAAAACATTAACATTCCTAAGCAGTTGGTGTTTTTCAACCTGACTGACACCATTGTGAACACATCCATAAAACCAGCTGACAATTGATGCCAAAAATTATGGGGGAAACAAAATGTCATTACAGCAATATATCAAGTATTATGTACTCACATGACACCATATGCATGTATAGTACTCTGTGTAGCAAATAAAGGATCAAGTTGTTTTCATAAGTTCAAGAGCACTTAAACTGTAACTGCAGCTGCGGACACACTGAAGTTGGTTGGAGGCTCTTGGTCATACAGCGATGGTACGGCAGAGTTCAAAGGTAGCAGCAAATATCCCTGAGCAGCTGGCTGCATACTCACATACCTGTACGTGCTGAGCTTCTGGCTACTGCTTCTACTTGACTAACAGTTCCTTAACAAACTAGATTGAAGACCGTTTGTGTATATTTACATAAACTGCAATAATATCCAGTGCAGATGCACCTAGAATCTCTGATCCTGAAATTAAACCGCATCTGGAGAGTCCTCTGCACAGCCTGTAGCCCAAAAAGCATCAATGGGCACGTGTGCAAATATCAGGACCTTCTGGCACACCTATTTCAGACATTTTACAGCAGAGAATTGCAAAGCATTTATTATAAGCAGATAAATAATGATTAAATCGATAAAGGATCATTGGTTTGGGATATACATGCAGGAGATTTATTTGAATCATGATTCAGTATTGTTTTTTGGTAAAGATAATATTTTTAAAGAACTGATGAAGGGAAAAAGGAAAAGTGGAGAGAAGCGGATGGCAACATAAATCCATCAGTGTGCAGTGGGACAGAGAGAATTATGAAAAGGATTTCTACCACCTCTGTCTCTAAGTAAATAATGAGGTGGAGCTTCATCCAGCAGAAAGATAACAAAAAGACCAGTCTTGCCTTCACTACCACCTACCCAGCACTAGGGGAGTCAATGCCAAACAAGAACAAAAACTTTCCACAAAGCTTACCTGAGAGATCAAAAAGATAGCTTAATTCATACCGAAAGCAATAGATGGCATACGTTTGAGCCAGTGGCAGCTAACAAAGCGATGCAAACAAGGGAAAGACTTTGCACTAAAGGAAAAGTCAGGCAGAGTATTTATAAGCTGCCAAGAGAACAAACAGCTACAGCTAAAACATCTGTAATTCAGGGACAAAGGAAGGGAAACACCGAAGCACAGCACTACAGATATTATGTTAAGCCAATGGGAGGAAATGCAATAACTCTATATTTTATTCTCTCCAGAAGTGTGGTGAATCCCCAATTCCTACACAAAATATTTTGATTGCTAATCAATGCTCTTCACTTGGCAAGTATCGGTATTTACATTTACGGGCACTCCTGAGTTGGCAGGAAAACAAACAGAACAGTGCTATGGACAGACATTCAGGGACCTGTTTCTGAAAAAGGCGACAGTGACATCTTTGCTGAACCCTCTCAAACACGAGTAGGAGAGGGTCTTCCACTCATCACCCCTCTCAACACTTTAGCTGGTCAGCTCTTTAAGGCTTCTCCCCATCCCAGTCCCAGCACCCTGTTCAGTTCACTTGAAACACCCTCTTCTCCTCTGAGCTTCAGCAGTGGAACAGACTGGTGCCCCATCAGCAGTCCTGGGTACTCTCACACCTCAGTAACAACTCTGCCTTAAAGCCTGGCAGATTTAGCTGTTACCCAGCCTAACGCCAGGCACCTTAGCCAGTATCTGCTCATTTTATCTACCACCAAGATTTGAGACGTCCATCTCCAACACTGCCAAACTTTTCCCTTGGAGCAGCCCTCCCTAACACCCACCCCCTCACTCAGGGTCAGGTGGTCTCCTGGCCACTCTGTTTTCTCCACAGCTTTCATTCTCCCCTTCTGCTGGAGTAGCCCGTCTTCCCCTATAGTCAGTGCTAGCTATCCTCACTCTCCTTTCTTCAACACAACCCTGCTTCTCCGACCACTGCCAGGCCCCACACACCCATCCCCACTGCCAGCCCCGGCGCTATCCCACCCCACATCTCCGGAGCTCATTCCCCAAAGGGTGCCAGCTCCCATTACCTCCCTCCTACACCGTGCCACCTCATTACACCGCCAGACCTCCGCTGCCAAGGCCCATCGCCCCACACCGGCCTCCACGGGCAGGACCGGTCCCACAGGGACGGTGTTGGCCGCACAGGCTGCCCCCACAGCCGGCGCCGGCCGCCCCGCCGCACTCACCAGCCCAGCACCAGGCCGCTGGTGACGAGAAAGCAGACGAACACCACGGTGATGTAGAATAGCGGCGAGTACTCGTAGAGCATGACGAGGAACACGGCGGCCATGGGGACGAGCCACGCCGACCCACGGCGGGGGACAGCCAGGCCGCGCCACCCGCCACACCATAGACTCCGCCGACCCGCACGGCCGAGCGCATGCGCGGCAGCTGAGTGAAGCCATTGCCCTCAGCTTGCCCGGAGGTGGGCGGACCCGGGGGCGGGGCTGCGGTGCCTAGGGGCGGCCCGAGGGTTCCCCAGCTGCCTGGATTTGCACAAAGCATTTAAGTAACAAAAAACGCGTATGTGCCCATCCGGCACAACCCGCCTTCAGACACCTCCATGCCTTAACTGTGGCAACCCTGACGCTTGGAAAACTGACCTCGAGTAAAGATGGGATGCTGCCAAATTCCTCCCATGACCTCTACTTCTAAATAGAGCACTATTTGCAAAACAAATATGTTTTGCATCCTGAAATGAATAGGTAACCTACCTACACGATGCCGCACGAGGAAATAGCTGTATTTTAAGAGTGTACAGTGATTAAGTGACGCTTCAACAGCTGCTCGGCAATCCTGCACTTCCATGGCATTTACTTAAGCTCTTGTTGAAAATCTGCAATTTTATCTTATAGATCCGGCATTTAAGTCATTAATATATTCGCAAGAGGTCGTATCGGAGATGTGAAGTCTTCGTCTAGACTTTCATTCTTTTTGAGCGAGCAAAGCGATGATATTCTTAATTCTCTTACGGGATCACCGAGAAGGCATTTTCTTTTCTGTTATGGCAGCTTAAATTCCCAGCAGCACGAAAAAGGCCAGATATTTCCTCTAGCACCAAGGCATCCCTCCACCAACAGCCTGTTATGGAAGAGAAGCGTCTGCCTTGCATTCGCTGCTCGTGTTTGTGATTTGTGAGCTCCAAATCCTGGTTTACTTCCAGAATTACGCTCAACTTGTATAAACAAGAAGTACCATGAGCAGCAGAACTGATGGAGTCTCATTTCTGTCTCATGCTTGAATTTTCTTGTGTTTAATGAGGCAGATTTCCCAGCAGAGGCTTTTTTAACCATCGTTTTTCTTCGTGTATTCTCTGGTGGTTTTAGTAAAGGATGTGAAGTTACTCATAGGCCTTAATGGCCCCGTCAAACCGTGGTCACCCTCCCCGGGCCCGCTCCTGACCCTGCCCGCGGGCCGATATCCCGGCCTGGCCTCCGCACAAGGCGGATCCTCAGCGGATCAGGGCTTAAATAGTCATCCCTTGTCACCCTGAAGGCACGTTAACGGCTAAGAAACAGAATCCCCCCGTTCCGAGCCCGTTTCTCCCGCGTCCCCGTGGGCAGCCCGGCGGCCACCGGGGCTGACAGACCGTGCGTGAGGAAACACCTTCCCGCCGCTTGCACACGGCCCCGCCCCGTTGCCATGACTCCGCGGGTGGGCGGGGTCTCGGCGCCACGGCAACGGGGCGGGGCACGGCGGAGTGCGAGGCC